>CAUDMG010001137.1:37500-297500 GCA_958450375.1 Homarus gammarus | reverse complement strand
GTCTTTCTTGCATCAGGGGTGTGTCAGGTGGCGTGTTGCACCATTATACTCGTATGTACACAGCCTTCTGTTTCCCATATAGGAGTAAAGAATACTTTCTCCTCTTTCCTTTTTTTATGTTCTTTCCTATGTTCCTCGTCTGGGCGGAATATTTTCGCTTTCCATGCTGCCTCTTGCCAATACCCGACTCCTCGCTTCCTTCCACACATGAGAGAATACAGTTAGATGGAGGAGGAGTGAGAGTCGTGTTCCTCTGATGTAGCACCACAGCTGGCACACCCCACACGTACCCTCTACTTCAGTTTTCTCTGTCATTAGAGTTTGAATGTTTTATCATTTATCTACTTCTCGTCTCCTCCACTACTCCGTCACGCATGAAAAGGCAAATTATATGGGGTGCCATGACTGTCAGAGGATATCAGTGGTTTCAGCAACTTTATATGGAATTTTCATTATTATTTTATTTATCGTTTATTAACATAATTTTATTTTCCAGTAATGTTTTCGTGTTTTTTATGGATGTGTTGTGTTTGGTAGAGACTTGAAGTTCAATTACTTCATTATATTTTATATTGCATTTTGCATCCTAGTTTCTTTCTTGTTATTCCTTTCCTTCATTACTTTCACCTCGCCTTCATCTCCGTATCGGCTTGTGTATAAGAAAGAGCAGAGTTGGATAAGGTAACATAGCAGTTCTGGGAATATCTGGCTAACACATCTCTTCCTTCATTCTCTCTCTCCCTCTCTATCTTCTTTCCCCTTTCCTATTTTATTACTATCTAGCTCCACTATCATCTGTTTCCTTATAACCTCCTTTTCTTGTCCAGTCACACATGAGAGAGAGAGAGAGAGAGAGGGAGAGAGGCAGCATGAAGGGGTGTGTGGCAGCATAATGTTCCTCCCCCAGCTGTGCCCTGGTCGGAGCAGCATGTTTCACCATTAGGTATATATATCTTCCGATAATGGACCCGGGGGCATTTTGTAACGGGTTGCTATCGTAGGAGAATATATCAAAGAGATGGATTGAGTCATCGTGAAAAATCATACAAATGGATTGTTTTTCGCTAAAATCGTATATTTTCTGAACTCCTCCACCAAGCATCACAAGGAACATCGTCGTCGGGGTTATTTGTTACTTAGATTTGTAGCTCCTTTAAAAGTTGTAAATCTTGAATTTATGGTGAAGCTACTTTTATCAAATTTTGATGTAAAATAATTGTTTACTCATTTTTGTGTCTACGAGTCATTGAAATCTTAAGTAACGTCTTATGAGAGTCTTTTATAACTATTAAATTACTCGATCGTGTAACTATTTTTGTTAATATGTCTTGTAAATTGATTGTCTTTTCTGTTAAGTAATACAGTCAGCTGGTGGCGACAGGGGCTCGAGAAGAGGGTCTTTCCTCTCCTAAAATAATTAAAGACACGACAAATCACAGTTTATACCTGAAAATCGATACAGCAATCCGGCTAATTGCTGTGACAAGGGAAGCCAAGTAGAAAATAATCCCCTGTCCCCTACCCGCTATAATGCTCCACCTCACACACCATGACCCCCCATACCTCACCTGACTCCTCCCACCTCACACACCATGACCCCCCATACCTCACCTGACTCCTCCCACCTCACACACCATGACCCCCCATACCTCACCTGACTCCTCCCACCTCACACACCATGACCCCCCCATACCTCACCTGACTCCTCCCACCTCACACACCATGACCCCCCATACCTCACCTGACTCCTCCCACCTCACACACCATGACCCCCCCATACCTCACCTGACTCCTCCCACCTCACACACCATGACCCCCCATACCTCACCTGACTCCTCCCACCTCACACACCATGACCCTCCCATACCTCACCTGACTCCTCCCATCTCACACACCATGACCCCCCCATACCTCACCTGACTCCTCCCACCTCACACACCATGACCCCCCATACCTCACCTGACTCCTCCCACCTCACACACCATGACCCCCCATACCTCACCTGACTCCTCCCACCTCACACACCATGACCCCCCCATACCTCACCTGACTCCTCCCACCTCACACACCATGACCCCCCCATACCTCACCTGACTCCTCCCATCTCACACACCATGACCCCCCATACCTCACCTGACTCCTCCCACCTCACACACCATAACCCCCCCATACCTCACCTGACTCCTCCCATCTCACACACCATGACCCCCCATACCTCACCTGACTCCTCCCATCTCACACACCATGACCCTCCCATACCTCACCTGACTCCTCCCACCTCACACACCATGACCCCCCATACCTCACCTGACTCCTCCCATCTCACACATCCTAAACAACAAACAACATCTGTTCTCCACCTTACAAACCCCAAGTTACAATCCAGAGTTAAAAATTACAATCATTCTACCATCTGTGTCTCCTGTACAATATTAGTGGCCATTAGGGATAAAAAAATACAAATGTTTTTACCTCATATGGTTATTACAAGACAATTGCCAGTAATGTTCTTTCCTTAGAGGGATGACGTCTGCCCTACTAATCATATTAGTCAAGTGCGAGTTAAGTTAATGTTATTCTTTTGTTAATGTGATTAGGAAGGATTTATTTGTACAATCACGCTTGGTACTTCCCCAACTAAAGGTTGTCTGAAATATTATCACGGATGATTTATAATTTAAAGTTAGCAAAAGCAGAATAACGTCACACAGATACGGCTTAAGCTATTCTAGAAGGACTACATAAACTGGATATTCAGCTGCTTACGTTAATCAAATAGTACACTTTTGTTTCTCCCTTGTCTCTGTTAATCTGAAATCTTGTGCATATTATATGTGTATTGTATTTGTGTGTGTGTGTGTGTGTGTGTGTGTGTGTGTGTGTGTGTGTGTGTGTGTGTGTGAAAATGCGCTTTAGGAATAAACTGATTCCGATGCAGAGATAATAATTATGCCTCTGTAAAGCGTTACATTTTTTATCCTTATGATTGATATACATGATTTTGTAAGTTCAGCTGATATCGATAATGTTATTGGTCTGCATAGTGTTCATATTGGACTTGATCAAAAGCATCATGAACAAAACGAATTCCCCTTCTGTCACAGTGTAGCTCTTGTTGGGTGTCCACGTTCAAAAAAAACACTGAGTCATGTGGTCACAGAATGAGTCTTGCATTTTTCGGCAGTTACCTCGGATGTCAACAAACTCTTTACACAGGATAGTATGTGCAATAATACCTGGAAAATATTGTTTTATCCCAAAGGTGAGCCAAGTCTGCTGTGGTACCAGCGGTGATGGTTGGGTTACTAGTGTTTTTATCACGATCGTAACCAGAGCACGTAACGGTAGCATTGATTTGGGGAAATTGCTCTCTCTCTCTCTCTCTCTCTCTCTCTCTCTCTCTCTCTCTCTCTCTCTCTCTCCGAGTTGTTCGTAGTGTGAGCTCCTATTGTCTGTGGGATTATCGTAAATGTTAATAAGATAATCTTCATTAGTCGTAAGATGTTCATAACAAAATCTTGAAGCCATTGTCGAATCACGTGCAGCTCGGCTCGTTCTGAATCCGCCTTTTTTAACAGAAGAATCATAAGTTTCATCTACAGCACATCCGTAACGTGTCCGTACGAGAAACATGGACATGCTATTCAAAAGTAATCCGTACATAGCCAGTGTCAGTACTGTGAGATGTATAACAGTACACTAATTAAGACTCCGTCAGGTTAAGACGTTCAGTTCATAGCGGGTTCGTATGTTCTTCTGAACAGAGTCTTAAATGTTCGTGAAGAGGATCCTGTGCAGTTCGTAGTAAAGTCGTTAGCCGTTCGTAGTAGAATCGTAAAGTGTTTGTAAATGAGTTATGTGTGCAGTTCGTTGTGTACATGAGTTGCAGAGGGGTGTTGTATTGATACTAGAGTAGAGAATACAGACTGGCTAAAGTATTACAGTAATACCAGCGCAGCTTTGAACTGTGGCAGAACGGGAATGGTGCGGGGGGGATTCCTTTATGGGTTTTCACAACTCTCTAAAACAGTATTTTTTTAACATAGCTATCCAAACTGTACCAATTTAAAGTTGATAGCAAAGTGAATGAATTGGATTGGGTGGCTGTGATGAAACTATTGTCGTATTCCTGTGTGTATGTGAGTAGTGCTGCGACTTTTTTCAGTTTTCTTTTAGCAGATTAAATTTTGTGTTTTACAAAATTTCTTATATGTTATATTCCTTAAACTTGCTTAAAATTCGTGCTTTTTCCGTACTGCTAAGGTCTCTTCTGCAGGCAAATCCAGTGTTATCTTGCTTTCCAAGCTACACTTCCTTAATTGCCTCATTTCAAACCAGCATACTTTGTAGCATTAACCTAAACGCAATTTCCTTTGCATGTACAGTAATTAACTGTTGAGTACAGCTGTCAGACTCTAGCAAGAGAACGGTCGAAATTGCGTTCTTGTCCCGCGAAATTTCCAGAACTTACCACATTATTTGGCTGTGTGGGTGTTAGGAGCAGGAGGTGGGCGCGTGTCGTGCTTTACAGATGTAAGTCTCGTACACCCAGACCAGCCACTGAAGCATCTTTTGCACACGAGGGCAGTGTGTCGCTAGAGTAACGTTGTTCTCACCCGGGATACAACTGACATGATAAAGAAGCACCAAATATAGCATTACGGGGCACATGACTCGTTTCACACAGGTCGATCATGTTTATATGATGCTTGTGAAGAAGACAAAGCACCTGTAGGGCGATCCATTGTGCAAACAAAAGAATGTCTGGATTAGAGTTAAGTTTCTTCTGGGGTTGGATTGAGATGCTATGACAGTCACCCTACAAGTCTACTTTCCTTATACAGTCATGCTTTGTGGTTTATTTTTGTGTGTAATCTTATTAAAGCTCTCAGTGTTTGTGGGAGCTGTAGATTGTCCGCAAACTTCTCTCGTCCCGCTACAAATTAGACAAAGTGTCTTGAGGAGTGTCAGTGTCAAGGTTGTCAGCCACTGGATGAGAGGGCGGGTGGTGGGAGTTGTGGGCTGAGAATAACCTTTTGGCAACAATATCCTGTGTAAGTTAAATTCTTGTCTCGGACTGTTGGTGTCCTTGTACATGTCGAAGTTCCTTTAATTACGTAAAAATAAAATTTAAAGATATGAGGCTGATGTATATGAAGACAGACAAACAGAAAATAAAATAAAAATTGTGGAAGTGAGATGGAGGAAAGGAAAGATTGAGATGCGGAGAGAGATCGAGGAGAGCACCAGGGAAAAACGGAATGAGACACATAGATGGGAGAATAGGCAGTAAACAAAGAGAACAGTTAGAAGCTCGGTTATAGAAAATTGTGAAAAGATAGATAGATAGATAGATAGATAGATAAAATAGATAGATAGATAGATAGATAGATAGATACGTCAACTCACCCCACCTCAGGACCACTTTCACAAACTTGCTAAGTGAAGAAAAAACTACGAAAACAAAAACAAATATAAGCGGAGATATCAAGGTGGGGGAGAAAAACACACAGGAAGAGACAGACAGACAAACAGACAGACAGACGGACAGACAGACAGACTACCAGACAGTCCTTGACAAATAGAGATAAAAGTACTTCGTAAACCTCACCAGGTACTGTATGGTGTGTTGCCGCCCACTTGAGGGACCCCAGTTTATTATCATTTATTTCCTGTCACTCGTTCTACCTCCCTCCCTCCCTTCCCCTGACTCTCTCCTTCCCGTCTTTCATGATATCCCACCCCTGTTTTTTTACTCTGCCTGTCTGTCTGTCTCTGTCCAAACATCCATCCATCCATATGTCTATCTATCAATCTTTTGAATTTTGCCG
The DNA here is from genome assembly GCA_958450375.1 of Homarus gammarus. Taxonomy (NCBI): domain Eukaryota; kingdom Metazoa; phylum Arthropoda; class Malacostraca; order Decapoda; family Nephropidae; genus Homarus; species Homarus gammarus. The sequence continues at coordinate 291,669 of CAUDMG010001137.1, read as the reverse complement.
AGGACAGCAGCTAGTTTATTGTACATCCCATACTCATCCTGTGAGCGATAGCGCAAAAAAGGGGTTACAGAGACGATTCCACAAAGGGTGGTTATCGGACCCCAGTCATCATGATATTATGGCATTGTTTAATTCGGTACATAGAATTTTGATTAGGTACTCGATGCGAAGTGTGGATACAGCCTTAGTATATCAGCTATTTTGTCACCAGAGATAAAGTGCTGTGACATTGCATACACAGTGTTTGGATCTATCCCTATAAGGTTCTATTTCTCCACAGGCGTAGTGTTGGAGTGTGTGTGTTCACTTATATCACTTACGAGTACATTCTAATCTTAGTAGAGCGGTTGCAACATCCAGTAATCTAGTGATCTTGTTACTTGTTCCATATACATAATTTACTTGATACTTCTCATCATGGTAAATAATGGATTGGCTAGTGCCTGTTTGTACTTGTCTGCTGGCTTCAAATACGTCAACAAGTTCTTTTCTGATTACAGTTTTTAAGGTTCTGTTTGGCATTCCAAGATTGTGTTCAACATTGTCATTGTTAAACGCGATTTTAGCTAAGGCATCAACTCTTATCATGTTGACTGATGCCTATGTGAGAGGTGATCCACAGCAACTTGATCCTGATACCCCGTCAACAGGACACATATGCTTGTGTCTGGCTTCAGAGACAATTGGGTGACAATCTGAGTTTAGGGTATCAAGAGCAAGTAGTGATAATAAAAAGTCAGTGATGATGAGACTGTCAGTGGCAGTGTCTTCAACAAGTTTCAGGGCTGTGAGTATAGCAAATAGTTCAGTTTGTAAAGTGGATGCCCATTTATTAATTCTAGCTCCTTTCTCTCTTACATTACCGTTAGGCTGAGTAACAATGGCAGCACTTCCAGCCCTCCCACAGACAATGTTAAGAGAGCCGTCAGTGAAGATGGTGTGTGTGATGTTATTTTCAGTTTGTAGATTATGTATGTATTCCATCTCCTCTTCCGTGATCTCTTCTTTTCAGACTCTCAACTTTCTATCCCGTTTATTGTTTTCTTCTTCTCTGTCTCTTAACTTCTCTGAGGATTACCTGACACGTAGACGCGGCTTCTCTAACTAAAGTTCATTTGCTCTCACCAACTTAAACTTACCGTGACACTTTCCGTCTTACTCTCCTCTCTGCTTTTGTGTCTTTTGAAACTCTCTCTCTCTCTCTCTCTCTCTCTCTCTCTCTCTCTCTCTCTCTCTCTCTCTCTCTCTCTCTCTTCCGCTTCGCAGCCAACCCTTGATTCCCCTCCCATTTTTTTTCCTTAAGTTGTTTTTATTTCATCTTTTTTGTATTATCTTCTCTGAGTACACACCAAGATTTCCATTATCTCGGCATCCTTGTTTAGCTCTTCTCTCCTCTCTTTCATTCTCTGTTTAGTCTCTTCGTTTCCACGTTGTTTAATTGTTTTTTTCTTCTTCTAGCTCCACTTCTTGTTTTATCTATCCCTTCTTTTACTTACTTCTTATCTTTCCCTAATTTCCCTTCTCTCTTGTACCTGATATTATTTTCATTCTATTCATCCATTGTTCTTTCCTTCTTTCTTTTTAATATCTTTCATGTATTCTATTTATTCGTCGCTGCCTCACTCACATTCTTGTGTCTTCTAGTGTACATCGCCCTTGGTTCCTTATAACGTACACCGCTCCATTCCTCCTCCCGTTACCCCCTCCTCCATCTTCTTTCTCTTTCCTCCTCCCCCCCCCCCCCCCTCACCACACGACCTCCTTCCTCTCCTCCCTGTCTGGGCCACACATACTATCTCCACATCTCACAACCTAGACGCCGGGATGGATGCTTGGAGGGGAAAGGGGAGGGGGTCGAATTTCCGAAGTGAGAGTGATGGTTTGTATTATATGGTTCAGTTATAACCCCCCAGAGATTGTCTTTACCATCATCACCAACACCACCTAAGTCATTCCTATACTGTTTTTCTTAGTCTAATTCGTTAATTGTTGGTGGCTAGAGTATTAAATCAGGCCGACTACGCGGTTAAAACATCTTAGTCCACGAAGTGCAGTAATTTAATTTAACATCAACTTCAGAATTTTCGTTATGTCATAAGAAAGACACAAGAAGGAAGTTCTCAAGTGGGCGAGTCAACTTAGACTTGAGAAGTGGTGAAATAGGCGAGGTCTTAGCTGGTGGAACATGAGGTAAGTTTTTGACTGGTGAAACTGAGCAACAAGTAAAGTTTTGACTGGTGAAACTGAGCAACAAGTAAAGTTTTGACTGGTGAAACTGAGCAACAAGTAAAGTTTTGACTGGTGAAACTGAGTAACAAGTAAAGTTTTGACTGATGAAACTGAGCAACAAGTAAAGTTTTGACTGGTGAAACTGAGTAACTAGTAAAGTTTTGACTGGTGAAACTGAGTAACAAGTAAAGTTTTAACTGGTGAAACTGAGTAACAAGTAAAGTTTTAACTGGTGAAACTCAACAAGTAAGGTTGAATCTAATAAAGGTTAGCTGATTAAGTTTGAGCCGTAAAACAATTAGTCTGGTAACGTTTGTTTAGGAAAAAGAGCAGCAAGAAAGTTTTCGGTAAAGAGATTATGGATCAGCTGTAAGTTATTTTACATTTATTGTAAACTGAATGAAGGAAATGAGGGGAATATTACTTAACATAACTAGTGCAAGTGAATGATGATTTGTGGGATGTTGACGTATGAAACAACACTAAATATTATCTACATTCTCGAGGAAAGACGAATGACTGTTAACTAGTGAAACAGTGGGGTGGTTGGCAGTTACCTAGGCAGTGTTAACGGTAAAACAACTTGTGATAACGTGAAACAATAAGCGAGTGAAACAGTAAGTCAGATGTGAAGTAATTTTTTTCAAACAGTTAGATGGACACAGAAGACGATGAGTTATCTAAAATGGACACAAAAACGGTGAGTTAACTAAAGTGGACACAGAAGACGATGAGTTAACTGAAGTGGACACAGAAGATGTGGTTATGTCGGTGTTGACTGGTAGTTGGCAGGACGGGCGGGAAAGAGTCTCATTCACCATGAATCTTTATGCCAGACAGGAGCGGTAGGAGGTGGGGAAGAGGAGTTATTCGGCTATACAGTATCAGATTTTTCCCTGGATCAGCAAGTTTCAAATGTACAAAAGGCGTAAATTTTAGATTTATCTGAATTTAGGTAATTGTAAAAATTCAATCGTAAGACAAATATTGCGGTAGTGTATGTGATGTTTGTGAAGATATTTAAGAGTGTGGGTTTATATAGGGGAATATTATGAGTGTGTTCCTTGTTGTTTATATATATACAGTATATATATATATATATATATATATATATATATATATATATATATATATATATATATATATATATGTGTGTGTGTGTGTGTGGAAAGTACAAACAAGCAATATTTCGTGTGTGGTGGCGGAACCATTAATAACTGGGCTGACACACTAATATGTCTCGTACGTGGAGCTCGGTAATGACCACAGTGGCAAATGTGTTATAAATAAAGAGTGGCCGTGGGGTCTGTGACACATGATGCGTTCGTTGGCACTAGCTAACGAGGAAAGAAAAATTAATGTATTTATTGGAAAAGAAACACTATGCGATACTCTAACCCTCGTATATTTATTAAAAACATAGTGTTGGGTGTGTTCTCTACGTAGTATATATAACTCCAGAGCGTTAATGATGAATTGAATACTTCGATCAATCTCTCATATATGGTTAATGGAAGCAGGAGATTATTATGGTAGATAGGAAAAGGCGCGACCCTAATTCATCACCCGAGTTAATGGAGGTGGTGGGTGGAGGGAGGGAGATGAAGTCCTGTATGGGGAGGGATGTTAAGCTGTGAAAAATACTACTCCATGCATCATTGATTTTAACGTTGTGTTATGGGCCACAGCGTGAAGATCTTCTCCTCGTTTTATTGGAAGAGTGCGGACGTCGTTTCACTATTTATTGGGTCTGGAGGGATGTCCTTCCATTGTTTTATTGGGACGCAGTGTTTGACTTTCTGCTGTTTTATAGGTACAGTTCGGTCGTCCCTTGGTTATTCATCGCGGCGGTCTGGCTTCCTATTTCATATATAATAGGTTTGGACAACTAACTTTTGCATGAGTTGATGGGGGAGGGGTAAGGTTTGTTTCTTTATATACTGTACGTGAACGATGCGGACCCCTTTCTGTTGTCTGAGAGATGCTCGTGGCTCTTTCTTCTTCCCGTTGAACCACGTGGTCCCGTTTCTTTTGTTATACCAAGCAGTTTTGGTTTACTTTATTGTGTTTAATATAAATGACGTGTTTTCCTTTATGTTTCATTTTATGAAAACTTATCGTGTTGTAGGGTTTTTATTGGTATAGCAAAAAATTACTTTATTCGCCACACCGCTCTAGAGCGTCGTTGTAGACTCTTTGTCAACTTTTACTGTATTGGTTGTCATAGTGTGCTGTTCCATTCCTTATTGTTGTATTGGTTTAGAAAATCGCATCATTTGTACACCTAATAGAAAAAGAAACAAAGGTTGAGTGTTCTGCGCTGATCACGTAGTGCTGGTAAACCATTAAATAGTTGAAAGGAATTCGGTCGTACGGTTTAACCCATAAGAACAGTGTAACCAGTGGGGTTCCCCAGAGGTCAGTACTAGGCCCACTCTTGTTCATAATCTACATAAACGATCTAGATACTGGGATCAGCAGTGACATAAGCAAGTGTGCGGATGACACCAAAATAGGGCGGCAGATTAATTCAGGGCAGGATGCAAATGCATTACAGGAGGATCTAAATAAACTGCAGGGGTGGTCTGAAAAATGGCAAATGAAATTCAACACCAGTAAGTGCAGCGTACTTAATATTGAAAGAACAAATACTGTCAATGTATACAGCCTTAACAACATCATCCCAGAGAAGTCGACTTGTTAAAGAGACATAGGGGTACTTGTAGCCAGGACCTACGGCCTAGAAAGCAGTGCGTTAATGTTCGAAATAAGGCAAACAGAGTATTGGGTTTTATATCTAGAAGTGTAAGTAATAAGAGTGCAGAGGTCTTATTGCAACTATATCTTGCGCTAGTCAGGCCGCACCTCGGTTATGCGGTTCAGTTCTGGTGCCCTTATTATAGAATGGATATCAATTCACTAGAGTCGGTGCAGCGAAGAATGACGAAAATGATTCCGGGACTTAGAAACCTTCCATATCAGGATAGGTTAAAGAAACTAAACTTGCATTCCCTAGAAAGACGAAGAGTGCGGGGAGATATGATAGAAGTATTTAAGTGGGTGAAAGGAATCAATATAGGGAATATAGATAAAGTTCTTATAATATCCGAGCAGGATAGGACTCGAAGCAACGGATTTCAGCTGGATAAGTTTAGGCTTAGGAGGGAGATAGGAAGGAACTGGTTCACAAATAGGGTGGTGGACGAGTGGAACAAGCATAGCAACTATGTAGTGAGTGCTGGAACGCTGGAAAGTTTCAAAAGGAGACTTGATGGATTCATGGATGATAGAGAGTGGTAGTAACTCTCGACAGGAGCTGCCATGCACAGGGCAACCGGCCTATTGGAGACTCCTTATTTTCCTATGTTCTTATGTTCTAACGTAAGAAGAACATAAGAAAATAAGGAGTCTGCAATAGGCCGGTTGGCCTGTGCATGGCAGCTCCTGTCGAGAGTTACTACCACTCTCTATCATCCATGAACCCATGAACTATATGAAGAAATATTATGCATATGATGAACTAAGTAACTCAAAGTACAGTATTGTGGGACTCATTCTGACCATCATAAATAAAGTGAAAAAAAGGAAATAATAATGAAAGCAATTTAACACGCAGAGAATGAAAACCCAAGGATTAAAAAAAAAAAATGATCGCGGAGAAAATCTTTGACTGAGAAAAGTGTTTAAGAAATGATATACAATTATGCTTATAAGTGGAGAAAGTAACCATTTGTGTATATAATTTGATCAGGTGGCGTGCAGGGGTAACACTGGAGGACAGTCATAGTGTAGAAGTAAGGTGGAGGGGGTAATAGTGTGGAGGAGCTGTAATTCATTCACCCGCTTTATATTATAACCCGTACACAACTTCCAAGCGATTTTATAATGAAATTGTATAATAAAGAATACCAACTATAATAATAATCAACCTCAGAAATATTTACCAAGAATGTTTTGCTGACAGTATTATTTTTCAAATAGACTTCATAAATTACCCATGTTGAATTATTAATTAATGAACTTATTTGCACTGAAAATATGGATATTTCTTAGCCGATAACATTGCCTCTCTGGTTTTCTGGCCAGCGAGGAGAAACCGAGTGTAAATTTTATCCAATGGGCAATTCATTTTAATTTACTGCTTGCACAAGTTTGGCTCTAATGCAATTACTTTTAGACATCAATATCTATCTATCTATATATATATATATATATATATATATATATATATATATATATATATATATATAAATATATATATATATATTTATATATACAGTATATATATAGATATATATATATATTCATATATATTTATATATACAGTAATATATATATATATATATATATATATATATATATATATATATATATATATATATATATATATATATATATATATAATTTTCTTTAAACAATATACTGTACATGTAGATATGTTGTTCACGTATCAACATGACAGTGACCGTAGGTTTATGATCGCGTCACAAGAGTTATTTGCTGTCACTCCATCACAGTAGTTGTCAGACGTGTATTAGGTAAAATTTTATTTTAGTGAATTTTTTTGTCGCAATATTTGGTTTACTTACGTTTTACGCACTAATCTTTAACATAACTTTCTTGCACAGCATAAAACTTTACTTACCGATGTAAAAACGATTATATATTAGCAGTGTTGAAGGATTTTGCTTCCTACTTGAGCCATTTCAGGACCTAAGTGTTCACCCTCGTCATCAGATTGGGCTGGGATGTTCTCCCCTACCTACCGTGCAGCCTCTACTTGACAATTAGCGATTTCCATATTTTGGGGGGAGTTGAAATAGCTTGCGCGAGGGCAGAGATTCCAGTTACATAACGAGGTGAAAACTGGATTTTAAACTGATTTTAGTCAGAAGTATTCCTCTTTGCTGGCATTCAAGTACAATTACATCGATGGTTTATCTCTTTAAAATGTTCATATATATGAACAAGGACCGAAACTGCTTAAACCACATTCGTAAGAGGTGCGTATTTTCACATTTGCAAATGGTGATAGTAAAGGCGGATGCTGGCGTTGGTTACACATGTCCATTAGTAAATATTGGTATCGAGAGTCGTATTGGCAGTAAACTCTACATATAATTGTCACAGTGTGGAACAGAAAATAACATGAATAAAAGATAATCAACAGCATGTCGCCAGCTACCACTCGTTATGGTCGGCTAGTGGCACCAAGCTGTGGAGGGTTTGGTAAAAGTTTCACTCGTATTGGTAAATGTTGATCTCTCTCTTGGCATATACCATGTTTACGATGTATGAATTTTAGTGTCTGTATACAGTATATGTTTATGATATATAATATAGTGTTAAATAAATGAAAGCTGATTTGTAGGTAAGATAACACTTAAAAATAGTTATGTATTTTTCTGATCCGCTGTTCGTGGTTGAGACAAGAACATTGTCTACGTTAATGGCATAGTGAGCAAAGTTAATGAGTCACATTTGTTACTCTTCGTATGTGTTTACCCTCATTAAGGAGAAGAGACGTTCCTATTAGACACTGTCACAGAGGCGTTGGCTGATAGTCCTTCCATTATGGAGCTGGTCCTGGTACACTGTAGCACACAATTTTGGCACGCCTTTTATACACATACATATATATATCAACACACACACACACACACACACACACACACACACAGCTCAGAGTTATCACACAAATTAAGACCATAGCCTTAAACAAGACAACCTCACATGGTTTTAGCACCTGATATGAAACTAATTAGCGAAATGTCAAGTATCAAAAAAATGGGAAGTGCTTCGCGGCTCGTGAAAATCACTGCAGGTATACTGTACATCTACCGTACTATTACAGATACCGAATATTCTATTATACTATATACATAGAGTATATACTATATACTTAACTGCAGAAAGCTGGTGTGTGTGACAGACTGCAGAAGGCCACTAAAACTGCCGACATAGTCATATTTACCTTCTCAATGTTAATGAAGACATTGACCATTAACTTAACAGTTATAATAGGAAAGGGCGACCTGTATCTGAAATGCTTAAATTTGTAATGGAAATCTAAAGGGAATATTACTGAAGGTTGCGCATCAAACGTGAGAGTAAAATTCCATGGGTTTACATACTGCATCCCCCTCTTGTGTAGACTTGCTGTGTATAATAGGTATACTTTTATACGTTTTTATTTCTTGTTCCGAGCAGGTGACAAGCACTTCACAGCTAAGCAAATAAGAAAAAAATCACTCCTTATTAAAAAAAAAGGTAGACAACGGAGAGTTATTAACCACGGTACACACAACTTAAGGTAGACAGTGCACAATTTACATAATACAGACTGACTGGATAAGAATGTGAACGGTAGAAGAGATCATCAAATAACTGATAAATAGTAAGAGAGCGGAGAGGAAAACCGTGAGAAGGAGAAATCAGCTGAGAACGACGCACATAATATAAGTTTGTAAACAAAAGATGGAAAGACAACCACCTGCAAAGAAGAGACTCCCAAATTTCAGTGAGGTGGAAGTATATGCCATGGTGTGTGGTCACCAAAAGAAAGAAAATAATTTTAGGGAAGTTGGACTCGAGATGTACAATCAAATTGAAGAATCATGCCTGGGATGAAGTTGTAAAAGCAGTGAATGTTGTTGCTCGAATCCCCCTGGTGTTTTCCTTTCAATGTTTGGGTCATTTGGTCTGAATTGTCTTCAAGTTCATACAAAAAAAAATAAATCCTGAAACTATACTGCATTAGCCTTAAAGTTTCTAAAATTAATACTCTGCCCTAGGATACTGTTCATGGAAAGACTGGAACTAGGCCTAAGGTCGCTGTTAGACTAAGTGTCCACTGACAGCCTGACACTCACCAATATCGCCATGTACATATTCTCTAACCTAACCTAACATAACATAACAACATAACCAAACCAAACTAAACCTCACCTAACCTATAACCTATTGGTATAATTTCCTATTCAAATATTCTTCATGTTCTAACTAAATTAACTAGGCCCCCAAGTTTAAACATTTATTTTACTAAGACTGAAAAAGCAGCTCTATAGGCCCCTAGCTTAATCAAGTTAATTGCAATCCATATTTTACGCCTAATATCATTTAATTTTGGCTAGCCTTTGGAAATTTAGAGCCTTTAATGTTATTATAAGCCATATACATAAGAAAAGAGGCAAAGGCTATTGGTTGAATATTAGAAAAACAAGGAGAAGTTTAGGCATGAAGGTTCACTTGACGTCATATTTGGCTTTCATTACAGAGGGATATTTATGGCTATACAACATTAATAATGTCTATCTGTAAGTTTATTCAGTCATAAAAAATATTTTTACCCTAAGTGTGAACAATACAAACCTTCTGTTTTGGTAGAAAATACTTTATAATTTGTAAGAAGAAAAAAGATGCGTCTCTTCCAAACTGCGGCAAATAGGAACAATCAAGCCTCTTCTTATCGTAAAAAAAAAAAATGTACAAAAACGACAAATTGAAATATTATATTTCAGTATGTTGATGTACAAAACATTTTCTTCATTATACTGTGATAAAACAAGTCTAACAAGCATTATTACAACATATATTATTTTTGTTTTTTATACAATCGGGAAATAGCGACTACTGCATCCGGGTTGAGAGTGTTACAGCACCTCAGGAGGTGGTGTAAGTTAAGCTGTAGATCATGAGCTCACTTACGTAGTTCGATGTCAAATATTTGTTTTGAGTATACCGATCTGAGACTGTAAGTCCAGTTACGGGGTAAACAATGACATACAGTCCCATAAATGTTTTTGAGTATCCGGCCCCAGATGTTAATCGATTTGCGGATCGTGTTCCGGGGTAATGGTTAGCCAGTGCAGTTGGCGAGTTGTCCGGTCTGCTCGGACTATTCCTTGACACTGGGTCAAGCAGCTTGTAAACTCAGGGTGTGGTTGTTGTGTTGGTGGCGCGGGATGTTGGTGAGGTGGTTGTGGGCAGTGTGATGGGCGTGGGGGGCGAGGCAGCGGCCCTGGTGGTCGTCACTATCCTCGCCATCCTGGGCAACGCTCTCCTGGTGGTCACCCTCCTGCGGCGCTCCCTCCTCCACCACCCCTCCAACAGGGGGGGGGGGGGGGGGTGTTGGGGTTCAGTGGACGGGAGGCAGAACACTGTCATAGATGCTGGGGGCTGTGAGGTTAATAGTGTTGTGGAACTCGCCGATCATCCGGAAGGCTCGTAGCACTACTAGTTCATCTGGGAAGGATGAGCGGATCGCTTCCTTGTAGTGGTGAACAACGAGCCATGAGTCCTCGATAACAACACTGGAGACGATGTCAAGGAAGGCAAGGGCGTGGTAGGCACAGGTGTGGAAGACGGGGCCCTGCACAATGGCATCAACTATAGTCACCTGGTCCTGTGGGATGTTGTGGATCTGCATAAACCGTCGTACGAGTTGATTCATTGGTCGAGGTGTGGAGTCGTGGTACAGGTAGCGGCCGTCAAGGCAGCGGTACAGTGATACGCAGTGGATACCGTCTTCGGGGAGGTCGTAAGCGAGGAACACACCCTCGCCCTGGGCCAGAGGTCCATCCTGGAGGATCTGGTAATGGTTCGCAAACCTTATGTGTGTGCCCAGGCGTCGTGGGGTCCCAGACAGGATCTCCTGAACATCAGTGTCCCGCAGGATTCGTACCAGTCGGAAGTCCATGTTTTATCAACGCAAAATCAGCGGTTTGATTTGGAGGTCGATTATAAAATTGGCCTCTTGGTGAAATAAACAAGAGTAAAGTATGTAAAGTAAAGAGGTTGGAATTTTTTATAATGAAGACGTGGTCGTTTTGAGCAGCTTCTTGGTTCCTTTCTAGTTGAAGAGATTTATTTAAGGTGTTATAAGACGGTCTAGTGTGTGTGTGTGTGTGTGTGTAGTGTAGTGGTTCTGGTAGTGTTGATCGTTTTAATGTATTGACTGTGGTGGTAGTAGTGATTATATTGGTAGTGATGAGTGTGGTCATAGTGATGATAGTGGTAATGGTGGTAGTAGTGGTAATGGTGGTAGTAGTGGTAGTTGTGTTGTGTGATGGTAGTCGTAGTAATAATAGTGGTAATGGTTATAGTAGTGATGATAGTGGTAGTGATAGTAGTGATAATAGTGCTCATAGTGATGATAGTGGTAATGGAGGTAGTAGTGGTACTTATGTTGTGTGATGGTGGTAGTGGTGATGGTGGTCGTTAGTAATGATAGTGGTAATGGTGATAGTAGTGATGATAGTGGTAATTGTGGCAGTGAAGATGGTGGCTGTAGTAGTGGTGGTGGTCAACCTTTTGCAAGGATGCATAGGTGGAAATACGACCTGTGATTGGCTGATTCACAAACCAATTAGAACATTATAAACACAATTATGGCGCGTCTTAACTAATTATTTGTCTCCCATACGCCATCTTTGTTTTAACCACATAAATAATCCCCCACACCACACAGGTAAGTCAGGTAATTATACTCCAATTAGTACACGTATTACCTGTGTTACCTGGGATAACATGGGACTAGTATAGCGGTGTTTTGAGCCTCACTAAATATCCTAAATTAATCAGGTAGTGTAAGACGTTAGTTAATTGATTCCTGTCAACAAAAACAAGAATACATAATACAAAATGGCTGCGATATTGTCCTGAGACTGTAGTTTAGGTTTAGGAGGGAGATAAGAAGGAACTGGTTCACAAATAGGGTGATGGACGAGTGGAACAAGCTTAGCAACTTTGTAGTAAGTGCTGGAACGCTGGAAAGTTTTAAAAGGAGGCTAGATAGATTCTTGGATGATAGAGAGTGGTAGTAACTCTCGACAGGAGCTGCCATGCACAGGCCAACCGGCCTATTGCAGACTCCTTATTTTCTTATGTCCTAGATAAGGAGTCCAGTTATACACAGAAATTTATAGATGGTGAAAAGATGAAAATTCAGTAAAGCTCTCGGCACCATTATCCTTCCTCTTTGGCTAATTCACGCCACTCACACAGATTCCCACGGTGTCCCACTACCTGCCCACCCCCGGCCACTTTCCCTTCATTATTTACCCCAGCAGCACTCTTACTACACTTTCCCTCCAGCCAACCCAACCCCTCCCTCTCTTATACGTCATTCAACCACTCCTCTCGCCTGCCCATCTCTGCCTCACAAATAGGGTGGTGGACGAGTGGAACAAGCTTAGCAACTTTGTAGTAAGTGCGGGAACTCTGGAAAGTTTCAAAGGAGGCTAGATAGATTCATGGATGATAGAGAGTGGTAGTAACTCTCGACAGGAGCTGCCATGCACAGGCCAACCGGCCTATTGCAGACTCCTTATTTTCTTATGTTCTCATGCTCTTATGTTCCCCACCACCCCTCTCACTCGAGCCAACTGCCCCTCCCTACCCATATAGCCCCCTCTCCCTATCTATCCCCCTGCCCTTCCTCCTTCCCCCACCCCCTTCCCTTGCCCCCCCCCCTCACCACAGTTCCTCTCTCCTCACCACCTGCCTCATCCCTCACATGAGATGGTTTAGAAAATATTGCGTGTAGAAGTCTCGTTTATTTTGATCGTGTAGTTGTTCCTCTCCCCACCCACTAAGAGGGGCGCAGGGAGGTATGTCCTGTACATACCTCCCTGCGTTATAGAGTATTATATATTTGTGTACGTATAAAGAAAAAAATATTAATACTCCAAGTGAAAAGCAAACAGCGCATCTTTCACACCTGTCACACTCCGGCTTCATATAAAAAATATAAAAGGAAAAATGCAGGTTAGTATATTAATGGACTTCAAGTAATGTGAAAAATAAAAGACCATGGGTAATACGTGCATGAGATGTTTCTCCATTGTTATTATGTAAGCTTGAAAATATAGGCCGGGAGACAAACACGGCACTGATGACTTGTATGTTTGCCCCTTGTACCTGGCGATCCACTACCTTTACCTGGCGATCCACTACCTTTACCTGGCGATCCACTACTTGTGTCTGACGACCCATCTTCCTCCCGTCTACCAGTACCTCATGACCTACCTCCCTTTCCCACTACCTCTTACATGTAGTTGGCGACCCACCCTCTTCCCCACTACCTGTCTCCTGATGACCCACCTTCTTCCCCACTACTTGTACTTGGCGACCCACTTTTGCAATGTTCACTGCTCTTCAGCTCGTCTTTGTTCCCTCAGTTATTAGAAGGACCAGTTCTGCCACGACACACACCTGGCGAGGTTGAATCTGTTTGTCGGTGTGACGTATAAGATTTTTACTAACACTTAATCCGGGTTGAGGGGCAGAGAAGAAGAGATACAGAATTAGTGATAAAGGAAGACATAGATAAAGAAAAGAGAGACCAGAGAGAAAGAAAAGAGAGAAAAGGAGAGCAAATAGAAAGAAAAGAGAGAGAGAACAAATAGAAATAAAAGAAAGAGAGAACAAAGAAAAAGAAAAGAGAGACAGAGAGAAAAAGAGAGAAAAAAGAGAAAGATAATAAAATTATATGAAAAGATAGTTAGGCAGGCGGATGTAAAGAGAATGGAAAGGAAATACAGTAAATATCTCACAAAGATAACAAGAGAAGGAAGAGAAATAAAAACGGAGAGAGAAATATCTGACAGTCCGAGAGAGAGAATAATAGACAAAACACCAGAGACTGAGAAACAAAGAGAGAGACGGAAGGAAAACAAAATCAGAGTCCGAGACACAGAGAGAGATGGATGAAGACATTATTCAGAAACACATTTAGAGCGAGACAAACAGAGAGACCCATTTAGAGAGACAGATAAACAATGACACATTCAAAGAGAGAAATGCAGAGATACAACGAGATTGACGAACAATAAACACACTTATCCTTCTGTATTAATGTCTCAGTGTAGCGTAAATTAATTCGAGAGACTGACTAACACCAGCCTAGATATGACGTCGCTGTTGTCATCCTCTGATGTGTATGAACGATTGATTATATCTTTGCGTTGATTATTTCCACAACTAAATTCCCCTGCGACAAATATTGTATATTTTTCATTATAATTTGTGTCATTTCTTTCTTGCTTTCTTTCTTTCTTTCTTTCTTTCTTTCTTCTGGGGTTTACGGCAGCGTGAATATCCACTGTGACAATCATACATACCTGTACATTAAAAGAAACGAAACAATTGATAAATTAAGATATTGCTGTTTTGACTAAGTTTTTTGGCTTTTTACGTGAGTTCGATTTTCTATGTTTGAGTGTTACGTGTGGTGAGTGTTGTTCCTTATTAGTGAGTCCAGTTTGAGTCCCAACACTGCGTCTAGGTAGTGTTGTTGTCGATGGTGGTCGTCGCTCGATAAATTACCTCGAGATCTCATACATCAGACAACTCATTATCGCATAGCTGGGAACCCTCGCCTTTTTTTTTCTTTTCCTTTAATTTGATTTCATTTGTTTTACAGATTTTGTGAAATTGTTCGTTTATCATATATCTATATATTTTACATGTGTATATTTTATTGTTATGCATTTAGAATCCTTTGGTCACACCTCGAGTATCTACCTGCCTTTGTGTTTTTGAGACTAGTGGTGATATAATTATTCAGACGCTCAGTGTACCTCTCCTCTGTTTATTTTATTTGTTTATTCTCAGTGATAATAATTTCCTCCGTCAAAAGATTTAATGTTCTGCCAGAAAAATTGCGATTCCTTAGTTCTTGGCATAGTGTTATTGAACATTAATTACTACAACACGTTCAGTTTAAAGCCAATGGAGTTTATTTCTTTTTTCGCCAGCATTAGTTAACTAATATTCGTTATATAACAAGAAATAGGAAGCCAGAAACGTTACTATCCATGTGAACATATACAAAAAATGATTGAAAAATGGTGTAAACAGAAAGAAAAATAAATGAAAAGAGCTGACGTCTCCATACACTGTCTTCCGTCAACACTAAAATGAAGGGTCCTTATTGGTGAAAAACGAGGAACACCTGTCCCACGTGTTACGTTCCACAGGTGTTGTGGAGGTCTCACTGCAGTAACCTGTAATATATGCCATCACTTCTATCATTAACATAAATTTAATATAGTTGTATCGTAAAAGAGTATTCGTACGTAACAAGAGTTATATTATTTAATGAAATAGATATTCATACGTCGGTAAGTATCATATATATATATATATATTTATATATATATATATATATATATATATATATATATATATATATATATATATATATATATATATGTATATATACTGTATATATATCCTGATAAAATCACGCGGGAAAAGGGAAACAACGTAGCACCTTAGCTTTCGTCTTTATTCTTGAATAAAGACGAAAGCTAAGGTGCTCCGTTGTTTCCCTTTTCCCGTGTGATTTTATCAAGATTTATCTTATCCACGTTTTCATTGTGGATCTACATGAAATATATATAATCAACACCTCAACCCGCCAGGATTGAATGTAGAAGTCCGCGTGCTTTACTGGGCTAATGAAATATATATATATATATATATATATATATATATATATATATATATATATATATATATATATATATATATATATATATATATATATATATATATATATGCAAGTAAATCACTGTAGGTGCGCGTGATCTAGGTATATGCTGATAACCACCAGGAAAGAAGAAAACACGAAGTTCCCAAGCGCTTTCGTGTAATTCACATCTTCAGGGGTGAGTACAGACTAGTCTGTACTCACCCCTGAAGATGTGAATTACACGAAAGCGCTTGGGAACTTCGCGTTTTCTTCTTTCCTGGTGGTTATCAGCATATATATATATATATATATATATATATATATATATATATATATATATATATATATATATATATATATATATATATATACAGGGTGTCCATTACTACAACACGTTCAGTGTAAAGCCAATGGAGTTTATTTCTCTTTTCGCCAGCATTAGTGTCCATAAATGATTACTGTTTCTAGGGTAATTATTTATGGACACCCTCTATATAATTTACAAGTAATTTGTGTAATGTATATGAGGCGTATTAATAAGTAATTATATGTATTTTTCACGGATGGGTTTTCATTGTGACCTCCCCAGTTATATATGAGAAAATGGTTGATCATTTCTTATTAAAATGCGATGAAGATCAATGTTGCCCTGAGGTTATACGTAAAGGAAATAGTGGCGGAAATATTGTCATTTTTGGCTCTGTGATGAGACGTCAACAGAGCCTTCAGTTTAATTTTTATACTCACCAATACTTGGAAACCTGTTGCACACTGTCACTCTTCTGCCAGATTCATTAACGGATGATTACTTCATAGGAAACTGTTTTACCTGACTTTGATATTTACTTTGAGTTTACAGAAGTAAATATAATGAAAACACAAGATTTCAAATAAGTATTGGATTTATTGGTATTATTTAAGGTTATTTTTAGCGAGTTTTGCGTATAGATATTTCACGGAGAGTCAACAGAACATTGAGGACGTCCTTGTAGGAGAGCGTGAAGAGGGAGGGAAGCTGAAGGATTTCTGGCCAGTAATAACACTGGACGTTTTCGTTGTTCGTAAAAGCCTTATGTGCTGGCCAATACAGCACATCACCCTCAATATAATACCTCGGCATAGAAGCGCCTTCTAGGAAATAGGTAAAACTACGTCCATTGTGGTGGATGGTTGGTGCTACTACAGCGTGTGGTCTGCAAAGATCTTTAGTCTAACCTAACCTAACTTAACTAAACTAAACTAAAAACTTAACTTAACCTAACCTAACCCAACCCAACCCAAGCTATGCTAAGCTAAATATCTTGTATGGGTCTCACGATGAGGCTTATGTAAACACTCTGTGATACAACAGATAGACTTATAGACTAAGTTTATAAACAATGTTCGTAATGTAAAATTTCCGAAGAAAATTTCAGGAAAGGGATATAAAAAATACCCTCGTTAAACATATGAGAGTCATAGATCTATATTATATAAAACAAAATACTTCGCCTTCGTCTTAAGTGTAATACAGGAATAACCTTAACAATGCATGGTTAATCGCTCTAATCAGGCATCGTTCTGACCCTTTACCTTACGAATAGGAAAAAAGCCTTGGGTCAAGTACGCCTTGGGAAAGTGAATAAAAGAGAAGGCGAGGATAATCTTTTGTCGAGTGGAGTAAACACGAGTGGTCCCAGGAGTGACACGGTCATCCCTTAATGAATGGCCAACAAATTGACAGGTGAGGTGAGGTCAAGTGGTCTCCAGCAATTTGGTCCCTATACCGACGAGTATACTCTCTCTCTCTCTCTCTCTATATATATATATATATAATCAACGACCTCACCAGCAAGGAATCGAACCCTCGACCTACTGGGTGTGACTAGGGAGCGCTTACCGGCTAGGCCACAAGGACACTAAAAGCAGTTCTAGACTCTGTTATATTTCACACAAAGCCTGTTCATCGAGCTGATGGCGCCGTGAACCTCATTGGGAAACTGCCCGTGCCACGTATGTGGTGTCAGTAGCATTTTACCGAATCCAGCTGGTATGAAACGCGAGGTACATATATATACTTCATTTTTAGTCTATTTAACACGCGGACTTTGAACATACAATCAACGACCTCACCAGCAAGGTCGTTGATTGTATGTTCAAAGTCCGCGTGTTAAATGGACTAAAAATGAAGTATATATATGTACCTCGCGTTTCATACCAGCTGGATTCGGTAAAATGCTACTGACACCACATACGTGGCACGGGCAGTTTCCCAATGAGGTTCACGGCGCCATCAGCTCGATGAACAGGCTTTGTGTGAAATATAACAGAGTCTAGAACTGCTTTTAGTGTCCTTGTGGCCTAGCCGGTAAGCGCTCCCTAGTCACACCCAGTAGGTCGAGGGTTCGATTCCTTGCTGGTGAGGTCGTTGATTGTATGTTCAAAGTCCGCGTGTTAAATGGACTAAAAATGAAGTATATATATGTACCTCGCGTTTCATACCAGCTGGATTCGGTAAAATGCTACTGACACCACATACGTGGCACGGGCAGTTTCCCAATGAGGTTCACGGCGCCATCAGCTCGATGAACAGGCTTTGTGTGAAATATAACAGAGTCTAGAACTGCTTTTAGTGTCCTTGTGGCCTAGCCGGTAAGCGCTCCCTAGTCACACCCAGTAGGTCGAGGGTTCGATTCCTTGCTGGTGAGGTCGTTGATTGTATGTTCAAAGTCCGCGTGTTAAATGGACTAAAAATGAAGTATATATATGTACCTCGCGTTTCATACCAGCTGGATTCGGTAAAATGCTACTGACACCACATACGTGGCACGGGCAGTTTCCCAATGAGGTTCACGGCGCCATCAGCTCGATGAACAGGCTTTGTGTGAAATATAACAGAGTCTAGAACTGCTTTTAGTGTCCTTGTGGCCTAGCCGGTAAGCGCTCCCTAGTCACACCCAGTAGGTCGAGGGTTCGATTCCTTGCTGGTGAGGTCGTTGATTGTATGTTCAAAGTCCGCGTGTTAAATGGACTAAAAATGAAGTATATATATGTACCTCGCGTTTCATACCAGCTGGATTCGGTAAAATGCTACTGACACCACATACGTGGCACGGGCAGTTTCCCAATGAGGTTCACGGCGCCATCAGCTCGATGAACAGGCTTTGTGTGAAATATAACAGAGTCTAGAACTGCTTTTAGTGTCCTTGTGGCCTAGCCGGTAAGCGCTCCCTAGTCACACCCAGTAGGTCGAGGGTTCGATTCCTTGCTGGTGAGGTCGTTGATTGTATGTTCAAAGTCCGCGTGTTAAATAGACTAAAAATGAAGTATATATATATATATATATATATATATATATCGCCTATGTATCAACTCTCAAACAAGATACACTAGATGTCAAAATCACTCAAAAAATAAATTTTTAAAACAAGTAAAAGTAAAATACCTAATTGAGTGTATGTCAAGTAGGGTGCAACATGACCCCCTCAAACTCTTCTGCCGACCCTGGACTTTGAGAGAGGAACAACAGCGTCAACAAATTACTAAAATGATAAGCTTAAGGGGTCTTTGTTGAGTGTATTCCCGGATCAAAGACGCTGGTCCCTGTTTGCTCTCTCTCTCTCTCTCTCTCTCTCTCTCTCTCTCTCTCTCTCTCTCTCTCTCTCTCTCTCCATTTTTTCGACGTGTTAAGTTTTTTTCCCCACACTGGTGCGTAAATTTGTTTTTTTTTTTGCATTTTTCTGATTCTGGTATATATTTTTTTTCTTCCTTTATTTTACGCCTCAAGTCAGTAAGGACGACATGGCCGCTGGATCCAACATTAGGTCTTTTGTCGTTCCGGTGATCATGGAAAATGAATTATGATTACGTTCTTTAATAACTCTTGTATCTATATGTGAATAGATAGACGAAGAGTTATTGATATCAACAAAGAACCTGCCAGAGAAATAATAACAAGGAATTACCTGATAATTAAACACACTCGCTACCCCGAAGGGGTTAGGAGTGGCTGCCAGGACTCGTCAGCCTCTTGTTACTGGGAGAGCATCCTAGTCCTTTTAGCGGGGTCAAGGGTGTCATATAGGGGTTAAAGAGGGTTAATTGTCTTCTACCTCAACCCCTCCACCCACCTGCCGCCTCCTCTCGCCCCCTAACTCCCTCTCCCTCTTTTTACAATTCCTCCACGCCAACTATCATCCTCTCTCTCTCTCTCTCTCTCTCTCTCTCTGTGCACATTTATGAAATTTCTATTAATCAGCAAACTTGACAATTAAAATCCTCTTTCACCTTTCAGCAGTCATCAGATTTTTTTAGTTAAGTTTTCTCCCTCTCATCGTCTTTACATTGTCCTTATCATCCTCTCCTGTTGTTTAATGTGGTAGATGCGGTACCGTTCTTGCCTCGCAAGCGAGATGTCACGGGTTCGATTCCCGGGCCGGTGGAAGTTGTTTGGACTTACTTCCTAGCCCCCATTTGTCCCTGTTCACCTAGAAGTAAAGTAGGTACCTGTTGTAAGTCGAAAGTTGCGAATTCGTATTCAGGGAAAGTTGTTGGAGTTTCCAATAACTTCATGACATAAACCACTGACTCTTCAGGCTTCTACGCCCTTGACTCTTCAGGCTTCTATGCCCTGAACTCGTGAGACATAAAGGCAAGCATGAACTTAGCATGCTTCCCTGTTGGGCGCTGTAAACGCTTCTGCGCTTCACCTTACACAAGGATGTAGGGGGTGCTCAATAAAAAAAATATATATCTTATTCACTTGACGGCTTATTTTCAGCATTCGAATCGCCTGAAGAATCTCCACCCCAGCTTATTTCACCTAAAGAGTAACCTAACCTAAACCTGAAGTAAGCCGGGATGGAGATTCTTCGATGATTGCAGTATTCTCTTATTTTCCCCTAATTTCTCTCCCCTCCACGTCAACAAATTATATCTCTCATTTTACAAACTTTTCCTTGGAGATGTTTTCCCTCACGCAGTTGTCCTCCTTACCTAATAGTCTCTCACCCTCCTGAATTTCTTTCTCGCCTAATCGTCTTTCACATTTCGTCAATCTTCACCTCATCCAAATGTCTCTCACTCTCCCCAATCTTTTTCTCATTCACTAGTCTCTCACCTTCGTCAATCTCTTCTACACTCAATCGTCTCTCATCCCCGCTAATCTCTTCCCTCAGCTAATCATTTCTCACTCTCCCCAATCTCCTCTTCACTTAATGGTTTATCAAAATGTTGATCTCTCTGGCCCCCACCCTGCGTAATTACAAAGCCTCGCTGAACGGGATCCGAACACACAATATCGATCGAATTCCCCGTCTACCCTCCTGTGTCCTTGAACATCTTTGAATCAGAACACTTTATGTGGTTCAGTACACCTTATGTGGTTCAGTGCACTTAACATAAGATCATAAGAATGAAGGAAACTGCAGCCGGCCTATTGACCCATACTGGGCAGTCTCGTTTACACCCAACCCCTATTGCTCATATAAACATCCAACCTATGTTTGAAGCTATCCAGTGTATTCGAGTTAATGATGATATTTGGTAACTTGTTCCATTCATCCACTACTCTGTTTCCAAACCAGTGTTTACCTATTTCACCCCGAAATCTAAATTTGTCTAATTTAAAACAATTGTTACTAGTTCGCTCCTGGTTGGATAGTTTGAGTACCTTTGTAATGTCCCCTTTGTTTGACCCTGACTTCCATTTACACACCTCTATCATGTCGCCCCACACTCTACGTCTCTCGAGGGCGTGCAAATTAAGATGCTTTAACCTGTCTCTGTACTCAAGGTTCCTGACCCCCGGGAATAGTCTTGTCATTCTCCTCTGGATTCTTTCCAAGGATTCTATATCCATTCTGTAATACGGTGACCACAACACTGAACTGAGTAATCCAGGTGAGGTCTCACAAGGGCTAGATATAATTTTAAGATGACCTCGCTAGTCTTGTAACTAACACTCCTTTGTATGAACCCAAGTACTGTATTAGCCTTGTTACGAGCAAAAACACATTGTTTACTTGGCTTAAGATTCCTACTTATCATTACTCCTAACTCTCTCTTGCAGGCGGATTTCACAATGGCATCGTTGTTCATCTGGTAACTGGTTTCCCTGTTTACATCTCCTATACTGAGTACTTTACATTTGTCCACATTGAATTTCATCTGCCATTTTTCCTACCATTCGAAAAATTTGTTTAGATCTTCCTGTAGTTTTGCAGAGTCCTCGTCAGATTTAATTACACGTCCTATTTTAGTGTCATCAGCAAATTTACTTATGTTGCTGTCTATGCCGATATCTATGTTGTTTATGTATATAATAAAAAATAATGGTCCAAATACTGAGCCTTGAGGAACTCCACTAGTGACGTTGCTCCAATGCGATTTTGTGCTGTTTATGCTCACTCGCTGTTTCCTGTCCCGTAACCACGCCCTAATCCATTTAAGGATATTACCTTTGATGCCATGCGCTTCTACCTTTCTAAGTAGTCTTTCGTGGGGGACTCTGTCGAAAGCTTTGCTAAAGTCGAGATATACCACACCACAATTGTGCCCCTCGTCCACCTATTCGAAAACTGATGAAAAGAATGTTAATAGATTAGTTAGACATGAACGCCGTCTTGTGAAGCCATGTTGGGAATCATTGATCAACTTGTGCTTCTCCAGGTGGTTTCGAATAGTGTTTGATATGATTGATTCTAGTAATTTGCCTACTATTGATGTTAGACTGATTGGGCGGTAGTTAGAGGATAGTGATCTATCCCCCTTCTTGAAAATCGGTATTACATTCGCTATCCTCCAGGATTCTGGTACTACACCTGTTTTTAATGACATGTTAAACAACTTTGCTAAGGGCATACTAAGCTCTTCCTTACATTTCTTTAATACTCTGGCAAATATCTCATCGGGACCAGGTGACTTATTAGGCTTCAGTTTGTCTATTTGCTTATGAACATCGTTACTAGTCACTACTATCTTGCTTAATTTGTTTTCTTCACTATCTCTGAATAGAGTCGGTGCCTCGGGTATCATGTTGAAATTTTCTGTGGTGAAAACTGTTGAAAAATATTGATTCAGATTATTGCTTATTTCTCCATCGTTATCAGTTAGCTCGCCGGTATCTGAACGTATTGGTCCAATCTTATCTCGTGTTTTAGTTTGATACATTTGGTAGAATCCTTTAGGGTTTGTCTTCGCCTCCCTTGCTATCTTCAGTTCATTATTTCTCTTCGCTTTTCTTATCTTGGTCTTAACCCTACCGGCTAATACCTTATAATACTACCGGAGGTAAATTTCGCCACGATTTATCCTTCTACCTATAGCCTTCCTTTGGCCAATAATGTTCTTTAAATAATTATTTATCCATTTAGGGTCATTGTTGTCTGATCTGAGTTTTTTGTATGGTATGTTCTGCCTCTGTGCATTAAGTAACTCGTTATTTAAATTGTCGTGGAACTCGGCAATCTCAGATCTCATTATCAGGTCGGTGTCATCTGTCAGGTTCACGCCCATGTGCGACACCCCCTCTCTCGGCTGCCTCTTTAAACTATCTAAGTTTGCCCTTCTGAAATCTGGGACTTTAATGGAATTTTCCTTACGTCTGACCTGAAAATTTAACTGTAATCTAATTTCTTTGTGATCACTGTTTGCAAGTTCATTCCCTACCTCGACATTGCTAATGAGGTTTTCTCTGTTCGAAAGAACTAAATCGAGTATATTATTACCCCGGGTGGGTTCGGTTATATGTTGACTTAGGAAACAGTCCTGGATCGTTTAAAGGAAATCCTCTGATAATGAGTTACCCGTAAGGTCAATCCAATCTATTTGGCCAAGGTTAAAATCGCCTACTATACAGCCTTGTTGTGTATGGAAGCCCTGAGCATTTCATCCCAGATAAGTCGCTCATTAACTCTATCAAGATTGGGAGATCTATATATTACTCCTATGATTAATTTTTCCCTACCATCTATTAATTCTATCCAAATTGTTTATGTATTCCTCTCAGTTTTTAATTTCTTATTTATTTCACACTTCAGATTATCCCTGACATAGATTGCTACTCAGTCTCCTCTCCTGGACGGCCTGTTGGTATGGAACAATTTGTAATCCGCAATTTGGTATTCGACAGGTAACTCACGTGAGTCTAGGTTGATCCATGTTTCAGTGAATGCTATTATATCGATTTTTTCGGTACATACCAAGGCCCTAATATCATCCATTTTGTTTCTCATACTTCTACTGTTTGCGTAGTAGATATTTAGGTTAGGCTTGTTCTGAGTTCTCCCTTTACCGCGTTTAGGTCTTAACTCACTGTCTAATTTAGCATTGTCATCATTCCTAACACTATTTCCCTGTAACCTTTTACTTTGTTTATCCGCTCCCACTGCAGTCTCCTCCAACCCCGTGCCCATATGATCCCCTAGTAGTTTAATGACTTCGATATCTTCTGAACTGCCCCCTCTAGAGACCCTGCTAGGGTTGCCACCCCATCTCGAGACAGGTGCACCCCATCCCTAGCATAAAGGTCCCTTTTGTTGTAGAAGTTGTTCCCCTTGTCAATGAATGGGACTGTTATTGACTTGCAATATCTGTCAAGACGGTCGTTGACACCAACTGCTCTTGACAACCATTCACCGCCAACTCTCCTTCTAAGCAGGACACCTCATATGATTGGGATCCCTCCCTTAGTCCTTATACGATCTATAGCTGCCTTGAACTTATCAAGAAGCTCCTCGCTCCTACACCGGCCATTATCATTGCCTCCTGCACTGAGGCAGATAATGGGTTTGTTCCCATTACCAGACAAGATATTGTCCATTCTGTCAATTATATCCCACCCCCACCCCAGCTCCTGGTAAACACACCCTCATCCTATTTTAGTTTTTACCACAAAAAGCCCTGTCCAAGTACCTTACCTGTGAGTCACCAACAATTAAAATTTTTATACCTTCCTTGTCAGCCCTATCCCTGAATGTACTAACGTGTAATTCGTCTATCAAGGGACTGAACGAGTTGGTACACTTAGCTGTTGATGACATTGTTGACGTATCCTTGGTGTGTTTTTTCATCACCAGTTTGGTCTTCCCTCTCCTCACAACCTTCCACTCGCTTGAGATTTCGTCAGACACTGGCTTCCTTGTCCGGCCTCTTCCTTCATCCTCGCCATCTCTTCCTTTAATTTCAGGTTCTCCAACGTGGCCCTCTCTATTATTTCCTTGGCCCTCTCCAATTCTTCCTTGGCCCTCTCCAATTCTTCCTTGGTCCTCTCCAGCTCGGCCAACAAACTCGCACACCCCAGACCACACATAGCACTGGCCATATCTGATAATTATCCCTCGGGAACTAACCCTGCCGTGACCTTTCCCCTTGTGAGGTCAGAACACAACTTTATGTGGTTCAGATCACATTATGTGGTTCAGTACATTTTATGTGGTTCAGAACACATTATATGGTTCAGGACACTTTATGTGGTTCAGAACACCTTATGTGGTTCAGTGCAATTTATATGGTTCTGAACATGTTGTACTTATCCAAATTTTTTATGTTAACCCACACTCCTTAAGCTGTTCAAAGGACTTAAGTGAAATCTAAAATCATACATAAGACCAAATCCGTAATGTACTATAGCTCCCAACAAATTCCTTATATAGCTATTTAAATACCCTGAGTGGAACCGTACCCTTGTGTATAAAGAAACTCCTCTGTACCCAAACGCTTCATGTTTTATCGTATACTGTATACCGAAATACTCCATGAATTTCTATACTCCTCCTATGTGTACTGAAATACTCCATCACTCCATCACTTTCTATATTCCTCCTATGTGTACCGAAATACTCCATCAATTTCTATATTCCTCCTATGTGTACTGAAATACTCCATCACTCCATCACTTTCTATATTCCTCCTATTTGTACCGAAATACTCCATCACTCCATCACTTTCTATTTTCCTCCTATGTGTACAGAAATACTCCATCACTTTCTATATTCCTCCTATGTGTACTGAAATACTCCATCACTTTCTATATTCCTCCAATGTGTACTGAAATACTCCATCACTCCATCACTTTCTATTTTCCTCCTATGTGTACTGAAATACTCCATCACTTTCTATATTCCTCCTATGTGTACTGAAATACTCCATCACTTTCTATATTCCTCCTATGTGTACTGAAATACTCCATATCTGTCTGTACCCCTATAATTTGGGTTACAAAGTTCGCCACTATGTTGCTTGAGTGTCATCCACCCGCACACTAACACCTCCGGCAGTAATATTCATCCGTCTAAATTCATCTGAGGTGTGCCGCTTCTCGCATCCTGAGGGGGCGTGTACAGACAACACCTTTATTAACGAGTGAGTGAGAGTGGTATTTCGGGAGGCTTATGGGTTAATCTATAATATGACTACGAATCCAGACACTGGGACCTAAACTAACCTAACTAAACCTCACTTAATTTAACTTTGCCTAAAACCTTGACGTCACTCAACTCTTTCTGGTCCCAGTACAAAATATTTCGGACTAGGGTATATTTCTAGTCATTTTCACAGCATATATTTTTTTTCCTTTTCCAATCCATTACTTACTTTGCTTATTACTTCAATCCTCGTATTCTGCCCTCCCTCCCTTCCTCCCTCCTTCCCTCTCTCCCTTCCTCTAAAATGCTTCACCATCCAGTTTGCATCACTTGTTCTCGTCAGTCCCCGTACCATGATATAATTCCCTCATCCTTTCCCCCTAACACGCTTTTATTATTTACTTCTATTCTCTCCTACCTGCATTTTCCCTCCCTCCTCCCTCTCCCTTCTCCGAACGTTCTTCTCTCATTTATTTGTTTTCATTCTTCCCCCTGCATTTTTATCGTTTTCCCCTTCTGTTAACACGGTTTCCTTATTATCTTCATCATTGCATTATATTAACTGTCTATTCTTACGTTATTCTCGTTTTTGTAATCTCCTTAGTCGCTTTTGTATAGTATTTTTTTTTTGTTTTATCGTTTAATAAATGATACTGTAAAGATGAAAGTAATGGTTGTTTCCAAATTGGAAATAAATCCTAAATTATAAATTATCGTAGACAAAAGAAAACTTAAATAAGTGGAAAATTCTGTGTATTTGGGAAGTAACATTAACTGTGATGGTAGATGTACGGAAGAAACCAAACAAGAATAGGACAAGCAAAATCAACACTTAATAATCAAAAAGACCTTATGAAGACAGACACTAACTTCAATTTGAGAAAAAGGCTGCTGGCAAGGACTGGTGTATGGGTCAGAAGCGTGGACACTTTCATCAGACACCAGAAAGAGGTTGAAGGCCTTTGAAATGTGGTGTTATAGGCGAATGCTAAAAATAAGCTACACTGACAGGAAAACAAATGAAGAGTGACAAGCTAAGCAAAAACTTCAAGAGAAATACTTGAAATGAATAGAAAAAGAAAAATAATAACCGAAATATTAATGGGCAAAGTTGAGGAAAGGAGGACCAGGGGAAAGCAGAAACTGGGATAGATGAATTAAATTCAAAACTGGGTCCCCAGCGAGATACAAAACCTTAGAGGATTGGTAAAAACAGCCAGAGAACGTTTAGAGTGGAGGACTGTGGTCGCCAACCCTCAGATATGAGGACGGTACTCTGATTGATTGATTGATTGATCGTTATCCCTGTGTTCCCCTTCTGCCTTAAGACTACTCCTGCATTTACTAAAAATTTAATAAATATTTTTCTCTAGAATTTATAGGTCCCCATTTCTTCCCCTTTAGTTCATACTTCTCTCAATCTCTCAAGTTCTTGAAGTTACCTTTGTTTTAGATGGATAGATGGTATTAAGGGTGCTTTAGTTGGTGTTATTGATGTATAAACCATTACTGCACTCATCTATCACTTACCCGACAAATCAACCGGAAACGAAAATTTGAGACGATACTTGTATGCAAATTTGGACCAAGTCCTCTCTCTCTCTCTCTCTCTCTCTCTCTCTCTCTCTCTCTCTCTCTCTCTCTCTCTCTCTCTCTCTCTCTCTCTCTCTCTCACTCACTCACTCATATATAAAGGTTTCCACAAAAGTATTCTGCTTGCAAAAATTTAGGGAAGACCAAGAACAGCTATATGATTCTAATCCCTATGAAATCTTTTAGCATTCTGCGTCAGTCTCCA
The DNA here is from genome assembly GCA_958450375.1 of Homarus gammarus. Taxonomy (NCBI): domain Eukaryota; kingdom Metazoa; phylum Arthropoda; class Malacostraca; order Decapoda; family Nephropidae; genus Homarus; species Homarus gammarus. The sequence goes on along the minus strand of CAUDMG010001137.1, from coordinate 263,822 downwards.
TAATTTCGTCAAACATTCGACTACTCCATTAATGAATAATAACTTAGTAACATCTCCTTCCCTAATGTTATAGAAATAATATATATTTACAACTCTTAAAGTAGCCTCTGTTTCCCAGTAGGGGTTTGATATCTCATGCAAAATCTTGCCCGGTCAATATCAGGTCACGTGCAGGTCACGTGGGGAGTAACCAGTTAAAACTTTGATGCACCATCCTCTCAGCACTGTTGAAAAATGCCAACACCGAGTAGAAGTTTACATGTTTCCAATTCTTAAATTCTGCGAGGATATTTCACTTCAAATCTTCATTTAAGGGGTGCTATTGTACAACTCAGGTGAATCCACCTAATTACGACACTTGGTTACCTGGTGAATAAACAGGTGCTTCTTGAGAATTGTGCGGAGGAACTGCCTAAAACTTCTCCCGATCTTACTTGATGGCCTGCACGAGTTACCCTTTCATCAGGAAATAGAAGCAGGATACGCGAATAAGATAAGAGTGAATGATGTGGAAAAAGAGAAAGGGGGATACTAATAGTGAAGTGGCATAAAAGAGTGAGGGTATGTGGCTGAGTAAGAGTATGTGGTTGAGAGAGGGAGAGTATGTGGTTGAGAGAGTGAGATTAAGTATATGGCTGAGAGAGGGAGAGTATTTTACTGAGAGAGACAGTGTATGTGGTTGAGAGAGTGAGAGTATGTGGTTGAGAGAGTGAGAGTATGTGGCTGAAAGTGAGAGTATGTGGCAGAGAGAGGGAGTATATGTGACTGAGAGAGGGTGAGTATGTGATTGAGAGAGTGATAAAATGTGGCTGAGAGAGGGAAGTATGGAGGGAAGAGCGTTAGGAGCCCCTCTAGTTGATAAATATACTCTAAGAAATTATACATGTGACCTCCTGAAGTGAAGTAAAAGACGACTGTATATTGACAGGTTTAGAAGTGTTCCCACGACTACTGACAGTTACTCTAACTAATTTCTTCCCAAACGATGTCCGGGAATTAATGCAACAAATGGGCCATTTTATCAAGATTTATCTTATCCACGTTTTCATCGTGGATCTACATGACATATATATATATATATATATATATATATATATAATCAACAACCTCACCAGCATGGAATCGAACCCTCGACCTACTGGGTGGGACTAGGGAACGCTTACCGGCTAGGCCACAAGGACACTAAAAGCAGTTCTAGACTCTGTTATATTTCACACAAAGCCTGTTCATCGAGCTGATGGCGCCATCAGCTCGATGAACAGGCTTTGTGTGAAATATAACAGAGTCTAGAACTGCTTTTAGTGTCCTTGTGGCCTAGCCGGTAAGCGTTCCCTAGTCCCACCCAGTAGGTCGAGGGTTCGATTCCATGCTGGTGAGGTTGTTGATTATATGTTCAAAGTCCGCGTGTTAAATGGACTAAAAATGAAATATATATATATATATATATAAATATACATATATATATATATATGTATATATATATATATATATATATATACAGTATATATATATATATTGCACTGTAAAAGTTTTTGGAAATATGAACAAACTTTTTTTGTATTGTTGTTCCCACGCTGTTACTCCCAAAATCCTTCCAACCAATTCTCCCCCACACTGTTGTATCGCCACGCCTCCCTCTCTCACTCTCTCGTTGTTGACAGTGCAGAATCCTGCCGGCTTTTTCTGTGATTCAACCTGGATATTTTACAATGAGAGTTTACTTTAGCAACTTCGTTACTGTTATGCTAGTTGACTTTAGGTTCATCATTCTGTAACGACCAATGAAATACACGAAAAGCAAAATTCAATGCACACAGACACACAGTCACAGCTAAACCGTCAACTGCTGAGCGTCACTTTCCTTACCAATCTTCCTGTCCATTGTCTCGCTGTCGTTCACTGTCGGGTTTCCTGTCTCTAATATTAAAAGTGGAGGGATGGCAGGCGGGTCCAGGCCTTCCATGGAGGAGGGGGGGAGGCAGAAAGAGGGGTAACGGGGATGGGAGGGGAGGTAGCAGGAGAGGAAGGTAACGGGGAAGGGAGGAAGCAGGAGGAGGAGAGGGTCGTGGGGAGGCGAGTTAGCGAGAGGAGGAAGTAGCAGGGAGGAGAGAAGAGCGGGGCGGGGAGAGGAATGGGGGAGGGTGAGCCATTCCTACCCAAAAAGGCGTCGTCACACACGTCCAAAGACTGTCGAGGGTGTCTCAGCCACCAGTGGACGCCCTAAATTTTGTGTGTAGGACGTGGATATCCTGTGTCTTGGTCGGTGTTTTTGGTCTGTGTGTTTTGGTGTGGGGAAGGTGTATGGGACGTGTGGAAGTGGTGTGGGTTGACTGGGTTGTGGGGAAGTTGTGTGAGTTATTGGGAAGTGGTGGGAGTTGTGGGGAGGTGACTGGGGTTATGGGGTGATGGGAGGGGTTGCTGGGAGGTGGTAGGAGGGGATGAGAGGGGATTTTAGGAGGTGGTAAGAGGGGTGTGGGGTAATGCTTGAGGAGAGGCGGAGTTGTTTAGTTAGTGCCTTATCCTTGTTCGCTTATTATATATATATATATATATATATATATATATATATATATATATATATATATATATATATATATATATATATATATATCAGTAAAATGATGAGCGGAAATTATATGAGAATATATTATAAAACTTATACTGCACTTTTTACCTAATTTAACTTTCATCTAACGAATATAAATTTAAATTCTGGGCTGTAATACGAAACCGTGAGATATAAATGTGCTATAACTCAAAATTGTCTTGTGATTGGCGACGTTTCATCACATTTAACAAACTTAGACTTTTGGGTCCATGAACTGCTAGACGCAAAATTATGTGTATGTATTCTTTGTAAAATAGCTGACATATTCTATCAGAATTATCAGTGATATTATTAAATGTTATATTATGAGGATACTATGAAACAGTCTAATAAGAAAGAAAAATTAGCACACTCGTAAGAGTTTAATTATTACGAGACGTCCCAATAGTGTAAACAAAATAAAGCTTACCGTTAATGAGTTTCATTTGCTACTGACATCATTGCTTTCTCCGTCTTATTTATAAAATTTTTGCTCACAATTTCAGTCTTGAACCTAATATCATCTCCATCATTCAAAGTCTCTAAAGCAATATAAAATCCTTGCGAGCTTAACACATGCTTCTGCTAATCTCTCACAGAGTCTTGGTGACACTGACAGTCAGTGAACATTTATCGTCTCAGAATAATACACCTTGTCTTGGTGAACCTAATTAAGGTCCCAGGTGTAAAGAATCACCTCCACTTTTAAGGTTATTTTTTGTGTTTATTTCAGAAGGAAAGTGTGAGTAATGAAGGTCTGGGTTATCGGGTTATTGGTAATAGATATTTTGCGATAATTGTTGATAGTGTGTTAGCGAAAGAATAGTTTTTAGATAAGAAGAGAAGTTGTTATTATATATATATATATATATATATATATATATATATATATATATATATATATATATATATATATATATATATATATATATATAATAGGATAATGTGAATTTGAGGTAATGTAGTACCACTTATATTATTTTCTCATACTCCGAGCTGGTTTCTGTAATGGATACTATATTTGTTAGTTTCATGAAGTAATTCCCAAATTCCAAGGGTTCCGTAGTGTAGGTCTAATGTATTATACCTGCGGAGGTTAATGTTGGAAATCTTGTCATTATTTATAAAGTCTGACTCAGCGTGCACTGCATTATGCTGAAAAATGTAGAAGAAATAAGATATTATATCACAGATATATTATGTTTAAATTAAGAGTAAAGTTGTTTGACCCATTTTAGACAGGAAAAGTTCCCTAGCCACACTTAACATAATACTTCAGACATAAGTGACAGTAACGTTATTCAGCCTCACTGATGATGAGTGTGTGAAGTGGCATCACCTATTGCTTCATGCTCGTACACACGCTACTAACGAGCGAATGACACAAGCACGCGTAGATATCATTCAGACATAGGGCGATTACATCGATAATGTAATCTATTATGACTACGCATGCATGTCAATTTTGTGAAAACGATTACAATTACGATTACAGTAAAAATGGATGTAATCGATTGCAGTTACGGCTGCTTGATGCGTAATCATGATTACTTTAAAAGGAGTGTGCATAAATAAACGAACGTACTACAAAAACTCAATTTACTGTAATGTTTGTCAACCTGGTACAATTAAATCATATTTTCTGAGATGAAAAAGGTAGACATGATTCATTATACATAATGGTGCGGCCATTTAATAGTCGCGGACTAAAGCAAAATCTTTAGTAGGTGGATCTAAATTTTCATAAGATTAATATGGAAATTATAAATACAGAAATATTTCTGACCTAAATAACTCTGAAGTGTTCTGAAGTTTGGGAATATTATTAACATAAATGCTTGTAAGAGGATAATGATTTAGTGCTCTGATAAAATTAAATGTATGGTATACTGTATACTCCGCTATACCTAAGACATTACTTTCAGGAAATGTAGTCTGCTTGCTATCACGTTTTGCGTTTGCTTTGACGTAAATCAGTGGGCACCAGCACGAATGCTTCAATCTTACTGACTCGATATTTTGTTACTAGCAGCTATAGTATTACAGACATAATATGGATGGTTAATGTTTGCCGAGTCATGTAAAAGACCGAATGTAGATGGCTGTATAAAAAAAATCATGAGCTCAGTATTGTAAGAAAAGGAAATGAAGTACCAGTATGTGGTTGCTATTGCAATCGTGAAAGTAATCGTGATTACGATTACATTTTTAATGTAATCGATTATGATTACATTTCGAATGTAATCGATTACTATTACGATTACTTTGCCAAAAATAAGAACATAGATGATTACGATTACCTGAAAACCTGTAATCGATTACGACTATCCCATGTCTGATATCAGTTGCTTCGACGCGTGTGAAGTGGGTGAGAGGAGTGTCCCGTTGATCCGGTAATGTGTACACCTCCGTTAACCAGGAAAAATAGTTTCTTATAGCAAAAATGACAGTGTTGCATATGATCATATCACAAGTAAAAGTGATCTATCCGCACATCAGGCAGCACATATGAATACGTCAGAAGAATAAAGATTCATCTGCCAGAACCATCCTTTGTGCGCGAAGACTTAACGCTGGAGGGAGGGGAGGGAGGAGGGCTATGCGTGAAGATTTTTTTATTATTATTATCGATTTTAAGAGAGGATCAGCAGCTGAAACACTTCCTTGACAAGAATTCTGAGGAAGAGTTTACGAGCTAAACGTTTTTCCCGCCCTGTTCTAGCGTTCATTTGTAGCAATAAAGACAAGGTTTATGCTGCATAAATTTTTAGAAGGCCTTACTAGGTACCTTGAGAAAATTTAACTGCATAAACTTTTGCCTTCCTCTCGTTAGCTTATTGCAAGAATCAGTGCGTGAAAATTATTCTCTAGCATTTTCTTTGGCCGGTCAATTTTTGTTTGGTATTTTGGTTTAATCAGCAACGTATTGTGTTGATGTTCATTACCTAAACGATTAATAAGGCTTTTTGTATTATGAACCATGTGTATGTCTTACCGAAGACATATATAAATAAATAAATAAATACCTTCAATATACTATAAAATGTAACTGATTATATATCAACGTCACCGTCACTCATAATACCAATACTGTAACTCTTATACCAATACAGTACTATTGTAAATATAACATCTAATAAGTTCAGTCTCAGATACCTATTGATAAAAAAACTCCATCATCCTGAACATTACTAGTTACAGATAATGAAATGGTCTCATATAGATTTGTTGATAATATTCCCACCTGTAACATGTGCAGTAGTCTTGGCACCTAGCATGTTCCTGCCTTAATTAATGAGACGTTTTCACCTAAGTCGTAAGAGAGAACAGTTCTTTATTACTGATATTCAAACGTGATATTAGAGATATACCAAGTTATAGATATACTTGAAGGAGATGATACCTGCACTATCCATCCTATTAACGATGCAAGAATAAACTTACCATGAAAACATTATCAGAGTACCGCACTGTGCAGTATGTACGGTACAAGTTTGTGCGCTATGACGCATCTTGAGGAAAGTTTATCAATGTAGTTGCGAAAGATTAAATACTAAACTGGATTACGAGAGGAGAACTTGGGTAGAGAGAACGGGCAGCAGGTAATTAGACTCCAGATTGGACAATGTTTCACTGGCCATGTTCCCTTCTAAGTTTATCTCGTGCGTGTTATATTATATTTCGCTCTAGCCCGCGATACAGACCTTGAGAGCCCATGTTGCCTCACTTACATTCATAATCCTCACATGTGTATTAATATTACTGCATTTGTAAAGCATTTGATATTAGGGACAAAGTGTGTTCTCCACTCAATTCTGTACAATCATACGACGATAAGAGGAGTATTAGTAAGCAAGACTTAGAAGGTCCTTGATACTCTACATTCTGCATAATCGGATTTGGATTATCAAGATCCGACTCAGCAAGATTGAAGATAATCAATACTCGAGTTCAACGGATCCTCAGTTCAATGTTACCATCATACAGGACCTGCACGGTGTATAGTATAGTCATTGTTTATGTAGGGGTTTTCGGAAGATCGTTGTCCTCTGATAGATATTAGCGAGATGTAACTGTAACTCTAACTGTAACATATCAACAGGCTGATCAATTAGGGACGCACGATTATTGTGCAGCTATTTAAGGTTTACGTCAGTGAATTAGAATATTATCTGTTCTTCCCCAGGATTGCAGTATATAACAGTATATCATTTACTATGTAGATATATTTGAAAAGAGAGAGAGAGAGAGAGAGAAGGAAAGATATGTTAGTTTTAAAACGTTTTATTTTCCTCTTAACATGACCTTGCTGTTGATCTACTACAAATCTCGATAAAAATAGTACTCGAGAAGTGGCCTTGTAAGAATCTACACTAAAAACTAAGAGTAAAAACAGGAAGAATTCGACAATGGGAGTGCAAATTAAACAAAGTAATGTTATCAACACACCGGGAGAATTTCTCCTGTATTTAGTGATCACGTCTAAGATAATATTTGACAAAATCTACAAAGGCTAATTATCTCAGAATGAATTTACTTTGGAGACCAAGATTTAATACGAAAGACAGACTGATATATAAATGACTAAATGCCGGCTATTTACGCCGACTTGAGAGATGGTCGATCTTATCCATTACACAATGTATCCATGGACATCCTTCAAGGTATTAATTTAAGAATTTATAAAAAGTTGAAAGTGTTGTGGAGGAAGTACTTCAACTAAAAACCTGTTACATCAAAAAAGAATGAAAATGTAACGTGAGTGTGATGATAAATAAATAGGCTATAAAACATTTTGATAAATGGTAATTCTTCGACGAACAACAATTCTCCAGACAAGTCTGAAAATTCGATTGGGAAGAAAAATTAAATTGATGGGATTATTATTTAACTGCGAGTTGACATTTTATGAAATATGAGCGTCAATCAGCCTTCCCGGTTTATTATTCAAACTGTCATCAGGACCCGTGGGTTTGTGTTTCAGCGGCAAAGCAAACTATCCCGGAGAGGTTTGGGTGGTCGGTTATGCTCCAATAATTAAAGACAGATGTACGGCTGTCAGGCTGTAACTGTGAGGATGATCTGTCAATAAATACTTGGCCAGTCCACCGCATCATCGCTCCACATTACTAACATTACACTTTTGATCGACAAATATAAACGATTAAGGAGAGGCGAACTCAAAATCATTTCACGCATATAATTTACGTTAAGATTTGCTCTAGTGTATTATAATGTAGAATCATTTGTTTTTAATCATGTTTATTTCTAAATTTCTCATACAGTTGTGCACATACATATATGCATACTCTACATACATACATACATGCATACATACCTACATACATACATACATGCATACATACAGTACATACATACATACATACATACATTCATACATACATATATACATACATACATACATACATACATACATACATACATACACCCCTTTACCTCTCCTTCCCACACTTTCTCCGTGTGTGGGAGAGAGCAAGGTGGTGAGTGTGGCAGCCCCGGCGGCCAAGCAATACTACACATATTGACAGTTCCATTACATGAGGCAGTGCGGGTGACAACGGCTGCCCACCTCCAGCCAGTCAACATATTGAGGTCTGGCTATGATCTGCTGATTGACATGTCTTCAGGGACTAAGGATTTTCCCCTTGATCGGTTCCAGAAGTTTCCCAGAGTCAATTTAAACTTTCCTTTCCCCATCACTTTGTCATTTTGATGTTCCATTTTATGAGTTAGGATTTCTGGGACCGATAATTTCCATATATAGAAATGATATTTTTTTTCTTTTGATTTTTTGCCTGCTTTCTGTCAAAAATTTCCTGTATTTTTCATTAGTGTTTGACAATTAATTTTATTACTTAGCGCTCATGCAAATACAAATGTGTTCATGATATACAGAAAACCTTAATACATTCTGCATTTCTCTCGTAAATAATATATTCCCAATCTTTTATCTATCCCTCTATCGCTCGCACCCTTTCCACCCTTCCAATATCTCTTGGTGTCTCGTCTCCCCTTCCGTCTCAGTGGCACGGACTTTGCTGTGCTCAGCCCAATATTTTAAAGTACACCTGTCGTCTCTCTCTCCAAATTAAACAAAAGCGGTGTGTGTGTGTGCGCGCGCTTAAGTTTGCATATGTTACAACAACAACAGTAATAATAATAATAATAATATTATTATTATTATTATTATTATTAATAATAATAATAATAATAATAATAATATTAATAATAATCATAATAATAATGATAGTAATAATAATAATAATAATAGTAATAATGATAATACTACTTCTACTACTAATAATAATAATAGTAATAATAATAATAATAATAATAATAATAATAATAATAATAATAATAATAATAATAATAATAATAATATTGTTCAAAGTTTACGACAGAGAATTTAGCTACACTGACTACTGGACGTCAGATCTAATGTGAAAACAAAATCAGATAAAATATAGTTGTAATTACACTTGTAAAGGTCTATTATCACTGCAACAATGCCTGTCAATGATCCTCTCACACGTTCCTCAAATTCCTCCTTTATGTTCGTTATGCTTTGTGGGTTTGTGAGGAAGGATTACTGGGAAATGTTGTTGTTATTGTCCTACTGGGGTTTAATGGAACAGGTATGAGGTGATGTGTGTGTGTGTGTGTGTGTGTGGTGAGAGAGAGAGAGAGAGAGAGAGAGAGAGAGAGAGAGAGAGAGAGAGAGAGAGAGAGAGAGAGAGAGAGGCTGTTGTCTTAACTGGGAGGAAACTAAGCGCTCGAAGTTGTCTGCGGTTTGATGGTGTAATTATCTGTACTTGTGGTGCTTCAGTGATTAACTAGTTCTGCTGCTGCCCACGCAATCAACTCACTTCATAAATGAGAATACTGTGTATGTGAATATATATACAGTGCAATGGTGTCAATCACAGTTAAGCTGGACGCGGTAAAGAAGAAAGAATCTTAAATGCACTGACGAGAGGATGTAACAGAACACTCCTGAATTATAGAATGATAAGAAAGGGGGTTAATTTTAGACAACTAGACAGCTTTTGTGATGATTTCCTGTTTTAAGTGTTTCTTGGCAGATATTCAAGTGTTGGTAACTTACCCCCAAACACCTCATCTTCTCTTCTGCCCATAATACAAATGATACGTAATGAACATCATTGTTGACTAAATAAGACAGAGAAAAACGACCTCGACAGCTGCCCGTACATGGCGTGGCCTGGATCAAATTTTCTCACTACGTAAATTCCCGTGAGAAATTTGGAGAGGTTTAGAAGATCTGTGCTTGGTTCACTACATAAATTCTCTGAGAAGTTTGGTGAAGTTTCGAAAGATTTGTGCATGGTTCGTCTGGGGGTCAGGAGGAGGAGGAGGAGGAGTAGGAGTAGGAGTCTGAAGACACAATACCTTGGTTGTTGATAGGTGATGACGGGTCTTGACGTGATACCTGACTCGGTGAGATGAGAGTGTCTGGAAAATGTCAGCTTGGGATAGATATTACACTTCATTAAGCCTTTAATGTTTATTACTTGAGGGGACATTACAGGGCTGTACAGTACATAAATCAGGAGTTGTTTATTATTTTAACAATAGATGGGATGGTGCTATTCTTATATCTATCGGTGCGGGCTCTTATGGGCTGAATTTTGTTGTAGTGGCAGACTGCGCGAGGTGGGTGGGGGACTGCCGGTGGCAGGAGGTGGCGATGACGAGGGTGGTGCAGTAGTCCACTGCCAAACCTTGCTAGTGCTTGGTGGTGGAGGTCACTGAGGGATGGCATTTCCAGGGTGGAGAGAGCATTGCTGTAGCCGGAGTAGTCTGCGCCGAGCATGATTCTGCAGGCCCTTTTCTGTACCTTCTCTAGCCGACGTTGTTGGGTAGAGTTTCCCCAAACTAACGTATGCATCACCAGCCTGGTCCTCTTCTCTCAACGTGATAAAAAGTTTCCAATAATTGAACACTAAAGTATGTCATTGTGTATACTGAGGCCAATTGATGACATATAAAGACAATCAGTTCGGTGAAAGTGAAACAAGAGTATAGATAGACAGGATTGCGCTTGAAAAACTAAGTTCAAGCATTTAAGAGAAACAAAATCATCTGTCTAAGGAGAAAAATACTTCACCAAACCTTACTACCAGTGCTATCCTATTACTTTAGAACAAGGAAGTTGATTTAAGAAAGTACAGTAATTCCAAGTCAATCGATGAATGATGAAGAGAATCATGGTAGGCAAAACCAGTAGGGACACGAAACGGATATATGAGACCTGAATCTATGATTCTAAATATTATTAAAAGGCAAAACAAAAGAGTATCGTTAGTAAGCAGGTTATAAGGTAGGGAGAGGGGATCAATAGGAGATCTTCCACAAATCCCATGAGATAAGAATAGACTAACTATCAGATAGAGAAAAGAAATTTGGAATCTTGGAAACTCTTAATGGGCAGGAAAGGCTCAAGGCGAAGATTGTGGAGGCATATATGTTACAGTCAGTCCGTGTAATCCGGCATTTCACGAAATTACTGATTTTTTTTAGTCAAATAGCGAAATGAATGTTTCAATCGGGTTAGATTAGGTCCTAACCTAACCTAACCCGATTGAAACATTCATTTTGCTATTTGATTAAAAAAATAGACGATGTTTTCACCTTGCCATGGACTGATGATGATGACAATATTTATACATATAAATATATAGGTTATACTTCATCTGAGAGGCTGGGATCACTTTACAATTTGAAAAACTTGACCTACAGTTTGTATCAGTCAGAAAGTCATTGTAAAGATAAAAAAAATATATGTATTTTGAAAATACGAGACTATCAAATAACTTTTACAGTACAAGGAATTTTTCAGAATATAATAAGGAAAATTCTCGGACAGCAGTAGACACATTGACGAGTGACCTAGCATCCTCTATTGTAACCGTGCAAAGATTTACTCGGCAGTACTAACAGAGAAACGCAGGAGGTTGCGTACATTCGATCATGATACATGAGATCAAACAATCCAGAAAAGTAGTGAGCGCATTTCCCAGCGTCGCCAGTGTGAGTAATGTATGTAGTAAGGCTGGGCAGGTGCGCTTCCTCGACTCACATTATTTTTTTCACTGAGATTCCACAAAAACAACAACAACAAGAAGCTGAAGTGGATTTTATGGATGTGCTCACAGCAAAAAAGTATCTTTACAGAAGGATATGATGGATTTCAGAATGGGCATTTTTGCTTTTGTTTTATGGAGAGGGTATACAGTCTATGCCTGATTACGATGTGCATTTCTTAATAATATCGCAATAATATTTGTTGTTTTTCTTATCTCTGTCTTAATCCTACTGGCCAATACCTTATAATAATCTCGGAGGTAAACTTCACCATGTTTTATTCTCCTACCTTTGTCCAATAATATTGCTTGAATAATTATTTGTCCATTTGGGGTCATTGTTATCTGATCTGAGTTTTCTGTATGGTATGTTATGCCTTTGTGCATTAAGTACCTTATTATTTAAATTGTTATGAGACTCATCAAACTCAGATCTCGTGGTCAGTTCACTCTCAGCAGTCATATTTTGTGAGGTCACCAGGTAAAGTGATGTCACCATCTGTGGGTAAATTGCGTGAGGTCACTTCACGTGAGTTCATGTTATTCACCCCCAAACTTAATACCCCTTCTTTCAGCTACCTTCTCAACCTATCAAAGTTTGCCCTTCTGAAATCTGGGCCTGTATTGGAATTTTCCTTGCAACTGCCATTATGTTCTATTTTGAATCTCACTTCTTTGTGATCGCTGTTAGCGAGTTCCTTCCTTACATCGACGTTACTCATGAGGTTTTCTCAGTTTGGCAGAACTAAATCGAGTATATTATTACCCTGGATGGGTTCGGCTACATGTTGACTTAGGAAACAGTCCTGAACTGTTTCAAGAAAATCCTCTGGTTCTGAGTTACCCATAAGATCGGTCCAATCTATTTGACTAAAGTTAAAGTCGCCTACTATACAGACTATGCTGTGTCTGAATGCCTTGCACATTTCATCCCAAATAAGTCGCTCATTAACTCTATCGAGATCAGGTTTATATATTACTCCTACGATTAATTTTTCCTACCATTGGTTAATTCTACCCAAATTGTTTATGTATTCAGTTCAGTTTTCATTTCCTTATTGTCCTTATACTTGCTGTTACAAACATACTATTCATGTTTCGAAACATATGATGATCTCAAAAGCAATAGGTGCCAAATCCGTTTTTAAGAATCGACCAACCTCAACCGTGCTCATTTGTTTGAAAGGGCGACCTTTTTCTGATTATAGAGTTGTGTTTGTTTTTGCTCCAGTCATGATCTTGGTAATCACCGGGGAGAGTTCCGAAACATTGTGCACAACCATTATAATAGCTATGGTATTCAATGCATGGCATATAAGTCATAAATGCACTGCTTGGAAACTTTACATGCACATTTTCGTCCACTCCGTGAAATGTAGCATCCATTTCGTTTGCTTACGCTTCCTGTCACGCCACACAACATCTTCTACCATTGTTCCATAAATTAGTAAATTGATGACAACATTTGTTGCTTTAAAATACGAGTGAGTGTGAAAATGAGATTATGGTAATTATACGTTATATACAAATAGGGATACAGAGAAATTTGAGTTACTGGCATATTCACATTTTCCCAAATACTGGGTAATCACAGCTACTACCATGACACGATTTTTGTTCAAAATGTTTCGTCCATTTTGTCATTTTGTATAATATCGTAATTGTAAAGAAACAGTATTATTTTTTTTTTTGGTGTGGGTATATCGGCATTTGAAATGACTCGGAAGTATTAATGAGTCCATTATAATGACTGAGAAAACATAGATGGCTGATTAAGACGCTATTATTACAGGTAATGCTCCAGTATTGCTTCTGTTGCTTCTTACTTATTACCATGTATTGTCGGGGGGAATTATGTCATGTCAACCTCTCATGTCTTTTCCACTATATGATGTAAATATTTAAATCGGTTAAGGCCGCCCACAATTTTGAAGTAATGGACCTGCATTATTGTGGTCAGAGAAAATTTCTAGCATTCTCTCCATACCACACTGCTGTTATATGAGTATTATGTGGAAACAAATTGATTTATAACCTCTTTTTGTTCATTGTTCAATTTGATTGATTTAATTACAGAACTTTTTACATAAAATTTTACTAATTGCGATAAATAAATAAAAATCTCGCACGTCTATTGAGATGTTTTCAAGATCTTTTATGAAATTGTGAAGGTTTGGTAGAAGGAATAACTAAGAGGACAGACGATCTGTTGATACTGTACTTCAAAGAGTTAGTTTGACCCTCTCTTCTTACCTTTAAAGAATTGAGGATAATCCGGGACTTTGATTGCTGAATTTTCTGACCGATGTTTGCTGAATGATATATGCAAAGTGAGTATTCAGTGACCAGTATATAAAAAGAAGGGGCTTGTTTTGGATTAGTCCCAGTCGACACGAAAGGTATATTTCACACTTCAGTATTTAAGGGGAAGGGAGGAGAGCACGCAACAGGAATGAGGATGTCATCAGCAAGTGTCATTTTAAACGTATTTCGTATTAGAACTTTTCTGGGGGGGAAAGGAAATGTAATTGGCCTCCCCATAACCTAAATACATTTAACCTAATCCTACCTTTCCTAGCTTAATGCATCAGGTTACTTTTACGAGTGTTATATTACCCATCACAGAGTACAGTTCAGTATGGTTGTGTGATATCAGAAAGTGGAGACGTGAGTTCAAAAATCACGAATGAACTGAACGCAGAGCATCACAACCAGAGAACTAGTTTGCTGATTATCAAGTTTACACTTTGGCACTGATTTTCAATTTGATTATGTAAGTAACTCACCCGTAAGGAATACGAATGTAGCTTGTTATTCTAGTTGTCCTATAAACAGAAGCCCTCTTATTCAGCAATAATGTGTTGATTAATGAATCTTCCTCATATCTGCAAACCCGGAGTGTTGCAGCACGTGATGCACCAGAGGCAGCACTTGAATAATTACATGTTAGTACTTCCTAAATCCGTGGAGTATATTTTCAGCTTTTGCAACTTATATTGAGTAACAAAGGTTAATATGGACACAGATAATCAATAATTTTCTTGAAATTGGTAGATGCTGTTTCAGTTTGTAATATAAAATCTCAAGTGTTGTATATAAAATGCAGAGTAAATTGAGTAAATTCAGTAAATCTCTTTATTTTTGTAATTTGAGGCTAAATGCAGAGCAACTAAGAACTCCAACAGTAGAAGATATCTTCAGTCCTCAGGAGTAGTTATTATATCCGTAAAATATGTGATGAAGTTGAGCCGAGTTAAAACGGCAAGGTCCAGCAGGTGCGGAACGGACTACTACCATCCTTTGATCTTGGTCCACAAAGGCCAAACACCAGCACCTCACTTGATGGTGTCTGATTACTCAAGTGCCCTCCTGCTGAAGAATCTCTCTCTCTCGCTGAACATATACTCACATATACACACACTTCTGTCTATATCTTGCACACACACACACACACACACACTCCTTATCTCCCGTCTGTCTCTTAATCAATCTATGTATTTTAGCTTTGCATCTACAAGTTTGTTAAAGATACAAGGCATTTAAGGATTCGTGGTTCACGGTATGCAATACTGTAAGGTAAATACTTCAAGTGATGAGTAATTATAGTATATAGTGCTCATGAATTAAAATACAATCACCAATCTGAACTTTTCCCCTGAGAGAATTACATTAAAACTTACAATAAAGTATTGTTGATGTAATTGTTATAACACACAAGTACGACTCAACAACACGAGATGAGTTTGTTCGTGTGTTTGTGGTTTGATGTTATGAACTATTGCTAGAAAATGTACATTGTGCTTTGTATTTGGCGATTGGTGAATCACACGATAACATAGGCAGGGGATATTCATGGTATCGTTAATTGTTACAGCTTTGTTACCTAACTGTATATACAGCAGCCTTTGTGCACACACACTCACACACACACACACTCACACACACACACACACACACACACACACACACACACACACACACACACACACTACTATTACTACTACTACTTTGCTGTCACTCGGAATCGAGTATGACGATTATCCAGCTATGATACAATGATATGAGTTATTAAGGATGTCACCTTCGTTGGTGAGCTTTGAGGTGACTAGAGAGGCCGATACGGAACCGGCAGGGTCGTTCAAAGATATTACGCATGTGGAGGGCTGCATCTAGTGTGGGAGGGGCGGCGGCAGCGTCTTTCCGCAGTTTGAGCTTCTCTGCCTCGGTTTGCAGTCGGACTAACTCGAAAGTATTGACACCTTCTTGTGTGGTGCTCCTCCAAGCGTTACGGTGTGGAGTAATCATCTTCCAGGTGAGGGGGTCGATTTGGCACTTTTACAGGTTTGTCTTAAGACTACCCTTATACCTTTTCAGTTCTCCGCCAACGTTACGTTTATTATTCTTTAGGTGACTGTAAAGTAGCTGCTTTGGCAGTCTACTTTTGTCCATGCGGGTAACATGCCCAGTCCAACGTAGTTGTTCATGGATAATGGTAGCCTCGGTGCTCCTACAGTTGGTGTCAGCGAGAATACTGGCATTTGTTCTCTCGTCTTCCCAGCGAACTCGGAGGATGGAACGTAGACTACGTTGGTGAAAGTTTTCAAGTGCTTTGAGGTGCCTCCTGTATGTGACCTATGTTTCGCTGCCATATAGCAGGGTGGGGAGGACCACTGCTCGATATGCGTACAACTTTGTAGATAATTTCAGTTCCTTACAGCTGAAGACACAGGTACGGAGTTTGCCAAAGACTTGGAATGCATATTTGCTCGTATGTTGAATATTTTCATCGATGTCAGCAGTGGTGGACAGGTGGGAGCCGAGATACTGAAAGTGGGTAACATTAGAAAGGGTAGTACCGTTAAGATGGATGGATGGTAGAGGTGTGGCTGAACCAGGGGCAGGTTGAAAGAGAATATGAGTCTTACATACATTCACCTCAAGACCGAAGTGTGCATACGCATCTCCGTAGGTGTTCAGGATCTCCTATAGGTTGCGTTCAGTGTGTGCGACAAGGGTTCAGTAATGGAAGCTGCCGACACCTTTGTTCCTGTTTGGAGTCGTCTTATGTTGAAAAGACCCTCCATCCTGTACTGGATGTCCACCCCGCGGGCTAAATTGGCCATGGTACGAGTAAGGAAGGCACCCAAGAAAATGGAAAAGAGAGTTGGTGTGTGTACACATCCTTGTTTTACCCCCATTCGGAAGGGAAAGAACTCAGACTGGGTGCCCTTGTGCAGGCCTGCCGTTCATGCCATCGTGGAGTTGCCTCACAATGGAGATGAATTTTGGTGGGCAGCCAAAACGTCTGAGGGTCTGAGGCCACGTACAGGTCACGAAGTTGTTCTCTGCACTTTTCCTGCACCTGATGGTCTATAGCCACAGTGAGAGTGTTGGAGGAAGTTTTCCGCCTCAGGATGAAGTCCGCTTGGAGGACTCAGGCTAATCTTACCAGCTACGGACAGCAGTGAGATCACGCGGTAGTTGCCACAGTCTGACCGGGCTCCCTTGTTCTTATAAATATTGACAATGGAGGTGTTTTTTAGCCCTTGGGGGATTTCCTCACTTTTCCATATATTCTCCACGAGAGAGTGAAGATGGCTGGTAAGCAGAGGTCCTCCTGTTTATACACCTCAGCTGTGTTTCTATCAGGCCCTAAGGCTTTGTTATTTTTCATCTGTTTAATGGCAGTAACTACCTCATTCAGGGATGGAGAATTGCTGAGATGGGTCAGCTCTGGATGCTGAAGGACCTGCTGGGTAGTTAGGACATCCATATCGGTGTTTCGATTGAGCAGCGAATGGTAGTGCTCTTTCCAGCACTGAAAGATGCCGTCTTCGTTTTAATTAGGGAGTTACCATCGGATGAGTGGAGGGGGGCTGTGCTATGAGTGATTGGTCCATAAAATGTTTTAGTGCATTTAAAAAATTTGCATATCATGTGTTAATGTGCAAGTTTTTGCATTTCATATGCTTTATTTTTAAACCAGTCGTTCTTTAGTTTGCGAAGTTCACGCTGGGCCGCCGCTTTTCTTGCGGAAGGTATCAGCTTTGGTCTGAGACTGAGGGTTGTTCAGCCAGTCAGTTAAAGCAGCAAGTTTATCCTCGACAAGTACATTGATTTCCCGGTCATTTTCATCAAACCAGTCCCGATGTATTCTTTCCATCTGGCCGAGAGTCTCTCTGCAGATTTTTTGTCATGACAGTGTCGAGAATATGTCATTCAGCACTGGAATTTGGGTTGTTTGTCAGCCAATGTTCGAGCTGCTCTCCGAAAGCATTTGCTACGCTTAGTGTTAAAACCTCTTCTGGAAGCTTGTTGCCCTCAACCGTTCTGGAGCGACGTGAAGTGAGGGGTTGGCTCTGACGAGCCGATGATCAGTTTCGCAATGGTCAGAGCCATGCATTGCTCGGGTGATGAGGACATCTCGGCGATCTCTTTCTCTGACAATGATGTAGTCAATGAGATGTCCGTGTTTGGATCGTGGGTGCTACCAAGAACCCTTGAACTTGTCGTCCGATCTAAACAAAGTATTGATGACAGTGAGGTTGTGTGCAGCACTCTAGCTGAGGAGGAGTAGGCCGTTGGAATTACACCTGCCTAATCCATTTCTCCCTATGGTTCCCTGCCAAATGTCAGCATCTCTGCCAACTCTGACACTGAAGTCACCAAGGAGCACAACCTTATCTTCTCTTGGGATAGAGGTTAGAACTCTGTTGAGGTCGGCGTAAACGTCCTCCTTGATGTCATCTTCTGCATTCAGTGTTATGGCGTATGCATTGGTGAAAGAGGCATGATGTGAGTGATTCACTGGGACTCTGAGCGTCATGAGGCGCTCGTTGATCCCAACAGGCATATCTGTTAGCCTGAATAAGATACGTTGGTGGATGGCAAAGCCAACTCCATAAATGCAGTTTCTCTCCACAGCAGGCTTACCCTTCCAGAAGAAGGTATAGCCACACCCTTCTTCTGTTAGTCGGCCTTCGTCTGGAAGACGGGACTCACTAATGGCTGCTATGTCGATGTTCTTCGTTTAGGATACTCATTTGTACCAGTGTCCAGAAGGGTTCTGACATTCCATGCAGAGACCATAAGAGGTTGTATAGTATGTTTTTGTTTTGATCTGTGATTATGATTGGGTTTTCGACCACATAAGGATGACCTTACTGGGTGCGGTTGCCCAGTCAGGTTGTTTAGGGCACCTTTTCTAGCCCCCTCCCCATGTGGGGTGAGCAGAGTGGCTCCTCGAAAGGGCTGCTCAGTCACACATATAGGACCAGATTGCACTGCTGCCGAGATCTCAGTGTGTAAACGACAATCTTATCTGTGCTGCCCGTGTGCAGAGTTGTGACTAGAGATTCCCGGCAGTCATCTCTACCTGTCCCCGTTGCCACTCATCCGTCGCCATAGGACTTTTGGGGGTATAGGGGCTTTGATCGTGATGAGCTGGTTGATGGCTGCGTGTGAGTTGATCTATGTGGTGAGGCAGGAGCGCAGGTTACAACCATACATCTTGACTGTCCCTTTTCCTGATCCAGTGGTGCAAGTGTTGCAACGACTGGAGAGAGAAAAAGTTGCAATGGAATGCCTATAGCTCAGTTTATTGGGTTTTGCCTTAGTAGCCTGTCTATCATGCATTTCCTTCGTCTGTCTGTGTAGTCGTTGGGTTCCCATGGTGGTCACCTTATCCGCCTATATCGCCGTTGGGGTCTTGTTGGAGCTCTGTAAGCATGTCTGCCTGAAGCGGCGCTCAACCACAGATTTTACGTTTATTGTTTATTCCCGTAGCCTTATACCTACCAGGGTTAATCTGCAAGGCAGTGAAGCAGTCATTGGTATGAGCCAGAACGTGTCCACACGCCAGCGGGCCTATGCGCCGTCCCTCTGGGGCCCATTGCTACTCCGAGATCCCCAGCTGGTCTAGCCTGGGCCCACGAGTCACCCACTTACCGTGTGTTGTCACGAGGAGGCACAGCAGGAGTCTTGATGGTGAAGAGGCTGAGTATTGGCAGGGAAGACTTATGTAAGTTGCTTACCTGTTCGTCCCGAGTGCTAGCCAGCGGCGGCAGCTGAAAGCGAAATGGAGGAAGCAGTGCCTGCACCTTAACACTAACATACTGCTGCCAAACTAGACGCATTATACCATCACACACACACACACACACACACACACACACACACACTTTCCTCTTCCTCTCACTCCATTCACACACATATACCCACTTTTATGACTCCTTGTCTCTGTCTCAATACCTCTTCAGTTCTCTCTCTCACTTCTGTCCCACCTCTACATTCCCCTCTCAAACTTGAGCAACATCTCCCAAATCTCCTCACTATTCTCGCTTCCCCCTTATCTCCTACATCTCCCAGATTTCTTCCCCCTCCGCTTTTCTTCCTTCCTCCTCGCTAGATCTGGGAACGGACGGAGGGTTATAAATATCCGCAGTACACACACTCATGGGGAGCGACTCTCGGGCGTCCAAGTGGGGGGAGAGTGTATGACAGGGAAGTCTTGCTGAGGCCAGGCAGTCGCTCCCTAGCCTCTGCTGTTGATGTGGTTTGATGGTGATGAGAATGTTTATGCTGTCGGTGATGTTAGCGATATTGATGTTGACACTAATGTTATTGATGTTGCTAATATAATTTTTTTAAAACCAATATTGATGATTTTGATAATGATGCTGAGATTGGAGTTATTATTGTTTCTGACGATGATGCTGCAGTGGATGTTGATATTGTCACTGATGTTGATATTGCTGCAGACATTGAGTTGAAGATGATGACGACTTTGATACTGATTTTATTGTTGATGCTGCATAGCTTCCTCTTTCTGGAGCTGCTACTTTTATGAGTGTCTCCACTACGACACATATTGCTTCTATGTAGTTACTACTACTACTACTACTACTACTACTACTACCACTACTACCACTACTATTACTACTACTACTACTACTACTACAAAAACAACAGCAACAACAACAACTACTACTACTACTACTACTACTACAAAAACAACAACAACAACAACAACTACTACTACTACTTTTTTTTTTTTTTTCAAACGTGGCCTCCAGCCTCCCCCAATAGCCACACCTTCACCACCATTTATTTACCTTAATATTAAATATCCTAATACATAAGAAGCTATCCTATCTGTGTTAAATTAGTTGAGCCGCAGATCTATGCGGCATTCAGTGACTGTAGCCTCATAGTCAATATCTGCAGCAGTTGTCGGAGTAGGGGCAGAAGCTCTCGTTCCCCTGAGGCAGAGCAAAGCCGACCGAAGGAGAGAGAAGGACAGTCGACATCTCATCCAGGCTGTAACATAACTTCTGGGCTGCTGCTTCTGTTCGGAGATCAGCTCCGCGAGTCTGGCGTAGAAACATCTTGCACTTGGGCCCATCCCACCAGAGGTTGTGAACACTAGAGGAGTGAAGCTGCCTTGATCAACATTTTGAATTCTCTCCCCATATGCCCTTCTCTTGTCGTTCTCGTTCCTCCTATGTGCAGCATCGAGAGCTAGGTTACGGTGACAAACGGCCATGGGATCAAAAATCCTGATGTCGAAGAAAGCTCGCTGTCCCCGCGTCCAGAATCCTCGAGCACTGACGTTCACACGGGCTTCGTTAGATGTGTTTGAAGTCCTGTGTTTGAAGATCTCGCCATCCAGTGGAAGGAGGGTCGGTTCTACCATGACGTCCCGGCAGATTTCCTTCAACATATTTGCTGTGAGATCCCTTACCTTGTCATGCCTCATGCATATGAAGCCCCCCTTCTTGCAGACCATGGCGTGATCGCCATCATAGGAAGAGCCACACACGCATTGGGAGGGCAAACCATCTACTGGCCAACCGTACCTTAGAGCAATGGCATCTGTAAATTCTTGTTTGTTAAGGCTGAAACCATTTGCCCTTATCGGTAACATAGTTAACCAATTCGAGGCGCCCACCTCCTGCACTATAGCTACTTTTTTTGTCAAATTATCTGGAACCTGCAGCAATAGTTGCTGCAACATGTCATTTTGGCAGTGCTGCCGATCTGTTGTAATGGACCTACGGATCTTATTAACTACTACTACTACTACTTTTTTTTTTTTTTTTTTTTTTTTTTTTTTTTTTTTTTCAACGTGGCCTCCAGCCTCCCCCAATAGCCACACCTTCGCCACCATTTATTTACCTTAATATTAAATATCCTAATACATAAGAAGCTATCCTATCTGTGTTAAATTAGTTGAGCCGCAGATCCATGCGGCATTCAGTGACTGTAGCCTCATAGTCAATATCTGCAGCAGTTGTCGGAGTAGGGGCAGAAGCTCTCGTTCCCCTGAGGCAGAGCAAAGCCGGCCGAAGGAGAGAGAAGGACAGTCGACATCTCATCCAGGCTGTGACATAACTTCTGGGCTGCTGCTTCTGTTCGGAGATCAGCTCCGCGAGTCTGGCGTAGAAACATCTACTACTACTACTACTACTACTATTTTTTTTTCTTTAATAAAATGGTCTCCAGCCTCCCTCAATAGCCATTCCTTCGCCACCATTTTATTACCTTAATATTAAATATCCTAATACATACTGTAAGTAGCTATCCTGGCTGTGTTGAGTTAGTTGAGTCACAGATCTATGCGGCTACCACCATTACCTCTGCTTGTGGGTCTACAACTATCATGGTTGAAACTGCGATTTCTTCTATTGCATGTCATTATTGACTGTTTTTATTATGGTCGTTGATACCGAGAAAAAATCTCCAACAGTATAAAGGATAGATAAAGCAATCGCTCTTTGTGTGTGTGTGTGTGTGTGTGTGTGTGTGTGTGTGTGTGTGTGTGTGTGTGTGACTTTTGTCTTTCGCTTAGATCTTTTCCTCTGTAAATAGCTATAGTAAACGGATAAAACTTGCTCTGTATGATCATTAGTCGGGGTACTATTGCCTCTCTCCTAATTCCGGCCAAATTGAATTTACCACTCAGGCGTCATGCTGGGAGGAACAGTGTTCAACTTTGACTCGAGGAGGATTTGCTGCACTCCACTCTTGTCCATGCTGTACTGCTGTTCGTGCTTCGGTTTCACTCTCTACTAGAATTATTGACTTTTTGCTCCCGGTGTCGCTACTACTTACTAGTGTGGCTGGTGGAGTTTGTGTATTGCTATTTCCACTGTTGTTACTGCTGTTAGTTCTGTTTCTGCTATTTTGGGGGAGATGAAATGGAAGTGTTGGGTGGGAACCGATGGAGGTAGTGGTAGTATTGAGGTTGTCGTGATGCTGAAGGAGTGGTAGTTTTGAGTTAGTGGTAGATTTTAGGTGATGTTGATGTTGGGGTGGTGAAGACATGTTCTATTCGATCATGAAGTTCGGGTTAGGTTCCTGGGTCAGCATCCATAATCCATTAACTCTTAACCACCATATGTATTGCAGTTGGTTCCGCTTTCGTTTGCCAGCTGTGCAAGACGGTTAATAATAATAATAATAATAATAATGATAATAATAATAATAATAATAATAATAATAATAATAATAGTGTTTCTTCATTTCACTCACATTTCAGTTCTCTATTTTCTTAAGGAACGACTATTGCTTCAGGCAATTTCCGGGTGCCTGTCCGAATTCTTGAATATTAGAACACTCTATACATTAGGTTTAGAAGATTTTAGACAAACTAAGCATACAAAATTCAACATCTCGATTTATCTACACCTATGAGTTTATCTGAAAAAAGAGAAGTTAATGATCACCAGAGGTACACATACTGAAAGATGGAATAAGGTTTGTCTTGCATATATGGAGGGATTACCAGTTGTTTGTGTGGTGTTAACAGAGTTAGCTTGGCCACAACCACTCTCAATATTAAACCATATTTTAGCTTAAACATACAACGGCGTGAAGTAGTATTAAAAGGGAGCTGTAGAGGGAGAGAAAGAAGTATGACAGTCACATTAAAAAAACAGAGAAGCAGATATGGAGAAATAAGCAAGTACTGAGAAAAAGAGAGAAGGAGAAAGCATAAATGAAAAGCGATGATAGACTAGACTGGCCGGTAAATTAAAAGAAGCAGAGAGCGAGAGAGAGAGAGAGAGAGAGAGAGAGAGAGAGAGAGAGAGAGATGTTTGATTATAGTGTCATACTACATCTTATATAAAATGTAAAATTAAGCTAGTGATGCTAATTTAATCTCTAAAGGCAAAGAAAACCTATGTTCATGTATATTCACACACGCACACACACACACACACAAACACAGTTCATCTCTCTGTGTATATATTTCTAATTCATATTACTGCATCTGTAATATGTTATTTTACACGCTTTCATTTCCTTGCATATAACATTTCATATCTCTTCATCTCACCTTATGTAAATATTTACTTTGAGCAACGAAACACTTTGCAAAATTATAAAACCAAATGTGAGATTTTCTTTAAGCAGTGTTCTAAATCACCTCACCTACAGTTTCCTTTGCCATTGACAGTGATACTCTCGGAGGGCCATTCATCACTTTCCATTACAACACTAAAAGACTTTATTGGAAATGTGTGTGAATACAGGTTAAGCGGTTCTAGCGGATATAGATATCAATCTATCAGGTGTGTTAATTCAATATATTAATAGGAGAAACCAGCACGACCAAAATTAACAGGAAATTTTAATGTGTGGTAATGCACTTCTGAGAGTTTCGGTACATTTTCTCAATGAGGAAGAACAAGTTTGCCGATTTACATCCTTTTGATGTACCAGGAGATTGGGTCTGCCCGCCCAAAACTCTCTGGTGACAAAGTTGGTTCGGCCTCCTGTTGCTGGAGTTGAGGAAGTGAGGTTGATGTTGGGGAGATGGTGGGCGGTGGTGGTGGTGTTGGGGAAGTGATGGTGCTGGGGAAGTGGTGTTGGGGAAGTGATGGTGCCGGGGAAGTGGTGGTGTTGGGAAAGTTGTAGTGTTTAGGAAGTTATGGCGAAGATGGTTGTGTTGGAGAAGTGGTGGTGTTGAAGAGGTGGTCGTGGTGGTGTTAGGGAGGTTGTAGTGATGGTGATATTGGGGGGGATGGTGGTCGTGATGTTGGAGAGGTAGTGGTGGTGATACTGTGGAAGTGGTGATGGTAATGTTTGGGAGATGGTGGTAATGATGTTGGGAGGTGATGGGTGGTGATATTATGGAGGTGGTGGTGGTGGTGATGTTGGGAGCGGTGGTAGTGGTGGTGATATTGGGGATGTGGTGGTGGTGATGTTGGGAAGGTGGTGGTGGTAGTGATGGGGAGGGGATGGCGGTGTTGAAGAAATGATAAAATGATAGTGGCGTTGGGGAGTATTTGAGGAGTTGGTGGTGATGGGGAACTGTTAGCCTGTAACATAGAATGAGATGCATAACCTTATTAATTTGTGATATTGTATGGGTTAACTTAGTATACGAGCTGTATCCTGGACAACTAATTGTTCAGGATATAAAATTACATTATAAATACAACTCTCTGTGGGTCACACCATACTTAACACACAAGCACAGAACATAACCAACAGAGAAAATTCCCCTCCCACCGATACTCGTGTGTGTGTGTGTGTGTGTGTGTGTATTGACTTGACATAGTGTGTATGTGCTTTCCTACGTATTTTTCTGGATGTTAGTGTGTTTTCCTGTGTTTGCTTATATACATGCCTGTGTATTTGTATGCTTGTATGAGCACGCGCGAGTCAGGCTTTTAGTAGGGAATAAGAAAGTAACTTGGAATGCTTAACATCATTTTCTGCTGGGATGCACCGTAACAAACCAAGAAATTCTTCCTCCGTCTTAAGACAATACAGTAATATGCAAAATAAGAATAACAACTTCATAGCTCAAAACTCACACACCGTTTTATCCTCAGACTTTGACGGTAAGATCTTGAGACGTAAACATTTTTGTTTCTCTTGTTTGTAGTTGTAATGTACATATAATAATATTTTTGGTTTAAAGCCAAGTTTCTTGAAATTTCTAAACTCTGTGCTTTAGGAGTTGTGAGTTAGCACATTTACTGAAGTTAGTGAACAAGTATCTACCATCAGCGTTATCATCATCATTCTTCTTATGCTATCTTATAAGATTGAATGCCTTATCCGAAATGTTCTGCCGTCGTCCGAAATTTGCATATCGTCAAAATGAAAAGTACAGAACAACAACTTGTTGTATTTAACGGGTGAATGAGCCTTACCTGGAAACTCCGTACATGAATAATGCACGCTGTCAAATTGATATTAAATTAGGTCATTATAACGCCATAGAATTAATCGAACGTTAAATTAACTCATTATTACGATATCAATCTAGATGTATCTGAGTCTGTCAAAAATATCACCAGGTTTAGAAATTAATCTAAACAATATTGTTATTTTATTTTCCTGGACTGTTTGCGTGTTAACATCTCAAATAATTTTTCCTGGTGTTAATCATGATAACAGAAATGACTATAACTGCAGAGTTAATATGGAGAACCATAAGAGAAAATGAGAAAATATTTTGTAATAATCTTTTTACTGTTGGTCAAGTTTACGTTCAAGTATATATATATATATATATATATATATATATATATATATATATATATATATATATATATATATATATATATATATTTGAACGTTGATTTACTTTTTCCTTAATATTTCATAAAATTTATTAAATCTGTTCTTTTTTATTCTTTATATTTGATTTTACTGATAGTTAAGTTAAATATGAAGACCAAAAGGCAAATGTTATAGTGTTAATAGTATTTTTTACTAATATAATTATCTGCTACGAAGATTTACCGAAGTAAAGAAAATAAATTTGCCAAATATTGTTGGTCTTTCCCTGGGTTGGAGGACGTGTATCTTCAGTATCAGTCTTATTATCAGAGTGTGACGACAAACTGTCACCTCAGCCGTAGCAACATATTGATTATTGCATGTTAGTGTCCAAGTTGTGGTGTCAGAGTTTGTAAGTACAGTAATACACGTTGGACATTATATCACTCTTAATAATTGACTCGTTAAAATTTACAGCCGAACAAACCTCGCGAGTTACTGTACAGTACATGCTCTAAAACGTAGACACTGAATCTCTTATACAATCCTTTACCTTGGTAATCACTTCATTACTGAGAACCAATATACACTGAGAAATGTGCATGTTTGTTTCTCTCACGGCAGTTGTGTTTTGCATAACGTATCTCACGCGTCTTCAGTCACAGTCTGCAACAAACTGGTTGTTATCTTCTACTAACGTCTTCATCACGTTAGGGCGTGTGACATGTTGCCTAAGTGGAGTGCCAGACTGATGCAATGTTTATGTTTCGTAAAATACGGATAAAAACGCAATGCATGGATAACTTCTTTTTTTAACATGATATAGTTTCAAAATTAAATCAGTTTAAAATATTTGAATTGGAGGTCATTGAGTAACTTTATATGAATGCAATCCCGTGGACAAAAATATCTGATACTTGACTCTGGCTGAATAGTATTGCAGAAAACCTGAAAACGACAGGAGGAAAACAAATAATTCTTGCCAACGATCCTGGCTACAGACCCGTAGAAGCACCACGGAGTCTGGTGAAGCCAAGTGACCAGGGCAGTCCTCCAGATGCTGGGTGACGCTCTTCCCCCACACCACCTTTCACCTCTCATCGCTTAATCTTACCTTACAGTTATTTCTTATTTTACCTTCCTCATTCTTCGCTTCTCTGCCTTTTCTTCTCATTCAACATTCGTTTATACTCAGTCCTCATATACTAAAACACGGTTCCTTTGTCATAACTGCTCTCTCAGTCCTTTGTGTCTCACCCCTCTCTCCCTTCACTAACAGCATCTATTACTACACATCTAATGTGGCTACGTACTGTGAGACGGTGTAAGAATTGTTTTTTATTGTACTTGTGACCCTTACCTGTATTATATGTGATGTTTGTGTCTGTCTAGTGTACCCGTATGCGTTGGTGTGTGATGCGCGTGTCTGTGTGGTGCATATGATGGTATATGATGCTTGTGTGTGTGTGGTGCATATGATGGTATATGATGCTTGTGTGTGTGTGGTGCATATGATGGTATATGATGCTTGTGTGTTTGTGTGGTGCATATATTGGTATGGTCAGCATGCTCGCCTCGCAAGCGAGCGAACCCGGGTTTGATCCTTGGGCAGGGTGAAACTCTGGGCAAGTTTCTTTACGCCATTTGCCTCTGGCTACCCAACAGCAATTGGGGACCTGGATGTACAGTTGGCGAGTTGTCCGATCTTCTCGGACTATTCCTTGACACTGGGTCATGCAGCTCGTTAACTTAGGGTGTGGTTGTTGTGTTGGCGACAGCTTCTACACCTTAAACAAATTCACGCTTAGGTGGCTCTTGGACCGGCCATCCTCGTACACGAGGGGCAACCATTAAACCATTATTATTATGTGATGTTTGTATCTGTCTGGTATATGATATTTCTCTTACCTGTAACATATGTAAAGGTATAGTGTATATAATGATGCGAGAAGCTAACATTTCATTAAAGCTTTTTATGAAACCTAATGTCTGTATTCGTGTGGTGAACTGTGGCGGTTCGTGGTAGTTAGCATTAATCCTGCGTTGTAGTGTGACGGTTCGTGGTAGTCAGCATTAACTCCATGGTGTTTTGTGACGGTTCGTGGTAGTCAGCATTAACCGTGTTGCCTGTAGTAGTGGTGTGTGATAGGCGAGAGTGGTGTTGAGGTGCCGTGGGGTGGGGAAAGTGTTGCTCTGCTCTGGCTCTTATCCTCGCTACCTTAATGGACTCTGAACTTATGGCCATAACCGTTGAGGGCTAAAAAGATTCAGCCTTAACCTCCACACGGCGTTAGCGTCTGAAAAAAAAAATTAGTATTTAATATTTTTTTTTAAATTGCATGACGATTAATTTGGCGTTAATATTCTGGTGTATGTGTAATATTATGCTTAAATTAGTACTTATTCAGAATATCTGCGTTAATTTACATAAGTTAACAAAGGTAATGCAGCGGCTTTTCTTTTGTTGGCTGAAGTTTGAATTATTTAATGATGTGCGTAACAAAGTCTTATTTTGTAAAAGTTTTTGTTTTTATTCTACATTGCAGACGAGATATTTTTCATTAGACAACGAAGACAACACAAGAACAGAGAAATAGAGAAAAAAAAACATGTTTATTTTACTCTTGTTTATGATACGAAAAGAAGAAATTATGGTGATTGTGGTATGACACTGACCTTTTATATTATCCCACGGTTATGTGTGTGTGTGTGTGTGTGTGTGTGTGTGTGTGTGTGTGTGTGTGGTTTTGTATATCAATCTAAAATTTGTCACCACAGTTAGTGTTATAATATCACATGGTTCAATTTATAGCTTAATAACCATCATATGTATCTGTCGAAAATATACAGATTCAAGATTAAAGGTCTCTTGGTTACAAAAAATAAGACTGACCGAGTAGTATATTGCAGCGGCACTAAAAATATTGCCCTCCCAAAGCTTTGCTCCATAGCTCACAGCTTACAAGTTATAGAATTGAAAATATCTTAACGTGCATTGGATAATTTAGCATACCCATTTACATATTTATGCTGGTACAGATTCGTATTATTATTATTATTATTTATTATTATTATTATTATTATTATTATTATTATTATTATTACTATTTTTATTATTATTATTATTATTATTATTATTATTATTATTATTATTATTATTATTATTATTATTATTATTATTATTATTGAAAGTTTTTGGCTGCAATCAAATTCTTGTTACAGTAAATGTGCGAGCAAATTAAACTCCCTGGATTATTTTATCATTTAATGCATTATGCACAAGTGCGTTGACTACCTCTTCCACTTTGTATCAAGTTATGTGAAAAAGATCGTAAATATATTTTTGTGTCGGTAATGCAGACCATCCGGAGCTGGAGGGACCAGTTGGGGAGGAATCTTCAACCAAATGAATCAAGAGAAACTATTATATAACGCTTCAGATTTTTAAGTTTTAATCTTTATCTGTGGATTGAGTTTGTTATTGTTATCACTTGTTGTATTGGTCTTTAAAAAGTGTTTTGGTAGTAAATAGCTTGACTGTTAATAGTCTGGTCTCGTATAATACCTCAGCTAAAGGTGTTTAGTATTTCTGAAACAGTTCATCTGAGAAAGTAGTTTACATTTGTTTACTTATTTTCAAGGGTAGTTTACTTTAATTATTGGTGCTGGAAATAAGTTCTTAAATATATCCCCTGAACCTTTAGAACACGTGTTAATTTTTAAGATTTTTCTATCGTGTAACATGTTGAAAGTATGGAACTGAGTGAAAGTCCACTACTCTAAAGACACATTCTTGTAACCTCATTCTATAATATGTACCCCAAATTTAGTAACACTTTAAAGTTAATTACCTAAAGTGCGAGAGAAGAATGGGTGATGTAACGTATGAACCGCTGTTATGTACAAGTTTGTCACACTGCTGTACACACACACACCACACACACCTTTGTATAATTATTGTTGTGTGTGTGTGTGTGTGTGTGTGTGTGTGTTCGTTCTAGTTAGATAATGGACTTGTTTCTTTTTCTAAGCCATTTATACTTAGGTGGAATAAGGACGAACTTGGTGTAATTGTAAATGTAATTACGTAGAGTGGAGTTTTCTATTTGGGTGGTAGTCCAGGACGAGAGGCTGTACGGCTCCCTCGCCACCACGCCTACTGCTCGTGCAAACTTTCTACCAATCGAATTCTGAGAAAGTTTTATGCGATATCCGGGTAACAAGAGGGGAAGTGTTACGTGATGTCTGAAATCTGATATGTAACAGTTTTTTTTATTTTTTTTATTTTTATCTCTGCTAATTTCAAGTTATCAAAATTTATTGAGTAGAGATATTGCTGTTTATTATTCACTCTGTCATTCTTCCCTCCTTCACACACACACACACACACACACACACACACACACACACACACACACACACAACGTGCATATATAGAACCCCTTATAAAAACGGGAAAATATCTTGCATTTAAAAATACTAAGCTGCTGTAGAAGTAAGACGAGAAATAACTCGTTCAACTCCTGCGTGAGGTTGGTGGAGTCGCAGGGAAGAGAAAAACAAACCCCTCCGTTACACTATCGACTGTGGTGCTCCTAATGATGATCCCGCTCACGACCCTCACCCACTACCCTTCCCCATCCTACCTTCCCCACTCCCTCGTTTGCAAATTGTGTAGGTGGAGGGAGCGTGGCGTGCAGAGATAGCGTGGAGGGAGGGAGGAGGGATACTGGAGGGAAAGAAATTGTTGACAGATAGTGAGAGAAATGTGGTGTAGGAAGAAGGAAGGGAACAACATGAGAAGGAACGGGGAGAGGGCGCAGGAGTAAGGAAGAGGAGGTGAGGCACAGGAAAGAGAGCACGAAAAAGGGGGGGGGTGGAGAGTGTGTGCATAACTGACATAGGATAAGGAAAGGGGTATAAGAGGAAGGGATACACAAGAGAGGCAGGTAGTAGATGTGAGGGGTGGAGGGGAGGGTAATGTGAGGCGTCACGGTGCCGCCTACGTGACACGCGACGTTCGTCCGCCTCTCACGACCGATCTCCTGTGGGCGTGTGTTTGTTGCACACATTGTACGTCTGCTGTAATTTATTATATGTTTCCCTATAATTCAACCTCGGTGTTTTTATATCTTTAGTTACCTCTTCCGCTTTTGTTGCCACTGCATATTGTATATAGCTTTAGTAATATATATACACAGTTTAGTATTTTTTCATTGGGCCACATGATATAGCCTCATTTATCACGCACATGCTAAGTTTTATTAAAATCTGAGGGCCTGTTTTCAAGATTTGATCAGTACATGCAACGAGACAGACACACAGACAAACAGTGGCATTTAATAATCCTCTTCCTCTCCAGGCTGGGGTTAAATGCATGGTGACATACATGCTCCGGGAAGGGTGTTTGTATGTGGGGTTTACAGTAACATAATCAATTTGGGATTGACATTATGCAAAGTAAGTGATTTTCTTCAGCGAAATTGTGATGATTTTAAATGTTTTTTTTTTATTCCCTTTTGCTTATATGATCCCATCAAAAGGTCATTTGCCTGAGTATATGAAAGTGTGGGTGGAGGAGGAGGCCAGTAGGTAACAATTATGTAATTCGGGTAAATTTCAATTCTAAAACATTCTCAATGACTTTAAATACTACATGTTAAATAGAAATTTGTACACTTGTGTTTACTTGGAAACTCATAACTATTCTTGTTTTTAGTTTTAATCCTTGGTGTTGTCATATTATGTACTACTGACCTGTCCAGTGAGGTTCTTCTATAAGAGCGACCTTACTACGCGCATCACAAGGCATCTCATAAGATATCGCATCATAGAGGTTGTATCATATACTGGAGGGTCATAATAACCTCTTTAAATGATAATAATTTCCATCAGTGGGAACAAATGTTTTCGGGACATATTTCTCAATATTCACATAGTTTTGTTACTGCAACATTATCTCCGAGTATGAGACTAATAAGATGATGTTACTGTGGCAGGAACCCACCCAACACTTTCCTCATTTTGTGTCCGCGGCTGCGTGTGAGTAAATCAACAACAGTCCTCCAAACACTACCAGTACTGACTATGGTGAAGCAGTCCTCAGCATTCCGGCCTGCACTTATTCTCATAGTATTGGTTATGATGAGACGACTACTACACTCTTACCAAAGATACTAGAAATCAAAACGACCTCCCTCATGCAGCGGACAGTGAGGAAGGCACGGAACACTTAAACTGGCGGTGGTGTGGCAGTTGCACAACTCTCAACATTATTGACGTCCTGTCATTACGATACACTTCTCGTACTGTATGGTAGTTACTTTCTTTACAGCGTCATTCCGGCTACCGTAAATAGTGATGATTTCCCCGGGGTCATGCCTCCAGCGGCCACACTATCGGGTTCGTATTTTTTGGCCAGGTTTTTGCTCACTCCCGGTAATACGCGCCAGCATCTTCTTTGCATTGGGATACTAACCCAGGGAAGTATGTCATTACATATTTGGAGAGGTGTTAGTATAATTACCTTTTTTACACTGTAAATCAATGGAGCTGTGACGTAAAGGGGGAAATTAATCGTTTCTTAATTTTACCTCCTAAGCAAATATTACTTTGGACACTTGAAATATTTTTCTCGTTATGGAGCAGTCCGGTTTATAGCGTATTTATTCCATATAACGGATCATTACTTTAGAGCCGAGTTGTTCTTCTCAGTACTCAGGTAGCAACACAAGTAACATATTGAATTATAAGTGAAAACTTTAAAGAAAATGATGAATGTTCATATTTCATGAGTTGATTTCGTTAATGAAGGTTACATAGAGTTAGTATGTATAACTTGTGCGCTGAAGCTAACACAGTCGGAGTATAGACCAGTAAATAATACGTCTTCCACCATGTATAATTATATGGCTGGTGTTGTAATGTAGCTGCAGTGTTAGATTACACTAATACTGGTAATGGAAAGGACAACAATGGTAGTGAAAGGAAAAATAATTGTCGTCATATTGGTAACATTAGTTAGGAAAATAAAGCCTTTGTTATATCATCAATAATATCATTAGGAATAATAGCGCTAATAGTGTGTGTGTGTGTGTGTGTGTGTGTGTGTGTGTGTGTGTGTGTGTGTGTGCGTGCGTGTGTGCGCGTGTGTGTGTGTGTGTGTGTGTGTGTGTGTGTGTGGCGCCCCGTATTCTTAATAAGTTTATAATGCCCTAGAGAAATTAACCAGGTATACTGTTGGAAATTAATACTAGGATTCGTTTAGTTCTAAAGAAAAATCCTCATATCAAATTCACGATTGATGGAAGTAATCTCCCCCCTCCCCCATCACACACCACTTTTTTATATTATTATTACGACCTTGTTTTGTCTGTTACATTCTCATTCAGTCACCTTACATCTCCAGAACCAAATTATTTGAAAGAAACGTATTTAGTGATTTAGACTACATATATTCTTTTAGATAAAGGTACAATGTTAGAGAATTTACTTAAAATTTTATATAACACCAGCTTGTAGTTTTCACCCATGCTTTTCGTAAACCTTGCGAGTTAATATGCGTGAGCAATATGGCCTTCGGGAAGCTTTGTTCTATGATAAATAATATAAGCAAACCTTTGATGAACACATTTTCAAGCATTTAAAAGTTCATTCTTGATTATCAATTCTGAAATAATGAAAATAAATCACAATTTTCCCTGAGGATGTAGATAATTAACAAAATACTCGTGTTTGAATGCACACATTACAATCACAAAATTATAACGTTATATACTGCATAGAACCTGAAGTAAAAGATGAAAGTGACTTTATATAAAATACCGGTGATTCATATATAAACTGGAATTATAATTGATGAGTGATATATGAAAACAAGCTAAATGCAGTAGTATACAAAATTTGCTCTAATAAACTATTAGATAAGACCAACAGTTAGTAACGTTGAAATTGGATCGCCCCCCCCCCCCCCACAAAAAATATATATGAATTCTGAAATGTATAGAACCCATATCAAATTGATTTACTTGCCACTGAAATGACTTATGTACCGCCATATAGGTCGTTACTGGGGGAAGATTGAAAGTTCGGACATTGTGTTGTTGAGTTCCGGCTTCATTCTCTCTCTGAACAACAATCAGGAGATGAAAAGTTAGAGCCCCTAGATGGAGGAGGTCAGTTGTCTGAAATTTCCACACGTGAAAGGTTTATCTTCTCTCGTAAATGTCCATGGACAACAGAGGTAAGCGACTTTGTGAAAATCATGACGATCCGTATTACTTTCATCATATGTTCACAAACAGTTGAAAACGTGGGGTACTGTCCATATGTCATCAATTAAAACACCAACAAGTGAAAATATACACAACGTAGCATCGTGGTTCACATGGGAGGACAGCTGTGTTTCGGAGAACCAAACCAATAGTGAAACTGTTTCGGAACACAATGGAAACAAAATACGTAAGGATGAACTTGACAAAATATCTTCACGCTGTTATCAGCAATTGAATCTTACATGTACCAGGTAAAGGGATGTAATATATTTGCCTCTAGTCAATGTTAAATTATGGTTGAAAATTAAGAAAAATAAATTTATTGATTGTTTGGAAAAATAGAATACTAGGGTAACCAATTTAAACGATAGAGTTCAATAAATGTTTAATTACTCATCAAGCTGAAAAAAGTATAAACATACAATAGGTTTTACAGTATGTTCGGTTGGTTATTGTGTTGACGTTAATCTTGCTAAAGCCGAGTCTTACACCTATGACCGAAGATTTGTGGAAATCGTGCGGAGTAAAACAACCGTATGATTTTGAGACGAGAGGAAAGTAAGTTTTGAATCTTGCTCTTGCTTCGAAATTGAATTTGATATCTGAATGTTTTAAATCAAAATAATCTTAAATTGGTTGGATGTGAGTCCGGGTGGTGGGAAAAATCAAAGCCTCTGTTCTATTACTTAGTAAATACCGCAACTAATACATCAAATTACTGTATTATCTGTTTGGATGTATTTTTCATAATTTTGGGGATAACTGACTTTAACGATTGTTTCATGAGATTTGGAATATAATGAACGAACTTTTGTACACATCAACTTGCGTCTGCTGTTTAAATATGAAAATACAACTAATGTTAAGACGACAAGATGTACTTATTGACTCTAGGCCAAGACAGCTGATTTAAAGAAAGGATTTGTGTGTGTGTGTGTGTGTGTGTGTGTGTGTGTGTGTGTGTTGGGTAATTCATAATCCAAAAATATTCCTTAGTAACATTAGTATAGTAATGAAAAATTAAGAGGACTTTAATCTTGTTTCCAAATTTTATAGAAGAATTATTGTTTTCTTCCCGAGTGAAATATTTAGCTGCCTCTCTGCCAGTTGGTTACATTCTTTTTAATATTATACCGAAAACCATAAAGGCAGGACGCGTGAGCTGGAGCGAAGCGAGTTTGCAATTTATTGCTTTTATCACTGGGGGCAGTGGCGTGCTGATTTTTTTCTTTTTCTTTTTATTCATACGACTTTCTATTCCTGGCAACCTCTCGATACCTGTATATTGCAAATATATGAAATAAATTCTTCAGTTAACATGATGTGTTTCACGAGTCACTTCTCAAATACCACCAAGCCGACGGTATATTGTAGGGGCCTCCGTCTTAAGGGACCTACTGTTACTACATCCCCACCAGTGTCAAAGGCTGTGACAGAGGTGGCCTTGGGAAGATTCTCGGGACTGTCTCTGCTGGCATCTTTGTCGTTAAAGCGGAATTCCTCAAAGCCACGTAGAATGAAACTTCAGCGGCCGCATAAACAGGATGTCTAATATCAGTAATGTAAATGTTAAAATTCTATTACTATTATTACTCGCTAAGACAGTCGCAGGTAATATTTTTTTTTTTTTTTTTTTTTTTTTTTTTTTTTTTTTACGGGGATTAGCCCACCCGGGCACAGGTCACTGACCCACATCGGGGCCTGGGGTGCGAAATTTTAATAATAATAATAATAATAATAATAATAATAATAATAATAATAAAGAACCATAAAGAAATACAAAAAGGAAAAAAAGATCAATAGTGAGAAATTATATACTGTATGTCTGTTGTGTTGTCAATAATAAGAGAAACAATTGAGACCCTGTAAGTGTGTGTAAATGAGGCAGAAAGACAGATTAGCAACCTGGAACTTGGTCACAATTTTTGTGATGCCACATGACAGCAGGGTCTACCATTAGACAATACATTATGCTTCCAATTTCTTCCCAGGTGGTAGTACCTCCCCGTTTGGTAGCTGCCTTCTACCTACTACCTCGGATATTGAAGGAAAATGTCACCCAAACGGTATAAGGGTGACTGTGTTGGGAATTAAAGAAGAAAATAAAAGTGTGTGTGTGTGTGTGTTTACATATATAGAATGTAAGGGATATAATATACAGGGACGGTAACAAGCAACTGATACACTTTGAGTCTCATCTGTCGACTCACGGTGAGAGACTCACAGGTCTCTAACCTTTGACTTAAAAAAAGGAATCACCAAGACATCTATCTATTCAATATGTCACTGATATATTATGATAGATGTATTTTTAAGGTTTGTAGAACTTGAAAGTATTGTCCATCGATTATTTTATTTTAGATTTGTTAAGTGATGGAGTTAATTTCGATATTTCATCAGCTTAAACGAAACTATAAGAGGCAAACAACACACAAAGTAAACACTAACTAACAGTAACCCAAATCATTACATAGTAAAAACGACAGTGATTTCTGGGCAGAAAAGCTGAAGGTATCGTCGATAACCACATGACATTAATGTGGAAATATGATCTTTAAAGCAGGAGCGTGAAATCCAAGGAAACGATGAATATATGATTAGACGGGTGTGGTGGTGAGGTGCGTGAGGGAGTTGACAGATGAGCTGTGGGGAAGGACGCCATAAATACATAACATTATGTTGGCAGCGGGAGTCGAGGGAGGTGTAAGAGAGGCAAGTGCTGGTGACAAGGAAATAGGAATAGAAAATATAGGCTACGCTGTCAGTGGTTTCATGTGGCTGGGGTGTTGGGAGGAGGAGGCGGAGGGAGGAGAGACGCGGTAAAGAACACGATTGATGAAAAAGATTGGGCCAAAGATTATACCTGAAGAACAATTTAAAGCTAAAAGTATCATCAGCTATAAACAGGATACATGTATGATTAAATTGTTGTATAGCAGTGTTAGTTAGATATATGTTGAAGATGTATACAGAAAAACAATGATAAATGAAATAGAATGATAGATGCAATAGCAGTGTGTAAAATGAATCATAGTTACCTTAAATAACTCATAACAACGTAACATTAATATCTTGATTACATACTGAAAATAAAAGGTTCTTCGAAAAGCAATTAAAAGGATATGTGGAAATGTTGGACACAGGTTGTCAAGACAGTAGGACACGTGTATTGCTGGCCATGGTTGGTCACTACAATGTCAGAAGGATGAAGGGCGTCGTGTCAAGAAGCAAACCCTGTTACCCAAATCGCTCCCCAGGTAGCTGTAATAAATTATTTTATTTTGGGATAACAAACAAAGCCTTATCCTTGTGCCTCCGTCAGTATAAATATCTTGTTACATTTGTATTCCGAATGAAGAGAAGAATTTCAGGTATATGTGGAATTCAGGGACACCATTACCCCATTGAAGTTTTCCAGCCGAAGTCTTACACACAGGTTTCAAATCTTGTTCAAGTTCATTTAATGGTGGAAATATATCTCCTCTATATAACAACGCTCTTAGAAAATAGCTGTGACAGTGACACGTCGCTTAACAAAGAGGAGACTTAGAGACAAATATGATGAATTGACAGAAGTGCGTACAGTATAAGGGCGTTTTGATCAAGTCTTAAAAATACTACTTAAAGTATTAAAGTCCACAAAATTATGAATCGGGAAAAAAACTTAAATCGAGAAGATACATTATAGAACACAATCACATCTGATGGAGAGGGAGGAACCTGTCGACAAAAAGATTTGAAGTTAGAGATGTCTGTTGAGAGAAGCAGTATAGTGTGTGTGTGGAGCCCAAGTGGGTCATGTTTTGAATTAAGTGACGCATCATCAACACTAGCCACAGGAGTTAAGAGTGGTACTTGAGTTTAGTTTTGGGAGTAGTAGCGGTAGTGATATCCAATATGGATGATGGTGGATGTTGCATTAGCTAACAGAAATGGTGGCAGAAGTAGCACCCTATTATTATTATTATTATTATTATTATTATTATTATTATTATTATTATTATTATTATTATTATTATTATTATTATTATTATTATTATTATTATTATTATTATTATTATTATTATTATTATTATTGCATTTTCGCCCCCCCCCCCCCCCCCCCTCCCCCCAGAGGTACGATGTGGGTCAGTGATCTGTGCCCGGGTGGGCTAATCCCCCGTAAAAAAAAATTATGTACACATTGATCAGTTTCAGAGAACGACAGTTTCAGTAGTAGCAGTTATAGATCCGGTAGTCAGCTGAAGACTGTTAGAAATACTACTATAGTTGTATCAGAGGGTTGACTAACAAGTTATACCGACAGTGAAATAAAGTGAGGCAGCATGGCTGGGTGGACTGGGAGCGCCCGGGAACTGGAGGCGAGCACTGTATCCATTGGACCTGTGCTCTACACGTACCAACGTTAACACTTAAAAAAAGAAATACATTATTATTATACTAATTGAAATAAAAGGTTTTCAAAGTCTTATAAGTCACTGTAAAATGAAACTAACTCTTAGTGAACGGTGATTAAAAATTGTGCAATGGCAACTTCTAAGTACGAAAATTAGTTTGCAACAAGTTGTAAATATATTCATACTCTGCGTGAAAAATACTTATACCATATCCAGAGTAACAGTAATAGTGTCAGTTATATTAATAGTAACAGTAAACCAGGCGAACAAATCGTGAAAAATGTTCAGCTGGGCAAAGAAAAAGAATGATTATCCCAACATAGGACTGTTTAAACTTCCGCGAAGTTTTAAAATCACAACCATTTGTATTCGCGTATTTACTATGTTTTTTGTATGTAAGACATTTCGCAAACACATTTCACTGACTCTGATTAATAGTGTATGAGTCTGAAGGAGTCATGTCCCAGTGTTCAGTGTATTGTATTTTGTATGTTATCAGATAATGTTCTTAGTTGTAGTATTCTCTTATTTATCATTACTAATAATTGTTTTAGAATTGACTATGGTAATGTAAACCCTTGATTTAGTATTGTTCAATAGATCGCAATGGCAGCTTTAAGTAGCCATCGATATAGTCAATTTCAGAAGTCGAAAATCCATTAGAAGGGTAAATTGTAACCTTAATAGCACTCTGTAGACTCGGCAGACTTTCAACAAGGTCTCGTTCATCTTTACGACGGAGATTTGGAAAAGTCTGGTGCATTGAAAATAAACTGAGAGAGTATTATATAACGTTAACTAATAACTTCCAGTGTTTAGAAATAAGAGTTTGGGTGATGTGACAACTGATTGATATATTTATCACAGTTTAACACGACATAGTGTTTTTTTCTGTATCCAATACGTCATCTCTGTCAACATTTAGCGTCGTATTACGAATTTGATATATTTTACCGTAAACCATTGACAGCAATGTTCTATAGCATATACAAATTTTGAATGCATGTGTTGTGTTGTCACAGAGTTATGGATGAACACTTTTGACTCTTGTTTCCATTATTAGAGTTGATTGTTTTCACAAACTGACATGTCCTTTTTTCACTATTTTGCAAACTCGGAGTTCATAGTATTCAGAATTGTTTCATGATTACACTGTATTTACTTTCTGACGTATCGAAACACTAATTTACTTACCCTCGTCTATAGTTTTTAATGTTGTGTGTATACAGGGGGTATTTTAAATTTTTAAGAGATTCTGACCTACATTTTCACTTTGTGTAACTATGGTCAGCCACCCTCATAATGTGGTGGTAACTCGTTGGTTATACACATCAGCGACTCGTCTAAAGGCTTTACTTATTATTTGATTTTAAAAACCGATGTACAGTATAAGTCTAGGTCAAGTCTGCTCATTAAAGAGGTCAATTATTAATCTTGACATTATGCAGTGAATCTTAAACATTTAAAGAATGTACAAATCAAATTTTGGGTGAAATGTTAAATAATAAGGACAGTGAATTCGTTTAAGCTTTTTGAAAACTTCAAAGGCTGACTCTCCTAAATAAAAACAAGAATGACCAAGAATTTAATATTGTGTTCGTTGAGCCCCACTAGAATAAAAGGACCCTCACGAGCTAAACATTATCAGTCACATCATGAAGGTGCGGATACAGCACACTGAATAATAAGCCTTGAGACAGAGTGGCCGGCACTGCACTCGACTGTTTTCACTTTCCTAACTAAAGTCAGGTTTTTTATTCCAGTTGGATCGACTGGGGGTGCCTTGGGCTCGATCGAGCAGTCCATTGGACAGGAGACGAGCTCTGTATCCACTCGGTCATTGCCCCCCCCCCCAAAAAAAAAAAATATATATATATATATATATATATATATATATATATATATATATATATATATATATATATATATATATATATATATATATATATATATATATAAATTCGTGACAACAGGGAAAATTTAAACATCCGAATTCCAATGAAACGTTTATTAGGGGACTTTCCTTCACAAGCTAAACTAAATTACTGTTCCCTTTCTGTTCCACTTTTTCATATTGTATCTGTTTCCCTCTTTCTCTTCCACTTTTCATGTCTATTCCCTCTATTCTCCCCACATTATTCTACTACTCTCATCTCTTCATCCACGCTCCTCTATATTCCCTCGTCCATCAGTCGCCCCTTCATCTATCGCCCTCAGCCTCCCCTTCCCTCCTCTTCAAGGCCGGTGGTCCAGGAGCCGCCTATGGTGCCTCCTTTATATGCCGAGCGGTTTTTATGAGACCAAAGAGCGTGCGAGTATTTTATCCCGACAGTGGAGAAGCTCAAATTGTCTTTTCTCCTGGCATAGTCTGCACTTTTCTTTCGTATTATGAAAAGTGGGAAGAAAAAATAAAAAGATGAGAATTATTCCATCTTGTGTCAAGGAGGGAGAAAAGGGGGAAATGGGGCTCTAATTTTCTATTTTCCTCAGAGGATGACAAAGGATTGTGTAATGTAATTTGATGGTTCTCTCTTTTCTTTATTTGTGATTCGTGTAGGGGAAAAACTGTTTAATTGTATTTTTAAGGGAAAATTCTTCTTGCGCATTTCCTTTGGAGAGAATTTTCTGAATCGTAGTATTTTCGTTTGAATATAGTTTTTATGAGGACTCCGAGGCAACCAAAATACTTTTAAGAGTTTAAAGATGCACATATGAAAGATATCTTTTGTCTGAGTATATTCCATTACAATTCTTTAACGTTTGTGGATATCAAAGTGACTCACATTTAGTTATGGACGATTGAAGCGATCTTCCTCTGTTTGGTATGCCTATGCCTCCGTAATATGTTGTAATGAATTCCCTTCACTGGAATGTAAATGATGTACTCTTACATATCCTTCAAAGATATTCTGCCGACCCTAAGCTTTCCCTCCCCACCGAGGATCTGTAAAATTTTTATGTTTACCATGAGTTAGTTAGTTAGTCTTGCGGGTAACTTTATATCTCTTGTGGGATAAATTAAAAAATTTCTTAGATACCTTCATGATTTGTGATATACAATTATCCGTATGCCTGAATGTTACAGTCTTCGGGCATACCACTTCACAACTAGTCGTTCACGGTTGATGGCATTGTATATAGTGGTATCTCTTCTGGCTGGTGTGCCTTGGTTCGAGTCCTGGATTAGGTGTTTTGTTCTGGAGAGAGAGAGAGAGAGAGAGAGAGAGAGAGAGAGAGAGAGAGAGAGAGAGAGAGAGACGGTACAAATCACCCTGTCTAGACTCCTGCTTGGCCAACATTCCACGGCTGTCATCTTGAACATTTGAATCCACGGAGAAGTATGAAGTGACGATTTTAGAAGAAGAATGTTATGGTCAATAGTTCCTCGCCCTTTCTTTACGTTTCTTTTTTTCCCACCATTCTATTATCATTCACTTTCCAGTCCATCTACCTGGTTTATTCCTGTCATAATATTTTCCTTATTCACACTTCATTCATCCTTCACTTCCTGTCTTTTTTTCTTCTTCATATATTGTTTTTGTTATTATTAGTTTCGACAATATAATTTACATTTCCAGTACTGTGCCTCGAGGGATGGATAAAGAGACAGAAAAAATAATGATGAGAGATTTTTTTAATTTCTCTTGGAATATATAATTTGAATCACGAAACTTTTAAGGTTAAATTTTATGAACTACTGTATTTCAATATCAGCAATGAGAAAAATGTTAAGCTTACAGATAAGACTCTTAGGAGCAAGATGAAGATATATTATGATACATTAGACACCTCATTAACTGCTCCAATGGTGATCAACGGGTTTCCTTTTTATACGTATACTGTGCTGTACCTGTGTTATCTATCAGAGGTAAAGATACAGGTGGGGAAGGGTAGTAACCGGTAGCCTCACCCGGGAGCCTCTTAAGGAGTAACTTCTTTTCATCTTTTGTCTCAATCGAAAAAGACAAACAGATTATTTCACGAAGTAGTTTATCTGATTGCAGCTGAAACATATTTACACAATTCCTTGAAATACTCCAATCTGTCAAACGTAGCTCCTTATCTTTCTGGAATATGAATTGTTAATCCATCTTATTCTACTTTACAAACTTGTAAAATTTCTGAGTCGTGATACGTTAAGCGTTTTTTCAGTGTATGATTCACCACGACAAGGCAGGATATGTTTCCTGTCCTGAGGGAAATTAATGAATGTTTCTATAACAACTGAGGAGTGTTGAATATTGCAACCCAGGAGAACACTCCGGTGAATGTGACTATAAGGAGTGATGATGAACAACATACATCTTCAAACGAGAACAAACACCAACACAACAAGTATACGTATTTGTGGGGAATATCTAGAGGACACACACACACACACACTACAATTAGAGGTTGTTCTTGATGTACGTACATTGCAGTCACTCATCCTTTGCTGTCACATAAGATTCGAGTTACAAATTGAAATGGGTTCATTCCAGATAGGAACACATCCAGGAGTTATGATTAAGAACAGGAACTAAGAATGATTAAACAATGAAATTTGTGTTATTATAGAGATTCAGAGAGGAGCTGTAAATGTATAATGATAAGTAGTGCCATTGCACATATCTGATCATAATTCTTTATATATGTGAAGCGATAAAATATTCAGTATGCTATAAATTAATGTACAATAGATGTGTGATTTATGAAGCATGAAACACTATTGTCCTAGTTCTCGGTCTGATTATTCCGTAATAGATACAGTCCATATTGTAGATTCAAAATTATAAGTCTCTCGATAATATTGTAAAAGATCATTGTTGTTAAGTTTTAAATTTGTATTCAAATCTCAGGAAGCGGACGACCATTCAGATAAGTATAGTAAATATATATTGTATATTTATGGCTAATACTTATATAATGAGAGACCTGAATAGCCTAATTTTACGTAATAATACGTGTAATTATTGTAGTGTATTCTTTATTGGAGAAAATACCTTTCAAACCTCCTCTGTCTATATACATGTGAAGTAAGTTATGAATTTTTACCTAATTACATGGCAAATATTCAAGGAGGATCTCAATACCCGCAGTCACCTTACAGAGGCTTCTCTAGTATGGGGGCTGAACCTGTGTAAATATTCACTCACTAATTTATGTCACCCGTCAATGCATTCCCTCTTGGCACCCCCTCACTCTCACTGACGGTATCATGCATCTCAGTCCAGTATGTCATCGCAAGTGTTGGAATAAGAGTGTTCAGGTGACACATAACATTGTTGATATTCCATTTTCTTCTCTATTTTCAATTTCTTTCTGTTCTCTTTTTTTCGCCCCCAGGCCCCGTTGTGGGTCATTTGGCCTGTGCCCGGGTGGGCTAATTCCCGTAAAAAAAAAGATAGCTATCACCTTTTTTTTTCTTTTGCATTCGTTTCATTAATCTTTGTCATCCTATATTATCGTCCGCTTGACTAACTTCCCAT
Source organism: Homarus gammarus (assembly GCA_958450375.1). Lineage (NCBI taxonomy): Eukaryota > Metazoa > Arthropoda > Malacostraca > Decapoda > Nephropidae > Homarus > Homarus gammarus. The sequence goes on along the minus strand of CAUDMG010001137.1, from coordinate 219,452 downwards.
AATATCTGACTATAAATTAACCAATACATAATTTCTCTTATATATTCCATCGTTATAAAAAAAATATTTTGTTAAATTTGGTAAGATATTAAACTAGTCTCATTATTATCACAGATATTCATGTTATCTCAGCGACTATCATCTTTATCATCTTCTTTACCTTCACAAACTTCCCCATATCTCCATCACCACCACCATCACCACCACCATCATCATCATCATCATCATCATCATCATCACCTTTTCCCTCCTCACCTCCAACATCACCATCTTCGTCCCCATCACTACATTTAGCATCACCATCATCATTACCATCATCATATATTTTTTTCATTCCCCATCAACACCTCCATCACCATCCCTCACACACCACTAACCCTAAGGGCTTTAAACCCCATAACAATAAAAACCACACAAACCAATATTAATAGAGGGAGTGTGTATGAGTTCTAGCCTTGGCCCCTTCTGCTCCCTAGCCCTGATGACCTGCCAGTGAGGAATGACTGTGTTATTCCAAGTACAGCTTCCCCTCTAATTTAGCTGATAATTCATTTTGTTGTAGTGACTTTGTTATTTCTTTTCTTTACTTGTTGCTCTCGTGTATACAAAGGAATTCTCTGTTGATCTGTTGGAAAGATAATATTTTTGTTGTGTTTGTTCCATAATTTATGATATAATGTATGTATTGTACATTTAATGTCACTGCGGGGTTCGTGTTATCTTTACGCTTTGTATTTTCTTTGCAGAATTGACTCTAGTTCTGTGCTATATACTTTGATAATTATAAACAAGATCAGTTTCAAATAATTCGGTACATAAATCATTAGATTTTAGTTCACATTGTGCAATAGACATGACGTAACACAATAGAACTTACAGCGACAGACGTCTATTATCACATGAAACACACCAAACTTACAATGCAAACCCGACAGTGACTACACATCAGTGCAACATCTGGACAGTGTGAGAGGATAACATTAAATATGCTGACAGATGATAAATTGAACCCAAACATTACAATTCATTAATTAGGCGTCTTAGAAAAGAGGTTGTTGAGTTATTGTATCAAGTAGTTGAGAAAGTTGACTAGACCAGCAGTTGTAAGTGACGTGAGTTACGTTCAGCTGTACTGTTAGTGGTGGGTGGAAGGCTGTCAGTATCTGGAGGGAGCTAGACCCGTTCACCCAAACTAAGGCACTGGTCTACCCGTGTGGGTAGCTTCTAGTTATTTGTATTCTTGTGCCACAATGTTACTTGTGTGTGTCTCTTTAGTCCTATATCTTTTGTTGAGAGTCCAAGATCATCGTCATCTATAGTGATGATCCCAGCATACAGAGACCGTCACGTCACGCCTCGAGTCTACTTGCAGGTCTTATAACACCAGACGCTTTAAATAGTGCAGACATGTAACTGTTAAGTCCATGTATCGGAAAAGGTCATCATCAATATTGCTCATCGGCTGTGACAACACACCGGCAGAGGAACTAAGACTCATCCTAATCTTTTTCATTGATCTTGAAGCAGCCTCGATTATTTACTGTGACTGCTGTTACATCTGTCTATGTATTTACATAATATTAAGATGCGTGCTGTATATTCATTTTGTATCAGTCAACGTTTTTGGTAGCGGTTTTCTATGGAGTAAATATGAAAGCTGTACTTATATCCTTTGTAATAATTATTTTATTTTTGCATTGGATGCGATTTTTTTTATAAATTATAATATTTTGTAATCATATAATATTGTGTACTTATATAAAGAAGTTATGAGTTAAGAATTATGAGTTATGAATTGTAAAAGATGTACGATACCTCTGCATATTTAAGGTACCCTCTTCCCGGGTTCTACACCATGCAGCATTGGGATCAACAAAGTGACTGTAATCTTATTCCATCCATTATATTATACATCTTATGTTTTGGCAATAATTTACCCATCAGTATTGTGAGTAAATGTTAGGTGATACTTTAGTGAACGGAGGAGGAGCCGTATTATAGGATTAAGATAGTGTTAATTGTTTTAAGTCGGTATTTCTTTGATGTCCTGATCATTTTGCATACTTTATTGGATGATTTCCATGATGTAGCTCCACAGATAGGAGTTGTATTAAATAATTATCATCCTCAACTGTCAACCGAAGGTAGCAAGGATTGTGTACATGATTCTGGTCTGTTAACCGAAGGTTCATGTGCCTAGGAATTGAGGAGCGGCTGAGAAGAGTGCTATTCAGTAGCGGCCGTGACGCTACACATTTCTTCCTCTTGGATTTATATCACGTGTTTCAGCCAGATTTTTCACGTGTTCCATTCATGTTGAGTGAACAGTACTATCTGTCGTTACTTAATGGTTGTTGTCATTGAGATACTTCAAGATTTATTCTGTATTTCCGAAGTCATGATTTTGACGCACTTGAGTTGCTGCCCGCATTGTTCTGTTGTTGTGTATTTCACTGTCTGCACGACACTGCTTATTTCTGAACAAGGAGCCATAGCCAACAAAGTATCTGTACCTCGCTGGTCAGTCATCTTATTTTCGTAAATCACATCAAAACTGAAACTTGCGCAGGTAAAAATACAACCTGATCACGACCGCTTGCGTGGATAACATAATGACCACCTTATCCTTAACACAGCACATTACGTTGTGCAATATTGCATATTTTCCCTTTGTTATACCTGTAAATTTATGCTCGATATTCTCTGAATTTTTTAAAGTTAAAGCTAAACACAATTGCCCGGACTATGGTCATAATTCACAATAAATCACATGAAAAAAAATTATATTCCACCTAATTTATTGCGGTGGATTTTTATCCCGTGAAAAATAAATATTTATAAATTACACTAACCTAGAAATTGACAACTAATTATAATGTGTTCTTGGTTACCCTGTATATTGACTGGGTTATATACAACCCTTAACCTCACTATTACTTGCGTTTCCATATATACCTGTACAGTGCATTATTAACCTTAACTCGGTTGTCTGTCTACCACTGGGCCTCTCACTTTCTTGGTGTAAGACTCTACCGTTGTTTTCTATGACTCCCAAGAGCAATTGTATAAATTTCACTGATGAGGGACATATGGAAAATAACACTGGATGGAGATAAATTACTCTGAAATGTAAATTTTTGCAAGACTGTAGTGGTCAAGTTTCGAGAGGGATTAAGAAGTGTAACCAACGTTTCTCTCCTTTAACCAACGTTTATCTCCTTAAACCAACGTTTATCTCTTTAAACAAATGTTTCTCTCATTTAAAAAAAACGTTTCTCTCTTTTAACAAACGTTTCTCTCGTTTAACCAACGTTTATCTCTTTTAACCAACGTTTCTCTCCTTTAACAAACATTCCTATCCTTTAATCAACGTTTCTTTCTTTTAAACAGTGTTTCCCTCTTTACTTTACACACACACACACACACACACACACACACATACACACACACACACACACACACACACACACACATACACACAGACTAGAATTACTTTGTTTTGTTTTTGTGTTTGTGAATAGTTTATATTCTTAAAGTCAGTAACACTGTAAAAACATTAAGATTGAGACGTTATGTCAAGTATGATGTTTGGGTCAGTCAGCAACCCATAAAAGCCGAGGGTCTCAGAGCCGGCTTTGAGTTAGGACACAAGCTTGGGTAACCTCCGGACCTTTACACTGGCCTGTGTTGTCAGTTGACTTCTGTCTTCGGTCGATCGGGTGATGTACCTAAGGTATTCATTGTTGAGGCTGGCTGGCTGTGTACAGTGTTTTATGTATTTTTGTTCTTGAATCGTGTATTGATTTAGTTGTCAGTGATATTAGTAACCTTAAAGTAATCTAGTATGTTCATGTGATGAGCTTTATGTCTTTGTTATTAGTGGTAAGCGTTTGTAAATATAGTTATACATTTTATTTAAGTTTCTTTACTCCAATCATCAAGTCTTCAGTTACTAAACGGGGTTACATTCAACCCATACATTACACCGTAGTTGGAGTTGTTCTCGATACAAATTAAAGAACCATATATTGTAATTCTCTTTAAACACCTTCCCTTTTGTTTGTTACGAGCCTTACCCCTTTGACACGTAATTTTATCAAGATATATACATACGTATATATTTATTTACTTGCGTTTAATGTTATCTTTTTTCAGAGACTTTTTGAAGGGTGTGGATGAATGTAAAATATAAAATCATCGAAATTTAAAATGTAATATCACAGGACAGGGAGTATGTAGGTCTTGTCGTTTACAGTTAATTAAGTGACATGTTATATGAAACTGGAACAAATATGGCAAGAGTAAGCGTTCCATTCTTTAAATTAGCCTTTAATAGTAAATTCTAATCACTTGGCGATAAAATTAAAATAACTAGAAATATCAAACAAGAATTTAATTATTATACTATAAATACACACCGCTTGAAGACAAAGTTCTCATGGTGCTATCTTCAATATAAAACACATAATGAACATCCTCAGTGTTTTTTCTACAAACAACAAAAGTCTCTTGAGGGAAAATCCTCACAAAAACTAATATTTTCAAGAGAAAAAAATCGCTATACCGTAAACAAAATAATTTCTCCCGGAAGTGTCTTTTAAACGAAAACTATTGTGTTCTCAACAATGGTGCCGTAACATAACTCTCCCGGGTGCCAAGAACCCAAACTTTTGTATGTGTCTTCCATCCCTTAGTTTTCCCGAGTAGCTTGGAACATTTGTGGGAGTGTATATAGGCAAAGTACTGGTAATTTCAAATCTAAATGTGAGATTCTCGGTTAAAGTTTAATGCTGGGAGGAGGAAAGTTATGGGGTCTGAAAGGAAAGGGGGATCTCAGTGTAATGCTCGGCTGAATACAGAGGATCGAACGGGAGAGAACGAATTCAAATATTTGGTGAACAATGTTTAACAAGTGGAAATTAAAAAAAAAAATAACAAAAGCGTTAAAGCAAGTAAGAGAGAAGAACAAGTGGAGCCCAGTGGACATTAACGGATGAGAAGAGTTTAACTTTTAGAGTGTGTAGGAAACCAACACCGAGGAGTATGAGTATGGTAGTGGTTCGTGGAGTGATAGATAGACTCTGAGCAGTAGAGACGGATAGACTGTGAAGTATTACGGGAGTTTGGAGGATTGATAGGGAAAGGAACGAAGATGTGAGAGATGAATGTGTGGGGTTTGAAAAGTTTTTGGGAGATGAGAGTGCATTTAGGTGATACGGGAGAAGTGCAGGTAAGAGATTGAGAAGGATGATGATTTATGACAGTAATAGTGGAAGGTATGAGAGCAGGAGAAACACCAAGTTGTTTCGTGTATCTTATATGTTTTAAAGGTCAGAGTCTTATTGCCAAGTTAATTAGGGCATTTATATCTTTCTTTTGTTGTGGAGCCATATGTTGCTTCACACGACTATGAAAATGAGAGAATAATTTTGTGGGTATGAAAGATATATACAATAAAATACTCACAAATTGAATTGTATGCTAAAACTATGATTAAGCAAAGCATATATATATATACATATATATATGTAATATATATATATATATATATATATATATATATATATATATATAATAATATATATATGCTGATAACCACAAAGAAAGAAGAAAACACGAAGTTCCCAAGCGCTTTCGTGTAATTCACATCTTCAGGGGTGAGTACAGACTCACCCCTGAAGATGTGAATTACACGAAAGCGCTTGGGAACTTCGTGTTTTCTTCTTTCCTTGTGGTCATCAGCATATACCTAGATCACGCGCACCTACAGTGATTTACTTGCATATATATATATATATATATATATATATATATATATATATATATATATATATATATATATATATATATATATATATATTTATGAAAATCCACAATGAAAACGTGGATAAGATAAATCTTGATAAAATCACACGGGAAAATGGAAACAACGGAGTACCTTAGCTTTCGTCTTTATTCAAGACATCTTCAGAGGCAATTGGATTACATGGACAGAGAGAGGCTTAAATATACAGGGTGACCTAAAAAAACATGAGGTCAGGTCAAAATGATGACATCCACTAATCCCCACACCAACACACACGTAGAGGAGCTTAAGAGAAGGGTGGTGACGTGACTAGTCAAGTCAGGTCTAGATGTATGATAGTTATTTTGTGGGCCCCCTTTTTTCTGACCTGACTTGACTAGTCACGTCACCACCCTTCTCTTAAGCTCCTCTACGTGTGTGTTGGTGTGGGGATTAGTGGATGTCATCATTTTGACCTGACCTCATGTTTTTTTAGGTCACCCTGTATATTTAAGCCTCTCTCTGTCCATGTAATCCAATTGCCTCTGAAGATGTCTTGAATAAAGACGAAAGCTAAGGTACTCCGTTGTTTCCATTTTCCCGTGTGATTTTATCAAGATATATATATATATGTATAAATGCAAGAGATATGATAATATGCAAAGCCATGCAGTAGTGAGTAAAAACACACAAGCAGTAACTTTCAATGGGCATTGACATGGCCAAATGTGCAGTAGCGAGGTATAAAATTCCGACTTAGGTAATAAAAACGACAGAATACCTCTGGTCTGGAGCTACCAGAGGGTCGGTGCTCTTCTTTATGATTATGGGAAATGAAACTAAGACTGTGAAACTAATGTGCATCAGCCCTCAGACTGTGTGGGCGGTGGCGGGGATTTATTCTGTTTTCCAGGGAGGAAAAATTACGAGTGTGCTTGTGTCTAGTTACGGGGAGGAGGAGAGGCTCGCATTCCTGGTTTTGATTTCATCTTGTGGTTGATGATTTTGTGTCTGGATATTCTATTTTGCTTCCCAGAGTTAGTGAAAGACTACCACGATATTGCTTTTGCTCCGTAATTTGTTTTCCAGTGTTATTTTTGTTTACAGTTGTGACAAACCGACTTTGTCTGACAATTACTTCCATTTTTCTCCTTTTTGTTATTTACTAAAATTAATCTATAGTTCCTTAGTTTGAAGCGTCTTTTCCTATTGATTTTCTTATTGATTTTCTTATTGATTTAATTAAATTTTCATTTTTCTTTTATTGATTAAAGGAAATTTAATATAATTTAACCTAAAGTTTATGTGTGTATTAGTGAAAGAATATGATATATACAGCTGGTAAACAAGAAGTAATTTTACTATATCTTTTGCAAACAAGTAGTGAGTTCATATTGTATCTCTACAAATTAAAGTGATTTATTACTGCCCTTCAAAAGGTAATGTCTTTAAACGCGACCTTTAAATTAAAACATACATCCACTTGGCATCAACTATTAAAAGTTAAAGAGGCACTGCTCTCTTGGTCGGTCGCTTACGTTGATTTCTATCATGTTGTTTGAGGAGCCGAATGTCAAGTGTCCAGGTGGAAGAACACACAAAGAAGATTACAGGATTCTCACAAATTCTGCTAACATTGAATCTAAATCCTTAAAACAAATGCTTAGTTCCACCACACAAATTTACACGGAATATATAACATTTTTCTCCTTCACTTACCATTATGTTTTGCAATTCATTTTCTGTTGTTAGTAATTTATTTTAATGGCTGATCTACTTTATATTTTCCTAGGGATTGTCTCTTTTTTTTTTAATTGAAGTTAAGTCTGGTACCATGACTTTGATGTTTAAAGTAACGAAGTACAGAGAAAGGAGTTGTTATTTTCAGCTTGAGAGAGTGACAAAACCTGTTAGGAGACCAGAACCGTGTGTGTGTGTGTGTGTGTCAGGGAAGAATCTTACCCAGTGATGAATAAAAGTCACTCAGGCGAGAAAATTTAAATCGGCAATAGAATATTATACGATAAAAGTGATGTGCCGTAAACTTTTGATCCCTAAAAAATCTATCTTATTTAAAGGTTTGGTTTAATGTATGGTATTGAAAGTCTTACTGAAGATAAAATAATGTCTAGACTCAGTTTACTGTGTGGGTCAGTTATCTATCATGAATAATGTATGTATATCCTTAGTAAAACAATTCTATAAGAAAAATCACTTCAGAGAAAACAGAAAGGTAGACTTGTACAAAATATTTTATTAAATATCCTGTGACATTCAGAAATTTTGTGGCCACACACACACACACACAGACACACACACACACACACACACACACACACACACACACACACACACACGCACACGCACACGCACACACAAATAAACAGGAAAGATGGAAACACAATATCACTCGGCTATATTGCTCGTTATAATAAGACCATGACAGAACTTTACTCGTCTCCTGGACGTTGAATACTGTTTCTTTTTTATTTACGCTAGACTGTGACACTCGGCAACCTGGAGCAATATTGCAACACGCCACTGGTCAGTTAATTTAATTAGTGCACTTCCGTCACCTGGAAAATTGGAGCAAAGAGAATATGACTTAAAAAGAAACATTTGTTAAATTTAAACATATCGTTCGAAACTGTACAGAGTAGATGCACTTATATATATATATATATATATATATATATATATATATATATATATATATATATATATATATATATATATATATATATATATATATATATATATATATATATATATCCTTCACTAATTGTCTTTTTTATTCATCGTTTTTTGTGAGTGTGAATGAGGAAGAAAACACAAGATAAGTCATTGCAGTAAAGCCACCATTGCTCTCCGTTCTAATTTCCATAGTGTATGAAGGGCTTCAACTTGGTTCTAACTTGGTGTGTTATTTGATAAGTTTGGTAACAAGGCCTCGCAGCGTCTCTCTCTCTCTCTCTCTCTCTCTCTCTCTCTCTCTCTCTCTCTCTCGCTCGTAAGTTGCGGTTCCTTCATTTGTGATGCATCAAATTGGTGTGTAAGTATGTATGTGCTTTTTACTCGCTAAAATTTCTCGTAGGTTGTCTCACTATGATGGTTATTGGTGATTTCCTCAATTATTACGGAGGGAATTGGTTGTAAATCAGTTAATAGTGAATTTATAAAGGTTATGTCTGCATTTTTGGGTTATGCTGTAAGAAATTGCAGGAAAATTTTACCTTATATTTCTTATTCGTGTTATAAAAATAGAACTATCTTTGATAAGCAGGTAGGTGGGTATCTTGTGGTAGTGACTTAATGAACACCTCCGCTTTCATGGACGAGTCAGTGGATGTCCTTTGGGATTCATGTTGATTCGGACAGTTCGACTTGTGTGATCATGCTAGGATCACTGCCGACCAATTGGCGAGAGCTGTTAGGTCTTTTTTTTCACTTTTTGATCATGAATTCTCGAAAATTTATGCGTCTTAATCCTTAGAATTTTACGGATTGGAGCTTAAATCATGAATTCATAATGAAATATTTACCATTCGATTCCACTGAAAGCCGTTTCGCTTTGTTAAACAAGATGCAGTTCAGTTCTATGGTAACTCGGTACTACAAGAATGATAAACTGCACACGTGCCATCTATGACAAGCAGAAAATATCTTACAGTATCTTCTGCTTGACTGAGAAACTCATGAGGTGGATGATCCAGCCCATGTATATTTATGACAATGAAACTAGGGCGTAAAATCGTCATAATACGAGCCTAATGCATAGTTACGAGGGATAATTGAGGAGCGGATGGCAGATTAGCGTAGCTGACATAGTCTGGAGTGGAGGATATGCAAGAGAGATTTGGAGCAGTGAAAAGCTTATGGTGGAAGAAAGACAGACGCCATGGTAGGGTACAGACCATATATGAAGACCTGAAGCAAATATTCTAAAGAAAGAAGAGACGAAGAGAATTCCTAGAGTGTGTGATCATAGAGATAATCATAATGTACTGTACATGAGGCTGAATTGTAACTGAAGGGGGGGGGGGGTAAAGAAATGATGTGCCTGATGCAGTGACAATAAACTCAAAAGTAAAAAGCTGCTCATCCAGTATATTTATGTGTGTACAGAGAGGGAGGGACACGAGTGTATAAGACAGGGACATTGTGAGGGTTTTGACACAAAGTCCTGACGAGATTATGTTGGTGGAGGATGTCACACTTTTAATGTCTTTTGTATAGGAGATGATTAAACCAAAACAACATACGGTAACCGATCGCCCAAGCAGCTAGCGAGCCGATTAGTGGTGAAAAGGATAAAATTAAAAGTAAGGTATATCAAATACCAAACCTGAGCATTGTAATAATACACTAATCACTGCTTCCTTAATCCCCATTTGTTTTCGTTCAAAAAATTATATCTGCAAAACATCCTTTCTCTTTATTGGTGAATGATAACGAGATTACAAAAAAAAAAATATCATTATAAAACATGAACTGCAGTGACTGGTGTATACGAATACGAAAATGAAAAAAAAAAACACTGATGAATGGTAGCGTGACTAATCCTTTTAGGTTTATGAGCAAGTCGTAACCATTTCAGTTTATCAACATTATAATTGTCATAATAACGAGATAAATTAGAGAGATACGACCACTATACGACTGACAGCTACAGATTGACCTTGTGGGTGCATACTGCTCTCACTTGTTTGCTTGCTATGTTCTCGAGCGTGTAATGAACAAGGGGGCCTGGAGGTTCATGTTGGTAAGAATGTCCGTGTTACTTAATTGTATTACGGAACAGTTAGAGTTAAATTGATATTCTGAAGTTATGTTGTTGAGGACTTCATTATTTTGATATGTTGTTTTTATTCGATTCCCTGAGCTATTATTTCTACGATCTCTCTCTATCTTTTCACACACACACACACACACACACACACACACACACACACACACACAGCAATAAACACGTCCAGTACCTTTATATTTGGTTTAAAAATATAAATTTTCTGGGAGTATTTACTAACCTCTAAAATGAGTCGCAGGAAACAAGAGAGCTGTTCCCAAGTAATTTAAACTGTGGAGAGTGAAGTGGTAGTTCCAGGCAAAGCTCTGATCATGGGGGATGAATAGACAATAAGAGAGAAATTTGGTCCACGAAGCAGAGTGCAGTGTTTTGTGTGGGAAAACAAAGAATGAAGGAGAGAGAGAGAGAGAGATTGTGTGTGTTTGTGTACTCTTGTTCGAATATTTTGTATGCATGACTGAATTTGTGTGTGAGTTTGTGTGTCTGTGTACAATTTGGTGTAAGTTCCTGTTTATGGAGATTATGTACTTGCTTTTAAATGTACAGTATGTATATGTTTTTTGTGTGATTTGTTTCTCGTGCCAGAGACAGAGAGAGCGCGAGAGGTATTCAATAAACTGCAAATCACCATAATTATACAGTGAGGGACTTTGTGTCACAGTTTTCTGTTAATAAAACGAAAAATTTCACGCAACATTTACATCAGCGACTGTAAAGATTAAGGTTACATTGATGGTTTGTATACGAGTATATCTTATACTGAACAGTATTCAGTAATTTTTGGACCACTTAAAAGTGCTCGCTGGAGATTTTCCTACAAGAGGAAATATGATATAAATTATAGAAGACTTTTTTATTAGTGAGAGTGACAGGATACTACAGTAGATATGACATGAATATAAATCTATGAAAAATATGTTTTGGAATAAAAAAAAATATAATGAACTTGACTTCTTGTAATCAGGGAAGTTAAGAATGTCTCAGTATAGTTGGTGTTATAAAACAATATTTGTGCACTTATACTTTTATTTTAACATGTAAAGCGTTGTAAAAGTGGCGATGTTTATTTAACTTGGTTTGTTCGTGCATCAAGGCGCTCTTGCAGAAGATTTTGAATCCATTTGATTGGTTTTAAATTGAGATATAGCTTCATATGTTACCACCTCCCTCAATGGATCTTCCCTGCACAGCGCTGACACATGAAACAAATCACTGTCAGACTTACAGACAGCCACTCATGAAGGGTGAATTTTGTTGTAAGAAGGGGGTTTAGATGTTGTACTTTGTGTTGGTAGGAGTAAATTATACTTTGGGACATATTCAGAGTAATATGATGGTCTTATTATATCCCCATCCAGGACATTAATTACTCCGCTAAGTTCTATAGAAATCGGTCTCGGTAGATTAAGTTTGACGTTGCTCTCTGGTATAACATATGCCCTTACGTGTGTACATGTCGTGTTAATCTTCCCAGAAAATAATTAGTTGCTATTTGTTGCTATTTCTTGAGACATTAATATTTTCACCTATAGACACCATTGAGGCACATCGGTCAGGTTTATTGTGTTCACGTGCAAGATGACTGCACCTAAAACCGAGTATTATTGTTACATTTTTGGTCAAGTGGAACGACTGAAGGACAGCATAACCATCTTTGATTCATGTCCTGAGAGCATTCAGTCAGTGTCTTATTTGTTACTGATACTTTTTAAAACAGATATATTTACCCCGACTTATCAATCACGTTCAATCTATTGTGTTGCCAGATTATTTTCCTGTTGTAATTAAACTCGTCATTTACAGATATTTTATAAATAGGTAACAAAGCACAGTACTACACAAAACAAGAGACCGATGTGCCACAATGGTCGGTGTGGGAACAATTCTAGAGAATAAATGACAAATCTCAAAAGGTAAGGAAAATTAGAAGATAAGTTTTTGAAAATATGTTAAGAGACATAAATCTATTAGAGAGAAAAAAAAAAGTTACTCCGTGGAACAATCCTTGACGGGGTCGATTAAGAAGATTTTTTTTCCCGAGAGAAAAGTAAATGTCGTGGGAAAACTGTAGAGCATTGGTGTCATATTAATCTGGGATAAATTTCACAGTAGAGTCGCTTTCACAAATACAGAGTGATTTGTAAGATGTGTCAACGCAGTACTGGAAAGGTTAGTGGAGTGATTTTGTATAATACGATAGAAAATGTGAATCTGTATTCCAGTTTAGCAGAAACGGTAAATATCAATATTATTTGAAATACTGTAATGGCGAATGGGAGCCTTTAGTGCGCTACAATAGGGGAAATGTAAAACTTTAGGGTCACGTGAAGAAGAGACACCCTAACTTATATCACGTGGGAATTAAACACTCCATCACTTCCTTGGAGAAGTAGGTCAGGTTACGTCAGCGTTAGGTTACATATTCACAAGGGGATATATATGCTTGGTTGTCTAAAGTTCAGGTCAACCTAACTTTATATTCAGCATTTTTATGTGTGTGTATTTCTGGGGATGACAATCGCAAATTCAGTTGCGTAGGCTGATGTGTATTGCTGGTGTAATGAAGGCATTAAAAGAAGCCAACTAGATGAACGTCAAGGAGGTTGTTGTGGAGGAGCAGCCCCAAAGCAGACCATATTCTTATAAGGTAGTCAGAGAGAAGGAATAACAGCAAGTGACGGGAAATTGTCTTGATTTTGGGCGCCTTGGGCATAGAGAGTTAAATTTCACGAATCAAGGAATTTCATGAATCATATATGAACACACAACCCTACATCTTCGCCTTATTACAAATAGAAATATGGTTATATAATATTATTTACGCTGGTGGAAGCGAAACAATGCTAGACAATTAGTTAGATTGTTAAGAAACGCGTAATTGGTCTAAGAATTTCCTCCTTAGTCAGGCAGGCAGGCAGAACTTGCTACTCATTATTTAGGCCAATAAATGTTATACACGACTCTGGCACAATAGAATTAAAACACTTAGCTGGTTGGATTCAATACACCTGTATCTATTAAAACAACATGAATTTCCACTTTACTAATTTATTGGAAAAATGCTCTCTCAAATTGCCTTTTTCCTCGTGTGCCCTGTAAATGTAAATTGCGCCACCACCAACGTGAATGGTTTAATAATGTAAATACAGCGGTAATGAGAACGTTTTCATAATGGAGATGGCCACTAATGAAAAAAGTCTCCTGTATCAGAATGGGACGATTACCCGCCAGTCGCGTTTTCTTTTCAATGAGATAAAAGTGGCTGAGTATTGACGCTGCTTCCTCGCTCATATTTTTTTTCCCTTCAGTTTTGCTGCGTTTAATTGTGATGTTATCCTACTGCATATTTATGTGTTTTCTATTTTTGATATCGTGTAAATAGGAAAAATGTATAGTATAGGCCTACTGTATATAAACCCCAGAACTTTAATGTTAAGAGCAACAAAAAATACTCTACGTGTTATGTCGATGATAAACTATTTGCATTTGCTAACAACTCACTAAAGAAAAAGATACCTTCACAGAACTGACATATTCCTTCATTCGTTCTGGTCTCTAGAAACCCCATTCCTTATATAGTCACATATACTATTACATGTATACTCACACACACACGCACATAGTTTTCTCTAGGTTTATGTGTCCAAGAGTCCAATAAGGTAATAACAGTGCCGAGTTATTCACCTCCTTAATCAACTCGATGATATAGCACGCCATAAATGCAGACAAAACTTCCTTCCAATGCAATAAACTTAAGTGAGTCTCCCTGGAAAAACTCTGTAAGGTCCTACGTCCAATAATGCCAAAGGATCAGAGTTTCATTGCCTGATATAGGAACATCGACTCTTGGGTATTCTACTGAAGAGGTAATTTGGGGAGATTTGTTGGGTTTTCCGTGATGAGCCACTTGGAGCCCCCTTGTTCTGCTACGTTTAAATTTCTTGATGCGAAGATCCTCCCTAACTTACGGCTCAGCACTAAATTAGGATTGTACACAGGCATCGTTTCTGGTCAAAGAGATCATATGTATTTTCGTAAAGAGGTTCTCGTGTGACTCGCAAATTGGGGTGGGGAGTGTAACTCAGATGCTGGCAAACGTACCGAAAGTTCATTACTTATTCAGGGAACATAGGCTTAATATTCTTAAACGAGAAGTGTGTGTGTGTGTGTGTGTGTGTGTGTGTGTGTGTGTGTGTGTACTTTAGGGTGTGTATGGGTGTGAGTGGGTTTAGTTTGGGGTGTATGCGTGTTTGTGATGCGTGTATTTGTTTGTATAAAAGACACACACACACACACATACACACACACATACACACACACCTACACACACACATATACACACACACACACACACACACACATCTAAACACACACACACACACACACACACACTCGCCACCTCCTGCCACCGGCAGCCCCCTACCCACCTCGCGCAGTCCGCCAATACAACAAAATTCAGCCCATAAGAGCCCCCGCACCGATAGATATAAGAATAGCACCATTCCATCTATTGTTAAAATAATAAACAGCTCCTGATTTGTGTACTGTACAGCCCGGAAATGTGTTCAACGCATATTATATCATTAAGTCTAAATCAAATGTAAGTCTGTATATTTTCAGCCACCGGCTGCAACTCTATTAATTAACCGTTTAGTATTATTACTACACACACACACACACACACACACACACACACACACACACACACACACACAGTCTGCCATGATTTACAGATTCATTATTTCAACGATTATTTTATTTCCCAAATACCAACACAATAGAAATCTTTTATACACACTGATCAATGTGTTATATAACCCATAACGTTAATATAATGATCTGGGATTGTGGAAGTGGGTCCCGTAGGATCAGTGTTAATATCGCACATTATAGACAAAGGCTTTGTTCGGTACTATTTGTCTGACACTGCACTTAACCGCCTTCACTTCTCCAACTTTAAAATTAGGCACCATTTACAGCTGGGTGTACTTAGGGAGCCGCGGACGCCGATCAGTTACTCTTACAAAAGAGGACTGGTACTGTAATTAATGTGAAAAAGGCTTAGAAGAATATCTGTTATATCCTCACGTTAGTGTAAGCTTTCGAATAAATGTCTGTGAGTGTTCAACACACTGCCGGAGTCTCTGAAGCCAAACTCAGAGGAGTTCTAAACTAACCACAGATATATTTGAAAATTCGTTCCCGATTTACTTCCTAACAGTGTTTACGGTGGACAACTTTGATTGATTGTCATCAATTTACCCGTTAACGAAATATAATATTTTCATTGTGTTAAGCATACAGTAAGTTTGTTTTATTGTGAACATATAATTACCATCTGTATCGAAATAACAGTATACGGTAATATGTGTGTGTGTGTGTGTGTGTGTGTGTGTGTGTGTGTGTATGTGTGTGTGTGTGTGTGTGTGTATGTGTGTGTGTGTGTGAACGTATTAGTCTTATGAATAAAATACATTATTACATGATTATTATTTCTAGGTCCTAAAGAAATCTTGGAATGCGGGGAATAAATTTAAATACTTAAAATGCGAAATTAGCCTGGATGATTGAAGTGTCTTTCCGAGGAGTTGAGTTTGGGACGCTCAGATAAGGGAAGAAATCATCCGACCCTTGTCCCCACTTCCAGCAAACTTAAGACTTACCCAATTTAACTTTGTTATTGTCCACATTATTGCTTAAATAACACGCAAACTAAGGAAGAACCATTCTATAAATCAAGTCTTTGGATTTTCCTAAAATTTCAACGTCATATTTTTGCCACAGCCATTAATTAATGATAAGAGAAAAGGCGACTCATGTTGACTTTATATCTGTGTGAAATTTACCCGCGGTACACTGTGTCCCGCAGGGTGCTGGTGCGGGCGGGACACTGTGTCCTGCAGGGTGCTGGTGCGGTACACAGTGTCGTGCAGGGGGCTGGTGCGGGCGGTACACTGTGTCCCGCAGGGCGCTGGTGCGGGCGGTACACTGTGTCCCGCAGGGTGCTGGTGCGGGCGGTACACTGTGTCCCGCAGGGTGCTGGTGCGGGCGGTACACTGTGTCCCGCAGGGTGCTGGTGCGGGCGGTACACTGTGTCCCGCAGGGTGCTGGTGCGGGCGGTACACTGTGTCCTGCAGGATGCTGGTGCGGTACACAGTGTCGTGCAGGGTGCTAGTGCGGTACACACTGTCGTGCAGGGTGCTGGTGCGGTACACAGTGTCGTGCAGGGTGCTGGTGAGGTACACACTGTCGTGCAGGGTGCTGGTGCGGTACACAGTGTCGTGCAGGGTGCTGGTGCGGTACACAGTGTCCTGCAGGGTGCTGGTGCGGTACACACTGTCGTGCAGGGTGCTGGTGCGGAACACAGTGTCGTGCAGGGTGCTGGTGCGGTACACAGTGACGTGCAGGGTGCTGGTGCGGTACACACTGTCGTGCAGGGTGCTGGTGCGGAACACAGTGTCGTGCAGGGTGCTGGTGCGGTACACAGTGTCGTGCAGGGTGCTGGTGCGGTACACAGTGTCGTGCAGGGTGCTGGTGCGGTACACAGTGTTCTGCAGGGTGCTGGTGCGGTACACAGTGTCCTGCAGGGTGCTGATGCGGTACACAGTGTCCTGCAGGGTGCTGGTGCGGTACACAGTGTCCTGCAGGGTGCTGGTGCGGTGCACAGTGTCCTGCAGGGTGCTGGTGCGGTACACAGTGTCCTGCAGGGTGCTGGTGCGGTACACAGTGTTCTGCAGGGTGCTGGTGCGGTACACAGTGTCCTGCAGGGTGCTGATGCGGTACACAGTGTCCTGCAGGGTGCTGGTGCGGTGCACAGTGTCCTGCAGGGTGCTGGTGTGGTGCACAGTGTCCTGCAGGGTGCTGGTGCGGTGCACAGTGTCCTGCAGGGTGCTGGTGTGGTGCACAGTGTCCTGCAGGGTGCTGATGCGGTACACAGTGTCGTGCAGGGTGCTGGTGCGGTACACAGTGTCGTGCAGGGTGCTGGTGCGGTACACAGTGTTCTGCAGGGTGCTGGTGCGGTACACAGTGTCCTGCAGGGTGCTGATGCGGTACACTGTGTCCTGCAGGGTGCTGGTGCGGTACACAGTGTCGTGCAGGGGGCTGGTGCGGGCGGTACACTGTGTCCCGCAGGGCGCTGGTGCGGGCGGTACACTGTATCCCGCAGGGTGCTGGTGCGGGCGGTACACTGTGTCCCGCAGGGTGCTGGTGCGGGCGGTACACTGTGTCCCGCAGGGTGCTGGTGCGGGCGGTACACTGTGTCCCGCAGGGTGCTGGTGCGGGCGGTACACTGTGTCCTGCAGGATGCTGGTGCGGTACACAGTGTCGTGCAGGGTGCTGGTGCGGTACACACTGTCGTGCAGGGTGCTGGTGCGGTACACAGTGTCGTGCAGGGTGCTGGTGCGGTACACACTGTCGTGCAGGGTGCTGGTGCGGTACACAGTTTCGTGCAGGGTGCTGGTGCGGTACACAGTGTCCTGCAGGGTGCTGGTGCGGTACACACTGTCGTGCAGGGTGCTGGTGCGGAACACAGTGTCGTGCAGGGTGCTGGTGCGGTACACAGTGACGTGCAGGGTGCTGGTGCGGTACACACTGTCGTGCAGGGTGCTGGTGCGGAACACAGTGTCGTGCAGGGTGCTGGTGCGGTACACAGTGTCGTGCAGGGTGCTGGTGCGGTACACAGTGTTCTGCAGGGTGCTGGTGCGGTACACAGTGTCCTGCAGGGTGCTGATGCGGTACACAGTGTCCTGCAGGGTGCTGGTGCGGTGCACAGTGTCCTGCAGGGTGCTGGTGCGGTACACAGTGTCCTGCAGGGTGCTGGTGCGGTACACAGTGTTCTGCAGGGTGCTGGTGCGGTACACAGTGTCCTGCAGGGTGCTGATGCGGTGCACAGTGTCCTGCAGGGTGCTGGTGCGGTACACAGTGTTCTGCAGGGTGCTGGTGCGGTACACAGTGTCCTGCAGGGTGCTGATGCGGTACACAGTGTCCTGCAGGGTGCTGGTGCGGTGCACAGTGTCCTGCAGGGTGCTGATGCGGTACACAGTGTCGTGCAGGGTGCTGGTGCGGTACACAGTGTCGTGCAGGGTGCTGGTGCGGTACACAGTGTCGTGCAGGGTGCTGGTGCGGTACACAGTGTCGTGCAGGGTGCTGGTGCGGTACACAGTGTCGTGCAGGGTGCTGGTGCGGTACACAGTGTCCTGTAGGGTGCTGGTGCGGTACACAGTGTCCTGCAGGGTGCTGGTGCGGTACAGTGTCGTGCAGGGTGCTGGTGCGGTACACAGTGTCGTGCAGGGTGCTGTTGCGGTACACAGTGTCCTGCAGGGTTCTGGTGCGGTACACAATGTCCTGCAGGGTGCTGGTGAAACGCTGGTGTTGTGCCCTTATATTATTAGTAACCTATTTCTAGAACTATTGAAATGGATTCAACTGGTCTATGTTGGCATTACTCCTCTCTATCTCTCTCGCTCTTTTACTTTGTTTGTGCAATATATATATATATATATATATATATATATATAATATATATATATATATATATTAAATGGGCCGTTATTTTTCTTTTCTGATTTTTGTCTACATTTCATCTGACTACGAATGATAAGAACAATTCTTAGGTATATACAAACTTTATGCCAACCCAAACTATGGAACCCGTCGATGAACAACTTATTGACTAAACTCAGTATAACTTTCAGGTTTATTGAAAGTTTTTCTCGTTCTAACGTTCACATTGAAAGTGTTGTCCATGGGATTAACGGATATAAAGTGTGAACATAGCATACTGCATACTAAGCCTTTGGTACAAAAGATGGCAGCGTGGCCGGCACTACTCTCTGCCGTGTTTCACTTCCTCATCTGTATTGTTAGGTACAAGTTCTGAAACTGAGGTGACTGGGGGCGTCATACTCAGTGGCCTGCGGCAGTTACAGTTATAATTATGAAATGTTCTAAATACCACAGAGAGAGAGAGAGAGAGAGAGAGAGAGAGAGAGAGAGAGAGAGAGAGAGAGAGAGAGAGAGAGAGAGAGAGAGAGAAAATGCGAAAGGAAATAAATTATATTTAGTTGAATTAATGTGAAGAGAAACATTAATTTTTTTTAACAGAAACATATAATCTGGCTAAGTAAACGTCTGTTTTTTATAAATTATTATTTTGTCTTAAAAGCGACAAGACACGTACGCTAGGCATCATCTGAGTGGTGAGCTGCAGGTACCAGCATAAACTGTCCTGTGATGTTACTTACGAGGTAATTAAGGAATGAAGATGTATGTGGTGTTTATCCCGTGTGTTCGTCCGCCAGAGACAACTCACATTACTCACTCATACACGCAAATATCCAGAGAGGATTTTCACCTTGTACGTCCCGTCTGTTTCCCATGGAACGTTGTGCCTGCTGTAATTTCTTGTTCTTTTCGTCTTGTCTGGATGTTTGTATTCTTGTTTGTGTGTGTGTGTGTGTGTGTGTGTGTGTGTGTGTGTGTGTCTTCGTCTTTACTGTGTCTAATTATGTTAATCCTCTCACTCTTTTTTTCTCTGTGTGTCTGTTTTTTCTCTCTTTCTTTTTTATGTTTTCGTTGCTTCTCTCTCTATACCCCTTCCCTGCCCACCGGACCAACGCCATTCTTTCATGCCAATAAATATTTCCTTCCTACCCAACAGATCCATATCTTCCTTCCCTTCCCTTACGCTGTTCAAATTGCCATGCGCTTAAACTATCACTTTTACAAGACGAGCAGCACTTTGGTTGAACTTTTGGGTTGCCCCCTTGACTATCCATCACGGGGATGGGGGGAGAGAGAGCGATGGGAAGGGTGGGAAGGGGAGTGACAAGGGAGGGTGGGAGGGGGAGAGACGGGGGAGGGTGAGGTGGGGAGTGACGGGGAGGGTGGGAGGGGAGTGAAGGGTAAGGGTGGGAGAGGGAATGATGGGAAAGAGTGGGAGGGAAGTGAGGGGGGGTGGGAGCCGGGGAGTGACGGGGGCGGCTGAGAGGAGTGTTGTGGGAAGGGTGGGAGGGGAATAATGGGGGAGGATGGGAGGGGAAGTGACAGGGGAGGCTGGGGGGGTGAGTGACGGGGCGGTTGGGAGGGGTTTTGATGGGGCAGGGTGGGAGGAGGAATGATGGGGAAGGGTGGGAGGAGGAATGATGGGGAAGGGTGGGAGGAGGAATGATGGGGAAGGGTGGGAGGGGAGTGACGGGGAGGGTGGGAGCCGGGGAGTGATGGGGGAGGGGAAGGTGGAAGATGGATGGTCCCTCTGCTTGGGGAGCGAGGAAGAGATTATCTTGACGTCTTTGTATGCTAGCACGCGTATAATAGCGGAACAAATTATGCCCTGCAGGAACGCCAACATCTGCGTAATGCCTGAGCCTCCGTACGAAGAATAATGCCGGGCGTAGATCAAGGTAAGTTAAGTAGTTCTGCCACTTAAGGCGACGGAGGTGTAGCGAGGGAGGGTGGGAGGGTGAGGTGGGAGGGGAGAGGATGATACTGGGGGTTTGGGGACTTGGAGAGCTGTCGAGTGCTAATGACGTCACTGTAAAACACTTGTTAAGGTAATATGTTAATAAATGACGATTGTGGTGATGGGTTAACTCTAGTCCCCCTGTCTCCTGGGTTAACTGGAGACAGTACACGGCGTTAACAAGACACTTCATAATATATGATACTATTATAGGTTAACAATCACCATCTAAAATAACTCATTGGGATTAAGTCGTCATGATTGCGAAAATAATAATAATAATA
This sequence comes from Homarus gammarus, assembly GCA_958450375.1. Lineage (NCBI taxonomy): Eukaryota > Metazoa > Arthropoda > Malacostraca > Decapoda > Nephropidae > Homarus > Homarus gammarus. Next base: position 198,117 of record CAUDMG010001137.1, on the reverse strand, counting down.
ATAATAATAATAATAATAATAATAATAATAAATAATAAAAGCCTAGTGCAGTAGGATCATCGCCAGACTGGAAATGAATTAACATCAAACGAGGAGATTTAACTTTTTATCGGGACGGATTTCCAATTTACAGTTTTTTCCCGTGAGTAAATTACATAAATCATTACGTCGCACTTATACTGAGCACTTTATGGTTTGCTAATATCGTTCCATTATTGTAAATTAGGGCACGGATTATTACTGGCTAAAGACAGGTAGAGGTGTGGGGATCTATGTCACCCGTTGTCTGTCTTTCACACTTGTTATAGCTTACCACAACTTTAGGTTTCCTGTGTGTAGGGAGAGAAATACCTGTGTGTTGAGTCGTTTATCATTGGCTTTCTTTGTCTGTGCGTTACGTCGTTAGCTGTTATCTCTCTATTTACTGTTTGTGTTTTTGCGTTTCTGGTGCAGAGCGTATCAGGATTTATTATATAATTTTCTATTTATGAATGACGATATTTATTTATTTGTTTAATATTTTCTTATTCCTTTATTAATGGTGAGTTTTAATTACCTATAGTATATATAAATACAAGAGATATAACGACTAGAAACGTATTAGTAAAAAAATATTGAAATGTATTTGCCCGATACGATAATTTTTACGTCATGTGAACGATTTTTGGTTTAAATTAATTGAGGTAAAAAAATTATGAACACATATAATATAGGACACGAGAGTGATGTATGTAAGCAACATCGTCATCACAGTTAATATTGTTTATGTTAATAGGTGGTTTGGTATACAAGGGTGACAAGAAACTAATTCTATAATCAGTTTCTCAGTGTGGTCAAGAGGATGGTTGGTTCTCACAGAGCAAAAAGTGTCATTGAATGCTTAAGCCAGTCAGTCAGATAGTCGGTCAGTCAGTTAGTTGAGAAACAATTTATTTAAATATCTGATGGAGAAACATAATGAGACGTGCCTGAAGAAAACATTAAGATTGTTATAAACTTGAATCAATAATCTGAGATGATAACAATTACATAACATACAAAAAAGATAAGATCATATATATATATATATATATATATATATATATATATATATATATATATATATATATATATATATATATATATATATATATATATATATATATATATATCGGAACTCTCATGAGATCAAAAAGGAGAAAAACCTGGAGTAAGTTCAGACAGCAGGTTAACTACCTCTGTGGATGGCTGCAGGAAACAGTTGTGTTCAGCATAGCCTCTGATTTATATATAACTTGTATGTACAGTATAACAAATATACGTGTGTAACAAAAAACTGCAGGGCACACACACACACACACACACACACACACACACACACACACACACACACACTACTTGTCTGCTGTTCAACACCTCAGCTCACATGATCTACGTGTGTAAACATTAATCTGTATGTTCACTGTATGTTCCTTCACCTTTCTCTAATGAAGGCTTTTGTTAAACCACCAATGTATGTAATAAGTCATTCATGTCCAATGTATATTTTCAGCCTTCGGGCTGCAAACTTTTTCAATAAACCGTTTATTATTATTAATATTATTATTATTATTATTATTATTATTATTATTATTATTATTACACACACACACACAGACACACACACACACCATATTTTATTAATATTTATATACATATTAACATTTTCGTCAAACAAATTAAATGCATCCCATTATGTTTACAAGGAAGAGAAACAACAACTAAAATCACAAAAGCTTATGACTCTTGACACCAGGAAACAATGGTCGTGATACAATTATTCTGAGTGATGTCATGCAAACTAACTTGAGAAATGTCCCTTGTTGGTTTAGCTGATTCAGGGAGATTAGGCTGTAATAATCCTTGTGTTTGTTATGAATGAGTTCTTTTTCTTGTACAGTTTATGTTATTTTCTCCCCTCGGGTGTGTGGACGGCGCTACTACTGTGCTTTATATACCCTAAAGAGTGTTATCTTTTGGTTCTGTCTGTTATTCAGTTTTCATTAATATTTGTTGCTGCAACTCTTGATAGTTCTGAAGTCCAGTTTGTTTATATTTATGTGTGTTGCAGTAATAATGACTCACTTTAGAAATTTCTCATATATTATTTTTTTGTGTCTATCTGTCTGTTTATGACTTTCTTTCTTTCTTTCTTTCTTTCTTTCTTTCTTTCTATTGTGTTAACATTTATTACATGATTAGTAGTGACCTTTACAAGTATCAACTGTGTTTAGAGTAAATATTTTCACATTAAAATTCTAATTAGCCTCAATTGAATGGCATTAATTAAAGCTACATTCATAACAATTAACGTAAATATCAACAGCAACACAAAAATCTATTGACTTAATTGCCTATTTGTGTTTCAGTTAGAGACTTAAGTACTCAATACCAAGAACTTAAAAGAAAAGTAAGAAAAAACCTGAATATTCTCCCCAACTAAAATTTATACAAAATACTGTAGCTTGCTCTTGGCTCTAATTTATATAATACAGTAACAGATGAATACTAGAAGAACCCGAAGAAGACCCTAAAAGAGAATTCAGTAATGATATAAAATATTTTCCCCAACACAAATGTTTACTTACAAAGAACTGAAACTTTTGTCTAAGTTCGAAATTATAGAATATCATCTTCCCTCCCCCAGGCATGTTTTATGGGACGAGACTCACCAGAGGCTCTGTGGGTCTTTAGTTCGGGTTTAGTTTGTGGCAGAGATGAGGCCGTGGGATGTATGTTGTCTTCCGTACAGTAAGCTGAGGGACGAGAAACAGTCACCTTAGCTTATCGGGGAGGATGAGTTATTGAGAGGTTTTATGGGGATATATTGTCTTGTGTTTTTGCACAGCCGCTGACGACCTGAGGCTGGAGTAGACCTCACCAAACAGTTGGGAGACCTCTCCCCGTAGTGGAGTATTTGTGGTCGGCACCAAGCTAGAGAGAAGTGTGAATGACTCTTATATATGAAAATGATCTAGATGGATAATAGCTGGTCTGCCCCAGGGTGATAGTTTTTTCTTTCTTTTTTCTTTTGTATATAACGGGTCATTAACCCCACATCTTTAATAACGACCCGTTTGTTATTAGTAAATATAACAATCAGTGTTAAAAATTTCCCGAGAAATGGGTTTCGTACTTTAATAATATTAACCTGGGCATTGAATGCTTATTTACCTGAACGATTAAAATTACGGGAAAAACAATGAAGAGTATAATCATTGTCCAACACGATAACACAGCAGCGCGTATTTACCTGTAAGAACATAATACTCTTGGACAGTGTAATGGGAGCATCCTCCTCGCCGTGTTTTCAAGAATGCTTGCATGGAAGTCTTTTAATTACCTGAGTTTTTCACTTGTGAAGGAGAGGCAAAGAGTACTTCCTTACGTTAATCATATCCAATTAGCATTTAAATGAGAATGTCAAGTATTACCCTCTAAGAGAATGTTTTCCTTTCCTGTAACTGCGTCGTGATCTCGCTTTTGTGTTTCCCACAGGCGACCCTTGACACAGGACTCCACACAACCTGTCTGTCTTCCTTTGAATCTTGTTTTCGTAGTTTGTCCCCAAGATTCTCCCCAGAGTTTAGTTTCTCCCGCCGTGGAATCTTTGCTTAATTATTTTTCGTGTTCTCGCCGAGGACTGTCTTCCCTATATGGTTTCATAAATGTTCACTATCTAGTTTAAAGACAATGTTTAATTTTAATGATTAAGTGTACAGTACTTCAAGTTAGTTGTGATCGTTATCTTGAGTTCTCTTGGAAATTTCATTAAAATATTCTTGATACCTAAGCCTTGTTGTGTTACCTCTCAGCCCCTCGAGTATGATAACTGAACCTCCCGGGTATAAAATTTTATCTTATTCTAGCGGAAGAGGTCATCATATTCAAAGGGTTAATCTTCATTATCTAATTGCCTTCATTTGAATTTAGAGATGACCGTCAATCTAGCTATAATGACCTGCGTCACTATGGGCAGAGAATATTTCCTGCTGCCTCAGAGGACGGGCACACAGCCTTTAGGTTGAGAACACTTTATATGTCGGTTTTCTGGTCTACAGTACAACAGTTAATTTGGTGGTCACAATCGTGTTCTAGTGTTAATCAAGGAACCGTGAAACTGTGTAACTAGAGGCTTTATGTCGGAAAAAACTAAAGGGAAAGATCAATTAAAAATTTGTCAAAAAGCGACCATATCTTAGAGGCCAATTGAGCTATTTTAATGGGTTAAGGTAGTGACATGACGATCTTTTAATGTTTATATAGAATAATTTAGAAAAGGTTCTTAAGTGGTTCAATCTGACGCCATCCCCTCCTCCGACGTTTTAAAGGGTTAACAATACATATTGTAACCTTTACGAGGACAAAAACTGAACAGGTCACTTGGGTAATATGACCATTTTGGCGTAAGTAGGTCCATAAATATTTGAGTTTAATCAGGTCGCCAGACTTGTTTAAGACGGTGAAATAAGAATCTGGTATTAAAAAAGTTTACGTTGTTTTATATAACTCCTAAATAAGTATGTATTTCTGAGCATCATTAAGTTTTGGTACTAAATATACTTACTTTGTGTTTGGGTCTAGATACAAAAATGTCCTTAATTTCAAGATCACGAACCTGTATAATGCTTATCTGATATATTGTATCCGCTGCTACGTTATGTATCCTTTTGTAGGTAGCTGACTTGGATACATAAAAAGTTGTGGGTTAAGTTTGCAAAACCCAAATGGTCTTTTCTCCTTTTATTAATGAAAATATACTGTGCACCATAATAATGAGAATACCTTATTTAACGCTGTAAGCTGTGAGTGTAGGCTGAGGACGGAGCTTAACTGGGCTAAGCTTAAGTGATAACTGGCCGAGGAGCGGCTTCAAGAAGCTTGATCAGCATCCCAAGTGAAGCTTCTCTGCCAGTAGAAATTTCGTAGTCACATGTCACATGAGTGACCCTCACTAGCTCATGGAAAATTATGGGGAGGGGGGAGGGTAATTATATAACCCAAATGTATTAACCCATATTTATATCAGTGCTACTGTTTAATAGACTGTGGCTAATGCAATACTAAGTACAAGTTTCTAAAATATTAATAAGTTTATTTTATACACACGGATATACTGTATATGACTTAATCCGTGCTTTTCATAGGTAATGCTGAAGAAAAAATATGGAATGTATTTTTCATACATTTATATCTATGTATACTACGTAATGAATTAAATTCCCCACCAACATATGTAATTAAAATTCAGGAGTCAGTGGCATGAAAATATATCAAGATACAATAGTTGTATTTTCAGTATGACTGTTAACATTTAAGGGCTCGTCCCACGTCTCTCCCACACAATTCTGTCAACAAGTCTCCCACGCACCTCCTCCCACTCCATCCCCAGATACCCTTTTCAATACTTTTCACTCACGCACTTTTATGTCATTGCCCCTTCCCACGCTAATTCCACACACTCTGTCTTCCCCACACACCTCCCTCGACTTACTCCGCCCCACGTTTTTCCCCTCATACACACCTCCGTCAATATGTCCCCACCAACCCCCTCCCCACACCCCTCTCACGGCGGTAGGATTGGTGCCAATAAGTAGTGCCCATTAGTAGGATTTCCACGGGATTACTAAGGGCTGGCTCCCAGTCAGAATTCACTCTGGATTTTGAGACGCCTGCCACTTTGATTATCCCTCGACAAATCCATCATCTGCCGGTCCAGGATTTCTCTAGCCTAGGTAATTAAGTCCTTCCACGTAGGGAAAACACACTGAGCAGCAGAGTTATTGCAACACTGTGCCACGTTTGAAGTGTGTGTGTGTGTGTGTGTGTGTGTGTGTGTGTGTGTGTGTGTGTGTGTGTGTGTGTGTGTGTGTGTGGTGTTATTACGTTCAAATGTGTTTCACGATATTCTTTATGAAGATATTTACGATCTTCACTCAAACGACGACCTTCCCCCACATACAGTCATCATTCTTCTATAATTCAACGCCTCTTTTATCACTTATCTTCTTCCCTTTGATTTTATGTCTTTCTTGGGAAATTTATCTCTTCCTGTGGCCATTAATGTTTCCTTAACACCTTAATGTTCTCCCTCAGTAACACACGTCTTCCTTTGGATTCACTTGTCCTAAAACACATTAGAAAATTCCCTTGTATATTTTTAGGATTCTTTTTGGGTTCGATTTCCGACTGAAGTGGAGGCTTAGGTTCCCTGCTGCTCCACTAGCCCTTCGTGCACTAAACAAATAAATGAGCGCACTATCGGGTACACTGGCCGATGGTGAAACAGCCCCACGCGGGACTAGTGCCTGCTGTGTGGGTCGGGCAACATAACTTGACGGCCATCCTGCTGCACCACACCAGATGAAGAGTTGCATCAATGGAAATAGAATTATCATAGCGATAGGCTTGTACGAATATATATATATATATATATATATATATATATATATATATATATATATATATATATATATATTTATATATATATATATATACATATATATATATATATATATATATATATATATATATATATATATATATATATATATGTATATATATATATATATATATATATATATATATATATATATATATGTGTATGTGTGTGTGTGTACAAATGTAGTTTGCACGTTCGTGACTAAAATAACACCACCACCACTCTTGACCAAGCTATACCTCCACTACTACCACTTTTCCCCACACTATCACCACTACCACCACTCTTGGGTAGGTTAATAGCAGAAAATAAGCACCAGTAGTAATAGCACGTGGAGCAGTGGTGGTGGGAAGTAAAAGGCCGCGTCAGAAACACACGTCTTATAAAAGATGAAGAGTGTCGGCCCAAAATGGCGGTGACAAGTGGTTTTAGAAAGGCGGAGTGGGGACCAGGGAGATGGGTGTAGGTTTAACCTGAATCCGAAACAAGAGAATTCTGAGTTGGGGTTTTTGTTAGTTTAAAGAGAAAGGGGACAGAACATTTACTTGGGTTCTAATTCAAAGGGGAAGGGTTCTGAGATGGGGATTATCCCAGAAAGAAAAGATAAATAGCGAATACTCACTTTCATTCTTCACCGGATGTGCTTTGTGCTCAGTTCTGTTCCGAAAGGAGAGAGAGAGAGAGAGAGAGAGAGAGAGAGAGAGAGAGAGAGAGAGAGAGAGAGAGTAATTATGTCATGGAGGGGAAGAAACGTTATGGAGGGAGGTAGGTTGAGGGAGCGAGTGTTAGGGAGCAAGTATGGGAAGGTAGTATAATGGTGAGAATGTTATAGTCTGAGTGGGACTACTGTAGGTGTTGGGGAGAGAACTTGGGGAAGGAATGTGAAAGATTGGGTGTTGCGGCAGAGTGTGAAGGACGGAGTGTGGGGGGGTGAGTGTGAAGGAGGGAGTGTGGGGGGTTGAGTGTGAAGGAGGGAGTGTGGGGGGTTGAGTGTGAAGGAGGGAGTGTGGGGGTTGAGTGTGAAGGAGGGAGTGTGGGGGGTTGAGTGTGAAGGAGGGAGTGTGGGGGGTGAGTGTGAAGGAGGGAGTGTGGGGGTGAGTGTGAAGGAGGGAGTGTGGGGGGTTGAGTGTGAAGGAGGGAGTGTGGGGGGTTGAGTGTGAAGGAGGGAGTGTGGGGGGTGAGTGTGAAGGAGGGAGTGTGGGGGGTGAGTGTGAAGGAGGGCGTGTGGTGGGTTGAGTGTGAAGGAGGGAGTGTGGGGGGTGAGTGTGAAGGAGGGAGTGTGGGGGGTGAGTGTGAAGGAGGGCGTGTGGGGGGTTGAGTGTGAAGGAGGGAGTGTGGGGGGTGAGTGTGAAGGAGGGAGTGTTGGGGGGTTGAGTGTGAAGGAGGGAGTGTGGGGGTGAGTGTGAGGGAGGGAGTGTGGGGGGTTGAGTGTGAAGGAGGGTGTGTGGGGGGTTGAGTGTGAAGGAGGGAGTGTGGGGGGTGAATGTGAAGGTGGGCGTGTGGTGGGTTGAGTGTGAAGGAGGGAGTGTGGGGGTGAGTGTGAAGGAGGGAGTGTGGGGGTGAGTGTGAAGGAGGGAGTTTGGGGGGATGAATGTGAAGAAGGGAGTGTGGGGGATGAATGTGAAGAAGGGAGTGTGGGGGGATGAATGTGAAGGAGGGAGTGTAAGGAGGAGGAAGAGAATATTAAAGGGAAGGAGGCGGAGGCATGATAGAGGAGTCTACAGACCAAAAGAGGATAAGGACAGGCTGTCAGGCAAACTGAAGATGGCATCTTATGTGCGTATGTTACGTGATATATTCAGGAACAGCTTGAATCTGGTGGAGACCTGATTCAGAGGAACTGGATACGAGAGTGAGACTCAGAAAGAAAATGTGTTTGTGTCAGAGAGAGAGAAGGGCAGTGTGTGTTTTGAGGAGAGACAGTGAGTACTCGTAGGAAGAGCGAGGGAGGTAGAGAACGAACGCAAACAAGCAAGAGATATAAACAGAGCGAAAGAGAGTGAGTGAGGAGGGGAGCTCGACAAGAGGCACTAAACGAAGGTGTCTCCGGAAATGGTCCTAATGCCTTTTGTTATTATCGTGACACTTGGAGAGGTTTAGAGTAGGCGGGGTGAGTGACGCGGGAGAGGACTGCTGCTCCCTTTCCACACTTTTGCAAAAAAGCTCCAGTCTTCTTCGGTGAGTTTATGACGAAGAAATTTTTGCAATGTTGTATATTTCAGCACCATTTTATATGTATATATACGAATAACAGTAATTGTTTTCTGGATGCCGTAAGTATTATTCTTTATTTTATTTCCCCCTTAGTAGAGTTATTTGTGTTGTATGTGTTTTTGAATGCGTGTAAAATCAGTAGGAAGGGAAGACAGGTGGGAGTGTGTGGTGTTGTGTGGCGTGGCAGTCAACACTGAGATGTGGACATGGGAATGACTCATATGTGCTTAATATTATTTTGCCTTCATTTATATTCTTACTTTTCATTTAATCGTATTCATTAATTTTCTTTAGTTTTATAATTATTTAATCTTCCTAATTTATATTTTTATTACCTTTTGCTTACCTTTTAAATATGAAGTTGAAATACGGGATTTTAGATACTTATTAATGAAGAGTTACACGAACTGATGAAGTGAAAATGAAAACGAAAAGACATAGAAAAGGAAAGGAGAGGAAGAAAGGGCAAGGAAAGACCTAGAAGAGGTGATAAGACAAGAGTGAGAGAAGGTGCGAGTGAGAGAGGTGTGTGAGGGGTGCGTCAAGGTCCAGTGATGGTAAGGGATTAGGCTACATGGGGCACCTTAATCTAGAATGGAAAACAGAGATATTATAGGTTATGTGTAAAGTATTAAGACCACATACCACTCCGTGTTCTTTTTGTCTTTTAGCAAAATTACCAAAAAAATAAAAACATCCTTCACTAATAAAATATAATCTGCTTTATATATATATCACTGTACATCTCATGGAAGTATTATTCAATACTCGTCTGGTCATTAGTGTATAGTAAGGTCGATAATATGACATGGTTTATATTACGTTGGTGGAAATGTGGAGTATTCTTAAGAACCGAGACGTAAGTATACATTATATACAGTATGTTATATTTCTCTTGGCATTCCTCGTTAGTGTGCAAACATGAGAAACACCGGTGAAAAGATCCTTCTCTTTTGATAAAATCCTAATGAGCTTTCCCAGTCATGCACGTGAATATGATTTGAAAATTAAAAAAGTTTCAGCTAATCTTGGGAGATGACTGTAAGATGATTGTGTTTGCACATCTTAAGAGTAATTCGTTTTATTTGTTACGATCTTTACCAGACTCAACAGTCACCACAACAATGACAGTCTTTACCAATCTTAAGAGGGATTTAGCGTAATAATATTGAGGCCAAATTTATTGGAGAGTTCCTTGCGAGCCTCATTTATCATGCGTCAATAATAATCCCAAATATAAGTCATACCTCCTACGTCCACGTTTCGTCTGTCTTATGTCTCACATATCTCACGCATCCTATACCTCGTGCGTCCCATATCTCACGCATCCTATACCTCGTGCGTCCCATATCTCACGCATCCTATACCTCGTGCGTCCCATATCTCACGCATCCTATACCTCGTGCGTCCCATATCTCACGCATCCTATACCTCGTGCGTCCCATATCTCACGCATCCTATACCTCGTGCGTCCCATATCTCACGCATCCTATACCTTGTGCGTCCTATATCTCACGCATCCTATACCTCGTGCGTCCTATATCTCACGCGTCCTATACCTTGTGCGTCCTATATCTCACGCGTCCTATACCTCGTGCGTCCCATATCTCACGCATCCTATACCTCGTGCGTCCTATATCTCACGCATCCTATACCTCGTGCGTCCTATATCTCACGCGTCCTATACCTTGTGCGTCCTATATCTCACGCGTCCTATACCTTGTGCGTCCCATATCTCACGCATCCTATACCTCGTGTTTCCTATATCTCACATATCTCATATGTCCTATACCTCATGCGTCCCATATCTCACGAGTCCTATACCTCGCGTGTGGCCTCCAGACTCTGACGTTTGATGACCTCTACGTAAAGGAGTCCTTGAGAGGGCGGGCGGTGGAGACGCTCACACTTGTATACTCTTATGTCAGACAACTGTTGAAGTGGAAGACACTAAACCCGTCTCCTCACTCATCATTATTAAACCAGACATCGGTGAGATAATCCCATCGTACTGAAGGTTATATTAATGGGGTACGATATATCCGACGTGTCTGTGATATATCCTTCGTGCCTTGTGTATATTTAACGGGAGTGAGGTATACTTGACGTGGCTGAAGTATATCTCCACCAGGCAGTGATCAACACCGCCTTCATTAACTCGTTCAATAAATAATATATATGAAATGTGTCAGATTCAGTGACTTTTAATTACAAAGCTTCGTGATTAACCATTCATGGCCGCGAAAATTGTTTATTTGTTGGTCGTGCGCACACCTACAGTGACATAGTCGTGAAAAATATGAAGTGTTTCAAAATGCGCATCATCATCATTATCATCACCATCATCATCATCATCATCATCATCATCATCATCATCACCTTTATTATTTGGTCATCAATATAATCGTCATCATCATCATCATCATCATCATCATCATCATCACCTTTATTATTTGGTCATCAATATAATCGTCATCATCATTATCATCATCATCATCATCATCATCATCATCATCATCATCATCATCATCATTATTTTGTCATCAATATTATCGTCTTCATTATCATCATCATTATCATCATCTTCATTATCATCATTATCATCATCATTGTCATGGGATATAGTAGGGAGATGAATTAAAAGTTTCTTATCAGTTTCTTATTGTTTACAGCATCTTCCATACATTAAAATTCCAAGTTATTAACACATAACATCTGTTGCCTTCTGTCATCAGCATTTATCAACTAAAGGTAATGACTATTTTTAACTGTGAAATACTATAGTAAGTGAGATTATAACTTTATTAGTATCATGAAAAAATACCTAAATCAAATATTTATGTTGTACAGTATATTACAGTCATAGAATGGAGGCGTTACAGTATATAATATAAGTTAATTAATTTCAGCTATCCTTCCACCACGAGATCAAAAGTTACAATGCTTCCTCAGAGCACTGTTCATAACAACAAATAAAAGCTGAAGTATTTAAATGAGAATCAACATTTACAGTACCAACAAAGGGTGGTGAACACTGTCTTAATATGTCACCGTAGTTGAAACTTCAGCATAATTATATTCCTTTGTTATAAACAGAGCATCAATATATAGCCGTGGTTACAGTCCTCTTATATCAACACAGCTTAGTCTTAGCTTGTTATTTACGGTGCCATAGTGTACAGGTTCATTCCTTACAGGTAACCAATACTTCACATATAATTATATGCTAAGGCTGTCGCAATGATTATAATCAATGCGAGAGCCTTAATATTATGCAACCAACCGCTGGTACAGTAAGGTGAATTGATAACATCTTATCATTACTTCCAATTTCATTGATGATAAAGTCATTATGGATCTGAAATTACTGTTCCCTTAAGTACGTTTATTAAGATGATAAACATTTGGATTTATATTAAATGCGAAATACATACGCTTGCTCATTTAACGCCATAAATTGTCAGGAGCGACGATACGCATGTTATTAAAAAAAATACTATTGGATTCCAGTAAATATTAGTACTGTTTAGTTTCAGTTGTTTGAAAGCATATTAAATAATTTCCAAAGCTGTGTTAACACTCGGGAACGAATAAAACAAATCCAACATAAACTACAAAAGATTTGTAAATATCAATCATTTTCAATAGTGTCCAATAAATTCCAGTAATTCCTAATATTTCACAATGAGCGCACATGAATTTCAACAACGACTGTAAATTCCATCAAAACGATAATAAATATGTACAGAGGGAGGCTCTGGCCCGCGCCTGGTACAAGTCATGTTAACCATCGCAGCCACAGGTGATCAACAGCTCTGGAAACAGCATAAAGTATAATAATCATCTTTACTGACTACATACACACAAACCATAACACACAAGTAAACTAAACAAAATATTACCAAACTTTATTAATCAGAATAATTTTATTTTTTCTTCAAAATCTCCTATATTTTACCTTTCACTTCTTTACACACAATTTCTTTGTATTATTTATCTGATATTAGAATAATGAATTATGATAATGATGTTATTGGTAAAGCCAAAATTTTTAACAATTATTAGTATTATTATTATTATTATTATTATTATGGCAAAGCCATCGATAACTTGCTTCCGTTACTTAAAATCATATATATTTCTAAAAAATTTGAATAACAAGTTTCACCCAAAAAAGATGCTCCATGTGGAGAAAAAAAAGTTATAATAAAATTAAAATCTTAAAAAAAAACCCAGTATTGCATTTCCAGTTGGTTGAAATCGAATGTTTGCTTTTTCCAGGCGGAGAAAATTGGATAAAGCAAAAAGGGGTTTCCTTCTTTTGATCGTTGACAACCAGTTTGTCTTATTTTTAATTGAAAGAGTCGTTTGTTATCTTTTGTGACGCCATGATTTGAGGAAACTAACGAGAAATGTGTGTGGTGGCAAGTTTTGTGTTGTGGAATCCTGTTGCTTCTATTTGAATCTAATCTGTAAGTGAAAAGTTTATATGTGATGCACTATGATTTTGGAGTCTTCAGTGTTGGTTATTGTGTACTGGTAAGAGGAGATGCTTAATACTCATAGGTACTAAAGATTAACAGCTTACAGGAAAATGTGAATACACAATAATATTACCTGTTCAAATATGTAACGCAAAACCCATCTTATGATGCAGAGTTGAATGCAGATCTCTTAGTAGTAAACAGTGTCGACCTTCACATAAAACACACACACAGCCTATCCTCCCCGCCCTCTTAACCTCTTGAAGACTACAACACTACTCATACAGTAGTGTTGGGTTTATAGTACTCAAGGGGTTAGGTCATCATACTCAAGGGGTTAGGTCATCATACTTAAGGGGTTAGGTCATCATACTTAAGGGGTTAGGTCATCATACTCAAGGGGTTAGGTCATCATACTCAAGGGGTTAGGTCATCATACTCAAGGGGTTAAGTCATCATACTTAAGGGGCTAGGTCATCATACTCAAGGGGTTAGGTCATCATACTCAAGGAGTTAGGTCATCATACTTAAGGGGTTAGGTCATCATACTCAAGGGGTTAGGTCATCATACTTAAGGGGTTAGGTCATCATACTTAAGGGGTTAGGTCATCATACTTAAGGGGTTAGGTCATCATACTCAAGGGATTAAAGTTGATATCAGGATTTATTCACGGTGCAGTGATAGTATTATGTCACCCTTGATATGACGTAAGTGAGTCTTGTAGATAATGGAATACGGTAATTTTGATAGGTTACGTCGATTAGTCCTACATTACATTCCAGAGGCTGTTTTCATACAGGAGGGAGAAGGGAATTCAGTTACTGACAAGGTTAGTGTAAAGTAAAGCTTGTGTGTTGATGAAGAGTCGGGGTCATTGATTGCACAGGTGTTACTTGTTTTCATCAATTTAAGTATCAAATTATTTATCCTAATTTATTTACCTATTTGTGTACTTGTATTTGTGTACTTTTTCTGTTTCCGTTTTCTCTATTTGACTGTATAATAGTAATTCTGTACACGTTACTAAACATCTTATCGTTCGTGAATACCAAGTCCGCTCTTGTGAGGGTTGTGGGAAATATTTATTCACCCCTAGGAAAAAGTCACACGTTGGACAGGGGAGGAAGTTATTGCTTATGACTGGCACAGCTTGTTTGTGTTTTCCGTCCCAAATAGAACACTACTCCTTACGCCCGTCTGTATGAATGTGTATGTGAATATATTGTTTCAAACTGAGGGAAGCCATTTCGAGGGAACTTAATAAATTAAGGTGTTTTCTTTAGCAAAGAAAGGAATTTATGCATCATGTTACAGGTAGATCAAGGTTGAAAATCAACTAACTCAAGCTTTCAACCTACCTATACCTCTCAGCTGACTTAACTACAGTGAGATTAATCCTTCAATATCAAGATATTCTATCAAATCGGTGTCGTTGATCATGGAATTTGATATATCATTAAAAAATAAAGATCTCTCTTGGTCATGGAAGAAGGTCACATGTACAGTACACTGAACTAATAGGTATTTTTCTGGTTGGTATTGATCCATATACAGTATATATATATATATATATATATATATATATATATATATATATATATATATATATATATATATATATATATATATATATTTCATTTTTAGTCCATTTAACACGCGGACTTTGAACATATTATCAACGACCTCACCAGCAAGGAATCGAACCCTCGACCTACTGGGTGGCCCTAGCCGGTAAGCGTTCCCTAGGGCCACCCAGTAGGTCGAGGGTTCGATTCCTTGCTGGTGAGGTCGTTGATAATATATATATATATATATATATATATATATATATATATATATATATATATATATATATATATATATATATATATATATATATATATATTACACACTATAAATTTAAAAATCACAAAGATCATCCTTAAATTATACTCATCTATCATTTACAGACACAAATATTGTCTATCATCGCCATCAATGCTGTATCAAACCCATCAAGGATTTGTAATTCTCGAAATACCACGGCCAACTGCTTCTCTTGTCTGTTGTGTTCGAAGCTTCATTTTAACATAGAATTCAAAGCTCGTCTGACACTCACGACTGAGTGATTATACTCAAAGGTTAAATATTCCTTTCTCTAACACGTTCTTATTAGTATGACGACCATTCTTACGTTTGTGTTATGTATTACAGCCTGGGATATATTTTATACCCATCTGTTTCTTTGTTAGTTATGTGTATATAATCCATAGCAATATTGGTTTAATTTTCTTTTTGTTCTTGTTTTCACACCTTTATCATTTTAACAGTGTTCAATTTCCCCTTTTTGATCACGCTGGCGTGAGGGAGAGATGAGACGCAGCAGAAGAACAAAGACTGCTCACCTCCACTCTCCTGAAGGGGAGTTAATCAGTCGTGATATTGGCAGAAACTTCCAACTTTTAAAAAGGTGTTGATCTGACCCTTCACTCGCAGGTGCGATCGTTTGTGCCAGGTTAATTATGCTCGGTGTTGCCAGAGATTTTTGGCGTGTGAGTCTTAGATTTCTTATATATATATATATATATATATATATATATATATATAATATATATATATATATATAATATATATATATATATATATATATATATATATATATATACTACTTTGCTCTCACTCGAAAAGAAGTATCAATATCATCCAGCTGTGATACAATGATGTGAGTTATTAAGAATGTCATCTTCGTTAGTGAGTTCTCAGGTGAGTCAAGAGGCCGATATGAGACCGGCAGGGTCCTCCACACGTTTGGAGGGCTACATCTACACTGTAAAAAAAGTACCGTAAATTTTACGGTGGAATACTGGCAGCCTAGTTGCCAATGTTCCAACGTAAAATTTACAGCGGGTCCGTAAATGTCATAGCAGACGACGACGGTGTGTCACTGTAAAACGCGGAACTAATAGAAAATCACCGTAAAACAAATACGGTGGCCAACCGTATATTTTTTTACCGTGAACCAATGTAATTTTCACTGTAATTTTTAACAAACTAATCCGGGAGGGGCGGCGGCAGCGTCTTTCCTGCACTGGCGCTTGTCTGCCTTGGTATGCCGTCGGGCTAACTCGAAAGTATTGACACCTAGTGTGGTGCTCCTCCAAGCGTTACGGTGTGGAACAACCGTCTCCCATCTGAGGGGTCGATTTGGCACCTTTTCAGGTCTGTCTTAAGAATATCATTATACTTTTTCCGTTGCCCGCCAGCATTACGTTTGTCATTCGCTAGGTGACTGTAAAATAGCTACATTGGCAGTCTACTGTCGTCCATACTGGTAACATAGTCAGTCCAACGTAATTTTTCATGAATAATGGTAGCCTCGATTCTCCTACAGGTGGTGTCAGCGAGAATACTGGCATTTGTTTTCTTGTCTACCCAGCGAACTTGGAGGATGGATCGTAGACTACGTTGGTGAAAGTTTCAAGTGCCTTGAGGTGCCTCCTGTATGTGACCCTTGTCTCGCTGCCATATAGCCGGATGGCGAGGACCACTTCTCGATATTCGTGCAACTTTTTAGATAATTTCAGCTCCCTACAGCAGAAGACACGGGTACGGAGTCTGCTAAAGGCTTGAGATGCACATCTGATCCGATGTTGAATCTCTTCATCGATGTGCGCTGTGGTGGACAGGTGGGAGCCGAGATACTGAAAGTGGGTAACATTAGAGAGGGTAGTACCGTTAAGCTGGATAGATGGTGGAGGTGTGCTGAACCAGGGGCAGGCTGAAAGAGAATCTGAGTTTAACGTACATTCATCTCAAGGACGAAGTGTACATACGCATCTGCGTAGGTGTTCAGGATCTCCTCTAGGTCGGATTCAGTGTGAGCGACAAAGGTGAGGTTGTCTGAATACAGAAGTTCAGTAGAGGAAGCTGCCGACACCTTTGTTCCTGCCTGGAGTCGTCTAATGTTGAAAAGTCGCTTCATCCGGTACTGGATGTTCACCCCGCTGGTTAAATTGGCACTGCCACGAGTAAGGAAGGCTGCCAAGAAAATGGAAAATAGAGTGGGTGCCAGTAAACATCCTTTTTTTACCCCTGTTTGGATGGAGAAGAACTCAGACTAGGTGCCATTGTGCAGGTCACTGTTGTTCATGCCATCGTGGAGTTGCCTCACAATGATGATGAATTTTGGTGGGCAGCCATAACGGCTGAGGGTCCGCAGAAGGTTTTCCTCTGGTGTGTGTGTGTGTGTGTGTGTAATAATAATAATAATAATAATAATAATAATAATAATAATAATAATAATAATAATAATGATAATAATAATAATAATAATAATAATAATAATAATAAACTGTTTATTAATAGACTTGCAGCCGATGGTTAAAAATATACAAACTTACATGTGATTTAGACATAATAATATACGTTCAGTACATTTACAGGGCTGTACAGTACATAAATCAGGAGCTGTCTATTATTTTAACAATAGATGGGATGGTGCTATTCTTATATCTATCAGTGCGGGCTCTTATGGGCTGAATTTTGTTGTAGTGGCGGACTGAGCGAGGTGGGCGGGGGACTGCAGGTCGCAGTAGGTGGGGATGACGAGGATGGTGAGGTAGTCCACTGCCAAACCCTGCTAGTGAGTGGTGGTGGTGGAGGTCACTGTGTGTGTGTGTGTGTGTGTGTGTGTGTGTGTGATTCCAAATTCGTATTTAATGATCTTTATGGGCAAGTGGCTAAAGAGTCTTTTTTGTTTGAATAACTTGAAGAAATTAAGGAAACGGTATCATGATTAGTTTCTCTCCCTTTTAGTAGTTCCTTTTTTATTGTTCCACGCTTAATGTTCTCAGATTTTCATGTTTTCATCTATCTTTGGTGCTGCCATTTTATCCTCCTCTGTGGTTGGGGTCGCCACATATTCAGAGGACGGAGAGTTAACAGTGCGGCGGCCCCTCCCCCAATGTGTTGTCGTCAGTTCACAGGTACAACACTTTGCTATTGTGTTATTTCCCCGTGATAGAGGGGGGGGGGGGGTCTTCACACACCTGCTCTCTCATCGATGTTATCTCTAGTTGTTTTTTTGTGTATTTCCATCACTTTTTGTGTTTACTTGCTGTAATATATGTAAGTATATCTGTTTTTTTCTGTCTAGTTCCGCCTCTTCCTCTTTTTTTTTCGTTTTTTGTTACCCACCCACTTATATCTTATTTGCTTAACAACCAGGTGTCCTAATTAGTAACCTGAAGAAAAATTATTATGTGAAAAGAACGTCTTTAGGTGTCTGAGTTAGGGCCTCAACTACTAATGAGCCCTGGATACGTATAACAACAAAGAGAAGAACTTGAAGAACTCGAAGAAAAACTCAATATGGTAGATGATAAAGGACAATAGTCGTTGTCAACTGATAATAACGTGAGAAGGACAACAAAGAAAACTAAACTGTGGCTATACTGTTTACTATTAAGGGATTGAAAACAGGCGTATAAGAGGCGTGGGGTAGACCTACAGTATATATAAGAAACTTCAGATTTTGGATACGAAATGTATTGTTTTCCAGAAAATGAGGTTAATACTTAGGATATATTTTAGTATTATGGTGTGTTTGGACCAACATCAAACTGCTCAATCGAAGTAAAAAATTAATTAATAATAATAAATTTTAAGGGGTGCGGCGGCCAAGTTAATACAGTGCTCGCCTCCTATCCCAAGGGTCGCTGGTTCTCATCCAGGGGACCCCACATTGTACATTGCCTCGTTGTGTATCAAAGGTTTAGTTAATAGTGTGTTTTACCCACACTTAAACAAAGCAACAAATTGTTACTTCATTATGTGTGACTTAAGTGTCTGCAAACAGAAGAAGGACTCACTACTTGAGCACCAGCAACGATCATAAACTGGTGAGGAAAACCTGGACATTGCGCTTGAACGAGTAAAAATCGCAAACGAGAAAGAACTTTCAATTGATTTTAAGTTTTAAAAGGCGGAATTCACTGAACTGTTATATAAATAAAATGTACTGAAGGTCATGAGGTATGATTATCAATAAAGTGAAATTAAGGAAGCTGTACCAGGAAAGCGTTATCATAGCCACAGGGAAAAACACAATAACACAGGATCATACAATACCAAAATTGTGCTGAAGAAAAGGAGGGAAATGAAATATGATAATGATCACGGAGAAAAAAGGTTGAATCTGTGTTGTGTGTTTGTTTCTCTTCCGCTTTCTACAAGGATGTTACGTAACCTGGCTGCTTCACGACCTCTGTTTCAAAAGACCATTGTCAAGATCACTTAACAGATGCTAGATAAAGATCGTCGTCTATTATGTGTAAGAACGACACATCATCTGCTTACAATAAAGTCGACTCAATTCTGAGGATTGAAAGACGCTGAGAGGCCCTTACGGCTCCTGGGAATCTTGCCGAAGATAAATGTCTTCTGTCCCATACTCACTTACCCAGAGAGCCATCAAGTGAAGCTGAAACACTGGGTATCAATTTTCTTGTTACTTCTGGGATGAGAAAAGAATACCTGCTAACTACTGTACTATATCATGCTTATGTGGAAAAAAATTCGTATTGAAGAATGAAGTATTGTCTGTGTGTCCTCTCAAGCATCAGGTTAAGGCAAGAACTTGTTGATAAATTATCAATGATTTACTTCACACTCCGACTAATTCTAACTATTCTTACGCTGATGATTCTACTCTTCCCTCTTCTTCACATTTTCCCCTTCCTCTAATTCTCAAACTAAATCTAATTCTAGAGCTGATATCATTTCAGCTATCAGTACGGATCTCTGCAGCATCTCCGAATTAGGAGGTAGAAACTTAGTTAAATTCAATAGTAATAAAGCACAGTATTTACCAATTACACTTTCCAAAATAGAAGATCTCCCACCACTCACATTTCAGGACGCAATCATTCTGCCAAATTTTAAAATAGATATGCAAGGCCTCACCATTTCCTCTAATATGTCATGGAAGCCACACATCCATAACATTGCTAAAGCTGCCTCCCGAAAGCTGGGAATGCTGAGCAGATGCCGTAGATACTTCATATAAGGGATTCATTCGTTCTAACTTGCAGTACTGCTCTCATATCTGGAGCGGCTCTTCTTCTGTACAATTGTTAGAGACGATGGAGTCAACGCCATTTCGTCTTATTAATTCTCCTCCTTTAGTTGATAATCTCTCTTTTCTTTCTCTCTGCTGCAATGTTGCTTCACTCTCTTTCTCTTTTACAGGTACTTTAACGGGCAATGTTCGGTGGATTTGGCTTCCTGTGTACCGCCGGAAAGTCCGTGGGCTCGTAACACTCGTCTTGCCCGAGGTGCCCACCGTTATAGTGCCTCCTTCTTTCCTCACACAGCCAAACTATGGAATGCTCTGACTTCTCCTGTGTTTCCATACTCTTACAATCTGTCTTACTTCAAAACGCAGGGTTCCGGCATCTTCGTGGTGCAGATTAATATAGTCTTTTTCTCTTATATTTCTAATTTCCTTTTACTCTTATTTTTTCGCCCCCTGGACCCCGTTGTGGGTCGATGATCTGTGCCCTGGTGGGCTATTCCCCGTAAAAAAAGAAAAGAAAAAAATGATTATGGTGGATGGATAATTGTGGTGGACGGATGATTATGGTGGGTGGATAATTGTGGTGGGCGGATGATTATGATGGGCGGAAGATTATGGTGGGTGGATGATTATGGTGGGTGGATGATTATGATGGGTGGATAAATATGGTGGGTGAATGATTATGGTGCGTGGGAGATTATGGTGGGTGAATGATTATGGTGAATGGATGATTATGGTGGGTGGAAGATTATGGTGGGTGGATGATTATGGTGGGTGGATGATTATGGTGGGTGGATGATTTTGGTGGGTGGATGAAGGTTTGGAGAGCTGGAGTCACCCTGCTTGTGATGTGTTCGATAGCAATAAACGGTTTTATATTCTTGTACTGTGTAATGGATCCCCCCCCCCCTTTTCCCACCGTTTGTAGTTAAGCTTAATTTGGCATTTATGAAAAATAACCATATTGATTACCGGCCGTAGTGTTACAAGAAGTTATCTGAAATGTGGAGAAGACATTTTTTGAAGAAATGTGTGGCATTAGGAAGCTTATCTCGGCCATACGTTCTCTGGGAGTGTCACACGGTGTCTCGCTACTTACTTCCAAAATTAACTCCCTTACATATATGATCTCAACAGTTTAACATTTCAATGAGATGCATCACGACTCACTAGTTTCCTCCATAACAAAATTATAAAAAAAGGGAGAAGCAAAACACTTTATGCTAATTAACATATATATATATATATATATATATATATATATATATATATATATATATATATATATATATATATATATATATATATATATATATATATATATATATCAGAAAAAAACACTAACCATCAGCTAAGTGCAAAACCAGTCTTAAATATCCGTGAAGTCTCCAAGATTATTTTTCAAGGACATTTTGAAAATCTTTTGGAAAACCTCCCGAGTTTGAATGGGTCTACGTCAGCAGGGGTAAAATTCACATTACAATCCCCGTTGTTGCTATAAGAAGATGTTCAGTATATGTACATCAGTAGAGATACGCGGAATTCCCAACAAATACTATGAGATTGGCGGAGCACAGAGAGACACACAAACAAGAGACGAAAGAGATTGGTCGAGGTTTTATCTCTTAAAATTTATGGTGAAACACTTATTCTTATGGTGGTGGAGCAATGGCAGCGAGCCTTCAGCATATAGTGTGTTGTCTCTCCCATGAACATAATGTCTTACTCTCTTTACGTTTCCTGTTACTGAGGACAAGATTAGCATTGTTATATCGTAAGTACAGCACACGTCTGGCTGGTAAAGAAGCCAAGGAGAAGACAATTACTGGGTATTCCAGAACTCGATGGCAAGACAATTACTGAGCATCCTGCGGCAGAGTCTCTGCTCCACTTATTTTCTAAAAATATTGTCTTCTTTTCCAAAGTATTATAAGATGAAATATCCGAGTGGATCCTCTGCAGGCTCACAGACTGCCAGAGGATGAGGGAGGCAGACAGGCGAATGAGTTTCATCCCTTCCTCCCTCTCCCTCCCTCTCTTCTCCAGTTTTCTTCCCCCTTTGCTAATATCTTGACATATTTCTCCTACTGACGTGCGTGAGGACGTATATCTTACCCACGCTGACATAATTAGTCAGTTGTGAACAGGACGTAGACGGCAAAAATATAATAGTGACGAGGTAATATTTGTGTCGCCCCTCTCATCTGTGACAGCCCCATCCCTCCTCGACACACACCTCGATCACTGTTCCCGTTGATGGAAAAAGAAAGATCGAGCATGTCTGTAATATACTTGCATATCAGAGAGGGAACTCATCCTGGGACCTTGATGGCCATATAAATAAGACTACAATAACACCGGATGAAAACTGTCATTCGGTCTGGGGGAACTGTTACATAATTTTTATATCTGTATTTTAGTTGATTGGTCTCACAAGTGAAGTAGACATGAAAAAAGCGAACAGTTATTATCGAAATTTTTAATCATATAGTAAACAGACAATTTCCTTATCCTCTTATCATTATCTTTATTGTGTTGAGTATCTTCAGTTATTATCTCATTCTCTCTCTCTTGCTACCTGTTTGTGTCTCTAATATGATCATTCGCTTTTTACAGTGTTGATTTTCTTGACAGTATATCTTTTCTTATCTTTAGTACCCCTTCTACCATCTAACGACCTCATTCTTCCCTCTCTCCCATACCCCTCTTTCTTTCCTTCCTTCCTTCGTCATCGATAATCATTGACTATCCCTCTACTCTACATTATTATCCTCCTTTGGTTATTACTTGTTTTTCTTCTTGACCTGGATATTCCTTACTCCCATACCACCAAAGTCATCACCTTCTTGACATTTTCCTCCATTTATCATCTCTTACCTCACTCTACCTCCTCGTAATTCATTCCCCTTCCTTATTTTTTTTCCTTTGGAAGAAATGTCATCTTCCTCGCTCCGTTCTCCAGGATGATAATAGAGTATTTTCCCTCGACGTGATACAATATATGGAGGAATGTGTTTGAGTCCTGGCAAGGAGATGGGCAAAAGGGAGAGAGTCAGCAGCCTTCCCCCTCACTACGATGTGTCACCTGCCCTCGGGCTAATGACCTCTCAGGTATTCCCCTGCTCTCAAAAGGAGGGAATCGTTGCGCTGGCAGTTTCTCTGCCTAGTGACTGTGAATTGTTGTTGGTAAAAATGTACACAGGGAAAATATTCATTGTATCTCCCCTCTGAAAACGCAGGGTACATCCCCCTCGCCATTACACGGGCTGTCAGGTAGCGCATTTTTGTCGTCTAATTGGCTCTCTGAAGCGGTTATTAAAATACTATTCAATTGAGGTGTAATAAAGTCACACATACGAATTTATCACCTGATGCCTCTCCCCTGTACCTGTAATGAGTGAAATCTTTTTACTGTCCTACCATTTGATTAACACTAAAAAAAATCTACATGCATCAGCTCCTCTTTGTGTCGTGTGTACTTTTGTGAATGAGATGGTAGTTGTATGGCAAATCAAAAGGTACGGTGGAAAAACACAGTGAGGGCGTGGCTGAAAAACTCGTTCGAGTTTTTTTGTTTTTTTGTCATGTAAATGTTTGATGACATATTTTACCAGTTTCATGTTATTAATACACCTGAGGAAAAAGAAGTTACAAGTCCCATGTTATGAAACAAACACGTTGATTCTCTTGCTTGATGACCGTAAATTATCTCCAGAAATCTTCACTGTTGATGTCTTGCGTTGCTAGACCCCACCATGTCCCGCACACCCCCTCACCCCTCGTGAAGGAAGTATCCTTTTTATATCGGTAAGTTTCCGCCGAGGATGTGGAAGGGCGGGCTGCGTGTCCTCACAATTTAACCTCCGTCTCATTTTCTTTGAGCTCTTAACGATGTTGTCTTAAGCCGGGCAGCACAACCCTTCTGAATTTTTATATGCCTTGAGTCGGACCCTGACTACATGCTGGCTTCTTGAAGAATCTGTGTCTGTACATGTGTGTGTGTGGGTGGGAGGAGGGGGGGGGGGGTAGGGCTTCCCGTGACAATAATATTCCTTATCTCCCCCTTTTTTTTTTATCTCAACTACGTCATTACTGCCGTCCCTCACTCCCTTCCCGTCTTCGTGTTTACGTTCTTTTACATCATAGCCACAACCATACATATCCATCACAACCACAGTTGATCCTTTCCTCCTTCCCCTCATGTCATGTCATAATCCTCCCTTCCATCCCTTTCCACACACTTGTACAGTTTTATCTTCATCTATCACATCCCACCTAACCCATTTCCTCGCCTGCATCTTCACTATCCCGTTACTATCACCTCCATCACTCCCAACCTCTTCCCTCCTATCCTTACCCCATGCCATTATTATATCTTCCTCCGGCCCTCCCTCTCTCTCTCTCTTCTCAACCACTACTCGCGTTCCTTCTGTACCCATTCGAATTTTGTAACGTGCCGTCCGTTTCCATTTTATACGGTATCATTGCTTCACCTTACTATCCTATTTTTTTTGCATTTTCTTCCTACCATTCCATAAAGCTTATCCAAATTATTACCACACCATTCAGCGAATCTCTTTTCGCACCTCGACCAGCCAATACGCTCTCATCCTTCCAAGCATTGCTAGAGGTTATCTACTTCACACACACACACACACACACACACAAGGCCCATGTTGTAACCATTCACCCGAAGAAGACACCGGTGAGTGGACATCCCCTTTACATATTGAATCTATCCTTACCCCATCTCCCCTCAGGCCAGTCAACTTCTCTCGATTGTTTCATAACACATATAAGCACCGGTCCTATGTATGTAGTGTGGTGATTGGCACTATTGCCTACATACATGACTGTTTTCTCGACTAGTGTAAAATGTCCACAGTCAGCGCTTCCCCTCTTTTATACGTTGGAGTTCACCCCTCTTCCCCCTCCCTCTTTCACAGATATTTCCCCTCGCCCGGGTTTGTGCTGGGTGCATACCGCCTGTTACTGTCATTCTGAAGGTGCTCAGCTGCTTTGTCTGTCCGTCTGTCTGTCTGTCTGTCTAGTGTTTCTCTCTCTTGCTGTTCGGGTTTTCTGTCTCCAGATAATATCCTCTCTGGATCTTGTTCTGTTGCTTGATTGTTTTCATAAATGCAGAAGTAAAGACACACACACACACACACACACACACACACACACACACACACACACACACACACACGCAGGTGAGCACTCATGCAGACAATATATCAAAGGTACAGGACTATGGAGGAAGAAGAGTGTGTCGTGTTGACTGGTGTGCTCCGAGTCCTCCCCTCCCGCTTCTTACTCCTCACTGGCCTCTCCATTCTTTTTCACCTCTTTCCTTGTTCCATTTTTTCCTCCTATTTTCAGTCGACTTTTAGAATAATCTCGATTTGACTGTCTTAGTTTCTTGTATGTATAATGAAGTTGATTGGTAATTCACTATCTCGTATACTATTGCGAATGTTGAATGCAATTTGATTGTTTTGGGCCGGTAGTCAGAACGCAGGTAAAAATGCTTGAAGTTGTAATAATGTTGAAGAGTGTTTATTTTTTCATCGATATGTTATCAAGGTGTTTTTTAATTTTCAGGTACGGCTGGATCCTACTGATTTCACAACATTAATAATTTTCGTGTAGAGAAACAATGTTGATTCACGAATACATCTTAAACAGCGGTGTAGTTAGTGACTCAGTAAACCAAGGCACAACCATAATCCTTGACAACTAATTAATTTCACAAACTGTTTGCTGTCACAATCAACTGCCGAGCTGAAGTAACTCTCGAGTGTTAAGTTCCGCTGTTAGGTGTTTGGAAATAAGATTTGCTACTATGTAATGTTCAGTTCCATGTTCTTATGGAAGGTGATTTACCAGCCTTTGAGTTCTTTGTTCCTGTAGACTTATCACTTCTGTGCTCTTGAGGGAGACTTATTATTTTGTTTTATTATTTTCTTTGTTCTTGAAGGACGTTTACCTTAACTGGAATTAGGATACACCATAACCCCCCTCCTCACCCCACCCCTCACCCCCCCAACTCCATCCCCTCCAGCCTCCCCGTCAGCGTGGCGTGACGATCTCATGTCCTCCTTCCCCTCTTGTCTCTGTTACTTTGATCTTTTGAGCCTTGTAGTTCCCCTTCCTCCCCTCTTCCAACCCTTTTCTTCTTTTTTTTATTAGGTTAACATCCTGCTACATGTATACTCCCTTTCACCCCCTATCTGTCACTGCGTGCACCCTCCCCCTTCTTTCCTCTATAACCTACGTCCTCCCCCTTGTTCCTCCCTTCCCCTCCAGACTGTTTCTCCCCTTCTCCATCGCTCTCTCGTTTCACTCACCATCCCCTCCTCTCCTTTCTTTCATCCCTTATCCCCTCCCTCAGTCGCTCTTCCTGTTCTCCCTCAGCCTCCCTCCCTCCCTCCCACACCCCCCCCCCGCCCCTCCCGCTGTACACGTGCCCTCACCCCTTCCCTCCTCTGTCAGCAACTTAGGACAACGCCTACTAAATCCGCCTCGCATTGTTGGAACTTTCTTCACATCCGGTGGCTTTGCATTTTATTGCCGCTGGGATGACCGGCCGACCTGTCTCCTCTCACAAGGGGAAGAGGCGCCATCTTGTACACACACACACACACACACACACACACACACACACACACACACACACATACACACTTTTTCACCTGTTCTGTATCATTATCAGAGATAACGGTTAATTGGTTATTGAAAGTACTTGAACACCAGTGTAATTGGAAATTAAAACTGCAGGTTCTGAGGAAATATACACCTGATGATCATAACGTAATTAAAATATATATTGGTAAAGCCTTTTTAATCATACCTGAATATTTGTTGGTAATTTTTTTGATAATAGGAGCTGAAGGAATATAGAAGGCGAATATTTTCTAACCAGTAAACCAGGAGGTGTTTTCACTCTTCACAGCCTGTTTTTCTTACCATATAACCTCCGTCACTTCAAAACATCCTGCTTCAGATGTTTTCAGTCTCTGTCGAGGAGACGCCTTAGTGAATAGATCTGACATTGATATTTATCTGATGTCTCCATCACTGTTTTTAGTTGCTTGAAGCAAAACAAAGATATAGAAATACATTGATAAATACATACACATATATTGCTTTCTTGGTGGTTTTGTGTTTTAGAGCGTTAATAAAACAGAATCTTCCCTCACGTCGACATATTCTTTGGGATTTTCCTGTGAGCCGTTGTATTTCATGTGGTGTCGTGTACAACAGAAGGGCGAGAGAGAGAAGCCTGTCTCCTTTCAACCCTTTGAAGACCATGTCTTAACCCTTTGATCACATTGGTTTAACCCTTTGAAGGCTAAGGTTTAACCCATTGAGGACAATAGTTTGATCACTTAAAGACGATGGTTTAATCCTTTGAGGAAGATGACTTTACCATTTCGTCTTCATGAGCTTAATGCAACTCACTTGTACTTTAGTATTTTATAAGAGAGTGCCATCTAAAATATGTAGATAGATAGATAGATAGATAGATAGATAGATAGATAGATAGATAGTTAGATGGATGGATAGAATAGATAGATAGATAGATAGATAGATAGATAGATAGTTAGATGGATGGATAGATAGATAGATAGATAGATAGATAGATAGATAGATAGTTAGATGGATAGATAGATAGATAGATAGATAGATAGAGAGAGAGAGAGAGAGAGAGAGAGAGAGAGAGAGAGAGAGAGAGAGAGAGAGAAAGGTATGTTTATCTCACAAATGAAAGACATATTGTTGTTACCTCTTCTTTCATTCCCTGCTTTCTTTCTTTCTTTTTTCTTTCCTTCTATATTTATTTGTTTCCTTATAACTTAATTTGTTTTCGTCTTCTTCTAAAAAATAATCTTCTTTTTACTCGTTGGTGCTTTTGACCTTACCTCACTGGACATCCAACTCTAAAACACGAGAATGAAATATATTACTTGGAAAATTTATCGTCGTTTTATTTCGTCTTATTAACTTGATTCTCGTTCAGGATATGAATGTCATGATCACACCTCACAGATTTATTTATTCTGAGTTATTCATTGTTTTTATACTTATCCCTAGTAGTAGTATATACAGTATAAACATGTTATTTAATATCAAACTGTGTTATCCTTCTATTTTAAACCTGAATTATTTTTTTTATTAAATTACATCTGCATTATTGTTTTATTATTTCAATATTTTGTTAATTTTTTCTTTTACTTTTAACCTGTTATTCATTATTAAACCTGTGTGCTTTTGGCCGCAGATTTTATCAAAAGAATTTGAACTCATAAGGTCACGCAGGAGGTACTGTATATTTGCATAGGTTGCTAAAGAATATCCAGTTGCTAGTATTTTTGTAATTACCGGACAAGATTGATTCCCCAATTCAATACTACACTCTAAAAAGATCATTGAAGGGGAAATGCAAATATTGGTTGAGAGAAATAATCTGTAGCGAGAGATAACTATCTGGAGGTGCAGTTAGTGATATGATTGTTGGTGTTGTATATGGAAAAATTATGCTAGATAGTGGCAAGACTTCCAACATATACCTGAGTAGGAAATAGTCTAGATAAATTATATATACTGCAGGTTGAATTTCTTCATCCTTTTGGAATTAAATATAACCATGTGAACGATGAAGCTTCAGGTAACAATAGCGATTTTAATTTACCTTTAAATTTCAGTAAGTTCACTACGACAATTAATTGGAATGAACGAAAAATTTCCATTGTTTATGAACACATTAATATAGAGATACAGTAACACCTTTCCTGTGAGGATCTTAAAAGGAAAGTATTGTGAACAGAAATTGTATATCAAATTAAAAAAACAAACAATAGTCAATTCTTTTTCTACTTTGACCAAAGACATACTGAAGGCTTGTGTACCATTTATCCCCCACTTTACCGCTTTGGCATGTGAGGTGTTGGGTGTGTGCTGTTGTCATACAGGCACTGGGTAATATGTACCAGATTTACTAAAACTTATGTAACACACTGGTCATATATGACTGGGGGATAACTACATCAAAATGAAGGTCTTGTATCATAATGTCGCAGAATAAAAACATACTGTATAATTGTTTTCATTCGACATGTAGTATGAGCTGCTATTAAACCCTCGGGTGATAGTGTAATGAGACCGTATGATAGATTATAGATATAATTCAACTAGAACTGAGAGGCTACCAGTTGACGCCACTGCCACATGTGCAGTACATACAGTACATTAAAAATGGTACCTTCATTTTCTCAGCTTAAAAGTTCGTACCTATTTGTTAACTGATATTGAAGGTGGCTGTCATCCCCGGCGTGTCGGTCAGAACAGGTAATGGCTCAACTACATTGATAAGCTCGGCCATCTGCCCGCAGGTAATATTACAACAGGGACCATTATCACTAAAGCTCCTGCCAACGAGGGACTCAGAGGCGCGTCTTAGGTTAAAAATAATTGGTGTGTTTGCCATTTGCAAATATTTCCTCAATGATTATCCTCTGCCGTATCTATTTTTTCTTTGCTTACAACACTGGCAATTTTTTAAAGCTCCACACACACACTTAGCTTACTCTTTTCCTACACAGATATGTTATAATATACTTGCGCAGACACTCACATACACAAGCACATTCGCTTACCCTCACATAAAGGAACGCAAACACATTAACACACAAAAGACTTACGTGGACAAACACACATGTGTATAAATATATACACACAAACATAATAATACACACTACTATACAGACAATTACTTTACGTTTCATATACCGTACTTCATATATATACCTGGATCACGCTCACCTACAGTGATTTATTTGCATATATATATATATATATATATATATATATATATATATATATATATATATATATCTTGAATAAAGACGAAAGCTAAGGTACTCCGTTGTTTCCATATTCCCGTGTGATTTTATCAAGATTTATCTTATCCACGTTTTCATTGGGGATTTACATGAAATATATATATATATATATATATATATATATATATATATATATATATATATATATATATATATATATATATATATATATATGCTGATAACCACCAGGAAAGAAGAAAACACGAAGTTCCCGAGCGCTTTCGTGTAATTCACATCTTCAGGGGTGAGTACAGACTGCTTTTCGTGTTTTCTTCTTTCCTGGTGGTTATCAGCATATACCTACATCACGCGCACCTACAGTGATTTACTTGCATATATATATATATATATATATATATATATATATATATATATATATATATATATATATATATATATATATATATATATATTCAAAAGGGACTTAAATGATCAACAGAGATAAAACGGAACTTATAACATCAGTTAAATGTAGTAATCATAGTGAGGTCAAGGGGAAGTGCAGGGCGGGATGATTCCATGTGACCTTGACCGATGAGAGGCCATTAGAGGTCAGGCAGGGGAGCCGCTTGACCGGTTATCCTGATGTATGGTTTTCGTAGAGTTGTTATAGGTTTAGCAGCTGTTTCCCCTCATCTCTTAGCTCGTAAACCTTCGTGCTCTGTTTAGACTGAAGTTAAGCGCCTCTTACAAGGTCACGTGGGTGTACTTTAACTACACTTCTTTCCTTCAGACTTTTGTATTTTTCACATCTACAAATAAGAGAAGTGAGGGAGTAACAGTAGGGTCGGTTTTGTAATTTTATTTTTCATGACGGAAAGTGACGGGTAATAGCACTCAGTTAAAAGAGTTTTGCATGAAAACCAATTAGTTTGTGTGTGTGTGTGTGTGTGTACACACACACACATAAAGAAAGATAAAAGCCCAACGAATATTGATTCTTTAAAATGATAAGCAAGCCACCTCCTCTCCCCCATACCCCTCCCCTCCCCATCCTTCTTCCCTCCCCCATCCTCCTCCCCTCCCCATAATCCTCCCATTCCCCATTCTCCCATCCTCTTTCCCTCCCCATCCTCCTTCCCTCCCCATCCTCCTTCCCTCCCTCATCCTCCTCCGCTCCCCCATGTTCCTTCCCTCCCCCATCCTCCTCCCCTCCCCATAATCCTCCCATTCCCCATTCTCCCATCCTCTTTCCCTCCCCATCCTCTTTCCCTCCCCATCCTCCTTCCCTCCCTGATCCTCCTCCGCTCCCCCATCCTCCTCCGCTCCCCATCCTCCTTCCCTCCCCCATCCTCCTCCCCTCCCCATAATCCTCCCATTCCCCATTCTCCCATCCTCTTTCCCTCCCCATCCTCCTTCCCTGCCCATCCTTCTTCCCTCCCCATCCTCCTCCCCTCCCTATAATCCTCCCATTCCCCATTCTCCCATACCCCTCCCCTCCCCATCATTCTTCCCTCCCCCATCCTCCTCCCCTCCCCATAATCCTCCCATTCCCCATTCTCCCATCCTCTTTCCCTCCCCATCCTCCTCCGCTCCCCCATCCTCCTCCCCTCCCCCATCCTCCTCCCCTCCCCCATCCTCCTCCACTCCCCCATCCTCCTCCCCTCCCCATCCTCCTCCCCTCCCCCATCCTCCTCCGCTCCCCCATCCTCCTCCCCTCCCCCATCCTCCTCCGCTCCCCCATCCTCCTCCCCTCTCCCATCCTCCTCCGCTCCCCCATCCTCCTCCCCTCCCCCATCCTCCTCCGCTCCCCCATCCTCCTCCCCTCCCCCATCCTCCTCCGCTCCCCCATCCTCCTTCCCTCCCCATCCTCCTCCCCTCCCCATCCTCCTCCCCTCCCCCATCCTCCTCCGCTCCCCCATCCTCCTCCCCTCCCCCATCCTCCTCCGCTCCCCATCCTCCTCCCCTCCCCCATCCTTCTCCGCTCCCCCATCCTCCTCCCCTCCCCCATCCTCCTCCCCTCCCCATCCTCCTCCGCTCCCCCATCCTCCTCCCCTCCCCCATCCTCCTCCCCTCTCCCATCCTCCTCCCCTCCCCCATCCTCCTCCCCTCCCCCATCCTCCTCCCCTCTCCCATCCTCCTCCCCTCCCCCATCCTCCTCCCCTCCCCCATCCTCCTCCCCTCTCCCATCCTCCTCCCCTCCCCCATCCTCCTCCGCTCCCCCATCCTCCTCCCCTCCCCCATCCTCCTCCCCTCTCCCATCCTCCGCTCCCCCATCCTCCTCCCCTCTCCCATCCTCCTCCCCTCCCCCATCCTCCTCCGCTCCCCATCCTCCTCCCCTCTCCCATCCTCCTCCCCTCCCCCATCCTCCTCCCCTCTCCCATCCTCCTCCGCTCCCCCATCCTCCTCCCTCCCCCATACTCCTCAGCTCCCCCATGCTCCTCCCCTCCCCCATCCTCCTCCCCTCCCCCATCCTCCTCCCCTCTCCCATCCTCCTCCGCTCCCCCATGCTCCTCCCCTCTCCCATCCTCCTCCCCTCTCCCATCCTCCTCCGCTCCCCCATCCTCCTCCCCTCCCCCATACTCCTCAGCTCCCCCATGCTCCTCCCCTCTCCCATCCTCCTCCCCTCTTTCCAAAGAAAAATAGATAGAGCAGCACCAAAACAATACCAGGAAGGTTGAGGAGAAAGGAAAGTGTGGAGTGAACACTACGACACGCGCCACCACACACTGCCGATCTGTCACTTCCCTTCAAGAGAGAGAGAGAGGAAGTTGCCCAAATTCTGTAAAAAGGGGGAAGAAAGTCATAAATTAAAAAGAAATGCAGAATTATTAAGTAAATATGATATAAAAATGATGAAATAGAAAAATGGGTTTCAACTTGATTTGTAATATTTCTGAACGTCTGCTATTATTGACCACTGCACTACGACGGAACGTAACTCCACATACAGGGATGACTGAATTATTGGATCTCACTAGATAAGAGTTCGTAATCATACGTTGCTTCTAATATACTCCCCCCTTCCCCCATCTCTCTCTCTCTCTCTTTCTTATCATTTTTAAGCTCGTTCTTCATCAAGCAATTTCCTACAGCCTTTCTGTTCATAGGATCATTTACCCTTTCATCTTCCCTCCCTCCCTCTTGATGACAAACCTCCAGCACACGTCATCCCCCTCCCTTGCTCTCCCTCCATCACCTCGCCGCTCCAACACACACCAGCCAGGGGTCAGGAGCTATTCGCGTATTCGGCTAATTGCCCGTTACCCTCGTTCGTCCCCTCGTTTGAGAAGTGTAAACAATTGGTGGTGGCGTGTGTGTTGGCTAGTCCCCGGACCACTGCTCTTACTCTCTCTCTCTCTCTCTCTCTCTCTCTCTCTCTCTCTCTCTCTCTCTCTCCCAGGTGTTATTTGTTTTGTCTGATAGTTATTTATTCACTTGATGATTGTGCAGAATATTTCTTTAAGGTGATGTTTATTCAGCTGTATTGAAAAGCAATGTATTCTTTTCTCAAATCCACACTGTTGGTAACTTCACTTGTGTGTGTGTGTAACTAAAATTATATATATATATATATATATATATATATATATATATATATATATATATATATATATATATATATATTATATATATGATATATATATATATATATATATATATATATATATATATATATATATATATATATATATATATATATATACAGTATATATATATATATATATATACATATATATATATATATATATATATATATATATATATATATATATATATATATATATATATATATATATATACAGTGTGTGTGTGTGTGTGGTTGTGTACACGTATGTTTTAGCTTATACATTTGCCTATATACGTGTATGTATATTCCACTTCAAGCCATATATTATCCCAGCTGGAGTATTGTTACTCAAGAGCTTTGATTCTTATGAATTATGCTATTTATTTTGTTTAATTTTCATCATGAGGTAAAATCCCTTTCCCTCCAATCCACATTGATGTTTCATGTTAGATTTGCAGTAATCGAATGGACTTTTGATAAAGTTACTAAAACCTGTTAAATAAATGTTACTGGGTTAGTCAACTAGGTGTGGGTGTTCAGTACTCCTTGATACTCTCATCAACCTACAATAAAGTATCCTTCTTCCCTTTAGTAGAATTAATATTTGATATCTGTTTTACACAATTATAAACGCATGCTTTCGTTAACTGTGACTCGATATGGAGGAAAAAACGAATGATGCCGTAAATTCGTTGGTGAAGTAATCCTCTCAACTAAACGTATACAAATTATATCATGCTCACTCAGAGGATAATAAAATAATGTATTTAATATTTTTTTTAAAGCTGTAAGTTATAATAAGATCTTAATACATTGATTCTCTTTGTCTGTCTTCAATTTGCTCACCATCTCTCAACCAGAAGGCAAAATATATTTGTCAGATAATCATATTCAAAACTCGGTGATGAAATAGTCTAGCAGATGCCTCGCTGACAGCAAAACTACTTCTGAGAATTCCTCCTCTGAGCACAGAGTCTGAAAACAGTATAATTCCCCGATGAAAAGATTCTCTAAATATCTTAAGTAAATACGACCTCCAAATGTCAAAATGTGAAGTTGTCTACCCGAGAAAGTCAAGGAAAATGTTACTCGTAAACATTGTATCTCCTCTAGCTAACTTCGTATATTTATCCCAACACTAACAATTTATTCAAGCCAACATAATTTTCAGGAGGCTTCTCCAGGCGGACAAAATCTTACGGGAATTTCGGCACACAACTTTAGATCTTGATTAAAGCTACGGGCGATTCTGGTTGAAATTGCGAGAACTTTTGAAGTTTTTATTAACTACGCAGAGCAAAAATCCCAAAGTTTGGAAACGGGTAAAACAAGCGAGTAAATAGCTGCAGGTATAAGAAGACGGAGGAAGATTTTGTCCATCGGGGAACCTTCGTCTCTCTCTCCCGTAAACCTTTACTTAAATTCTTATAAACTGCATTGACACGTAGCATTTTAGCGTCCCTTCGTATTAAGAACACAAATAATGGTAATCTCACATTTGAATCGGAATATAAAGATTTAAAGTAGGGTTATTTATCACTCCAATAGAGCTTCACAATTGCATCACTTGAATGACTTGGGGATTTCTTTTTTTACAAATAAAATGTTTGCTCCATCATCATTTGCCTTATTTTGTGTGCAGTTAACAAGGTCTGCACAAGTTTTATACCAGCCAACAACCCAAGAATCATCTTAATGTTGCCCGTGCATCTCATTCATAAAAGAATATTTGCATAATGATACAGTATAGAAGCGAGTGAAAATATCCCGAGAAACTAAAAATGTGGCGCAGTTGATATACCGGGAGTCAACAGTTGGTAAATTTACCAAGTAAAAAAAATATAATGTGAAAATTAGGGACGTCATCATTACAGAACCTCTCGATTATCTCATTTGTGTCCCTGATTCTAAAGTATGTTTGTCTTTTTAAAGTAAGAAAATTTAGTTTTTGCTTCAGAGGAAGAGGAAACTATCACGTGTGTCACCGTCAGACGTCATTCTCAGGGTTTCAAATAAAGTTTCAAGGAGTAGTGTAAGTGTTGGATAGTCACAAACAATATTAAATATGTCATATATCAACCACATTTATACTCGTAGAGTTATACGTATATATAAGGAATTCTTTAATCCTTATATCATACTCGAAGTTCGATACCATAATTTTTTTTTACAAGATATATTATTCAGTGCAAATCATTTATCATACAAGGGGAAGAAAAATATTGTGAGTATACGTATAAGACATCGATAAAAACACGAGTTATAAACATGTTTTCCGGTAAGATTTTCAGGCCGGGTGATTTACTCCTTAACACATCGTTAACTACGTTGTTAGGGGAAGAAATATCGTTAAGTAAGGCAAGAGTGAGGGAAGCGAATCTAATCTGCATAAAAAGTACATTTTCTAGCCAGTAGTACTGTACACTGGCTTTTTACCCAGCAGTTTACCCAACACTTTATGCAACACTTTTCCCAACACTTTACACAGCATTTTACACAACACTTTACCCAGCAGTTTATACAACTCTTTATACAACAATTTACCCAACACTTTACACAACACTTTATAAAACACCTTACCCAACAGTTTCCCCAACACTTTCCAAACACTGTGCGCAACACTTTACACAACACGTTTCGCAACACTGTACGCAACACTTTACCCAACACTTTTCCAACACTACGCGATACTGTCAAGGCCATATAGGATCTTTGATGGTAGACTGTTTATCGATCCTGAGGTGCTAGAGGGAAATTGTCCATTGAAATATAAATTTAATTACAATATTATCACACATACACACAAGTAAATTTACCAAATTAACCTGGGAAATATTACCATTCGCTGACACATAACAGCTCCGCCAGCGAGTTGTCAGAATTGGTATAGGGAGGCGAAAGATCAACCAGAGTATTGAAGATCCCGCTCCCCGAGTAGCATACTCAAGGGATGGGGTTAGTGGACTAAAGTCTCCCCTGAACTGGGATACGGTAAACTCTGATCTGCTGGCCCCCGCTAGTCCCCACAACTAGACAGATCAGGTCATACATGTAGTCACCCTGGATGACAAAGACTGACGAACACTGATGAAGACGCCTCTCACGCCTGGACCCTTGACGTGGGTAGAGTCCTCCTAAACAACGTATTAACATAGCCATAATATTCCGGCAAAATCATAAATAAACTCAGTACCAAACATTAAGTACTAACAATACTTGACATAATGAACGTTAAATCATAATAGAATTATATCAATAATCAACAGCAGAAATGAGTCACAAAATAACATAACATAGACAAATCAATAATATAAGTGGAGGGTTCTCTTACCGACTCTGAGGGAAGGAAGCCTTGTGACCAACCCATTAACCATTCCAGCGCACACATCACCTCTGTTCCGGGGTCATAACACCTCGAATACTTTGAATGAATCACCGAGATCCCGACGTTCTTGAACCTGTACGAGGCTCATTAGCGCTCCAGATGAAACGAATCCCGGTGAATGAGTAACCAACACTTTGAATAGTCCTAAGCAAATTACCTAAACCACACTCTCACCAGTTTCCCTCACAAACACTGATTAAACTGATGAGTACATCGGTTTAATCAGCACTTTACCTAACACTTTGCACAACACTTTAACCAGCAATGTACTAACACTTGACATATTACTTTATTAAACACTTTACCAAGACTTATACAGCACTTTACTAATACTTGCGCAACACTTTATCTTCACTTATTCAACACTTTTATACTTAATCCAACATTTAACGCAACCTATTATCCAACACTTTATGTAACATACTTTTTTCATCAATTTGCTGAATCCTTTACCCAACAATACTTAGAAGTGGAGAAGGATAAACACAGTTTAGTGCATATATGACAATCTGTTTTACTTTTTTAATGGTTATTTTAGACATCATCACACTCACTCACTCAATAATACACACCTCTCTGGCCATCTTATCGGAATTCTAAGCCAAGCACTTCACTGTTAAAGAATATCACAGTTATAATCAATGTCAACAATAAGTCTAAAATTATGAGTGTGAATTATTACGACGAGAGCTGAGTCACCTTTATTTTTAGTTAGCTGTAGGTTTGATATAGTTCTTGAATCATCATTAGGGTAGTATACTGATTAATACTTTGTGTCGGTCTCACTATGAATCAGTACGAAGTTTACAGAGGAGGAAAAATAATACCACTGGGTAAAGTATGATGAAGTTGGTAAGTTGATTTAGATATGACTTGTGTGTAGTGATGGATGGATTTTTGATGCGTCTTCAAGTGACATTTTTGTTGTGGCCTTAAGATTATCTCCTACTAAGAGTAACTAATTTCCAAGTGTTTAGAGCAGTGGTTCTCAACCTTGTTTGCCCCATGCACCCCTTTCACCATATGTCAGAATGTCATTCCCCCCTCCTTTCCAAGATTGTCTGCCTCAAAAAGTGCATTCCAAATAATATGCATATAATACTGAAAATCCTTTATTTTTTCCATATTAATACATATACATTTACAATTTTACATGGATTAGTTTTATAGTGGAGTTTTACAAATTAAATGCCAATTGAAAATGTTGATGGATTTATAAAACTTGAATAAAAGTAAAATAGTTTTTTTTTTATTTTTAATGAATTACTGAACAGACCAAACTGAAGCATAATGCAATAAACAAAAAGTTCAATAGAATACCAGGATATTGTAAATTTGTAATTAATTTTATTCAGATGAAGATTACAGTCTATGAGAAACCTGTGATTGTTTTTTCTTCACCAATTCTGGGATACGCGGAGGAGTGCTTGAAAGGGCACAACGCAGGTCATTTTCTACCTCTAATCTACTACGTTGCTTCGTTTTAATTTGCAACAGAGTTGAAAAGCCTGACTCACAAAGATATGTACACACAAACGGAAGCAATGCACGGATAGCTCTTTCTGCCACTTTTGGGTAGGAATCGCACATCAAGGGCCAAAATTCTGTGATTGATTTCTCATCGAACATATCTCTTGCTCCCGAATCAGTTCCCCCCCCCCCCCCTGAAAACCTGAATTCCCCCCTTGGTTGAGAACCCCTGGTTTAGAGTGTAGTAACAATGACCACGATTTGACAATGTAAATGCCAAAATGTGTCTTGAAATCTAATTTTTACACCATGATTAAATTTTTATATGTTGTGGTATTAGGTGGAACTTTATTTCATTCTGCTCTGTTATAAAGAATACGTCAAGTAATAGATTATATTAAGGTGTACAACTGTGAGTTATAAATAGGATTTTTTTTTCTTTTAAGCGTGATGATATAAGTAATAATTTATATAGAGTAAGAATTTTTAAGTCATACACGAGTATTTCATCGCATATCTGCTTTCCTTTTGACAGTGTCCTTAAAGTGAAATATTAAAAGTAACGTTTTTTCTGGGTCTTAATGCCTTATTGGGAACCCTCTCTTTGTCTCTCATAATTTATATGATATCTAATTTATCTTGAAACACCACATTCAGTCTTTATTTTGTTAGCTCATATGCAGAGATAACTTTTTCACCTGTGTCAAGTAGATACAAAATTTACCAATAAAATGTACAATCTAACCTGTGATTGGGTTCTCCATAGCAGGATATGACAAGCTATGTTATATGTATTATTTGAAGAGCTTAAAATGTCCTGAAAGATGTATCGGAGAAGCAAAAGCAGATCTCGCGACTATGATGGGGATGTTTCTTGGGTGTACTGTTTGGCAGCCGTGGGCGAGTCAATAGCAGCTAAAATTATATGAATATTCAAGTTCTCGAAATAGCGAAATTGTGATTAGAATATTCATATATCTTGAGTGAAGTCTTTTGCCTGCTTCTGCACGGCCAATGATTTAATGAATGAATTATAGTTGCTTGATGAGGAATCAGTATTTCAACTATTCTTTTCTCTCATTCTTTTACTCGCCTAATGGTGTCAAAACTCTGTCATGTATTTCTTTTGTTTTTGTTTTTATTAATCTTTCTCCTTGCCTTCATATGCTCGTCTTGCCTAAACAAATTACCCACTTTTCCATCTATCCCTAAACTATTCGTGATTAAGACCAAAACATCTGGTATTCGAGCACTGAGGCACAACACAAGTGAAGATTATTGTGTTCCCACATACATTCACCTTGTTTTCCTTATGTGACACATCCAAACTCTCTCTCTCTCTCTCTCTCTCTCCGCTTTGTCACACCTTCGAGAGAAACACTGACTGCCGTTGTTGGCATACTGAGACAACAAACAGTCTGTCCCTTCCACGTTTTTCTGTTACCTTCATCATCGTTATTACTAATCGTCTAAGAATTGGGTTGATGCAAATATAAAAAGAGAGAGAAAACATGCCGGATGTCAGATGAAGTAATTCTTTCACTCACACGCTATATATATCTTAGTTAACCCGTTACTTAAGTGTCCCAGGCTCAGTAAATGGACTTCTTAAGATACGTTGTTAGATTTCTCGTCTTCTGAAAATTTGGGTCAGTAAATTTCATATGTTTTACATCTGTTTCTGCTTTAGTTATCTTTCAAATCTTTATCTTACTCTCTTATTCCTCTGTCGAGTAAATGACCATTTTTTTTCTTCTAAAATATCCATCTTCTCTCTCTAAATTGTTTGTTTTTCTAACTTCCACTCCCTCTGTGTCTATGTCCTTTCACTTTCTTCTTCTTCCTTCTCTTCCTCCTCTTCTCCGCCTTCCACCCCCCCCCCCCCCCCGTATCTCGTGTTTGTGGGGAATCAAAGCCCATCTGTTGGCTATTTCACCACTAAGCCTTTGGTGATCGTACATAAAACGTGGCGTGTGCATCAACCCTTGGTACACCAAATGAATCCTCGTCTTATTTCTCTCCTGTTGAATATCCACTATTAGTTGTGTTGATCGTGTTGAGGGGGAGTTTATTTTTGTGTACTGTATCTTAATGTGGCGGCGCTCGATTACGTAGCGGAAATAATGGTGCCCGCCAGCGTGTGATGCAGCGTTTTTATTATTTTTTGTTTTTTTTTTGTTCCGGAGTAATTACCACCATGAAGCGTCCCCAATTGGAAAGTCCCAAGTGTGTAAACAAGTAAGGTTTCATCAACAACTATGTCCTCGGTGATTGATGACTGTGTGGCGTTCTGCAAAATATGCTTTGTTCTTCTGTCGGCAAGGATTAATTGCTCTAACTGGCTAATGACACTCTGAGCAATACATTCCACGTCACTAAAAACAAACAAATGTATTACACTGCACATATATACATCACAGCTCAGTGTGTTACAGTGTGTATTACTATCGTAACTTTTAAAATCACTCAAACACCTCTTTTTGTTTTTGTTTTACGTATTTTGGGTGGAAAAACTCACGATAAAAAAGTTTTTGCTTCTCGTCATGAACCCGGACAAGATAAACATGATGAGGGAGTGGGAGGCGGGACGAGGTACGGCTGAAGTCTCTGTCAAAACGAGATGTCGGAGTGAGATGGATGGCTGCTCGCTCTCCTGCCTGCCTACCCACATCGGTTGGTGGCGGCACTGCCCTCCATTCCCAAGGGGAGGAATAGGCGAGAAGAGGGCGAAAGGCTGGAAAGTAGAGTAGGGTAGGAGGAAAGGGAGAAGATAAGAGAATAATAAAACAAGTGTGGAAAAATAGAGGCAAAAGGAAAGAGGACGGAGAAAGGGTGAAACCAACTTAGAGAAATAAGGGAATAAAATGGATAAGGATAGGGAGGGGAGCAAAGGTAAAGTTAGATGTGAGGCAGGATAGTGATGAGTGGGGGGAAATGTTGAGGAGGACTTGAGGGTTAGAGTGAGAAGGAAATTAAGAAAGCTGGGGTGAGCGAATATAGAAACGGAAGGGGAGAAAAAAGAGAGGAAGACTAAGACAGGATAGAAAAGAGGATTAAAGGGGGAACATAGATAAAAATAATAGAGATGGAGAAGGGTAGAAGGTTAAAGAAATAATACAATTTAGAGAGTTACGGGGATAGGATGGAAGGATAGAGAAGGGATGGGTGGTGGGATGGAAGATATTAAAGAATGTCTGGAGACTATAAAGACAAATAGACATATTACAGAGAAAGGCTGCTGGTTAATGCCTGAACATCATTTCATAATTTTACTATTACACAAGATAACAGAGTTACAAAATAAACAATATTGTAAGACGTACAACAGTCAGGTCAACAGTCTGGGGAGGAGTGATTGTAGGTGTTTGAGTAAAAGTGTGCTGGGGAGTGATGCACTGGTGTGGCAAGGAAGTACATAGTGTGTATACGTGTATGCATACATACACACATGCTCTGTGTATATATATATATATATATATATATATATATATATATATATATATATACATATACATATATATATATATATATATATATATATATATATATATATATATATATATATATATATATATATATATATATATATATATATATATATATATATATGAAGGCGAGTTTGTGGAGCCAAATTTTCAGTTCACAAATAAAATTGTTTGGCACATCAGTTTGTATGATGAAAAAGCATGTTTGGTGTACTGAATTTTTCAACACAGGACTGTGACATATTGGTTTGTTCAGCATGAGAGTTTGATATATTGGCTCGTCCAACGTATAGATTCAGTCGATTCGCGAGTTTAGTCGACTTTTGATCAGTGTGGTTGAGGATCTGTAGACTTAGAGATTTATATTACATATTACATGTGTGATATAATTTAATGAACTTTGGTAAATTATAATATCTGGCATGCCGTATATTTTACAAGATATTTATATGAGTGATTCAGAATTCTAAAATAATTTGTAAAGATTAAAAAAGACTACTTGAGAGACACTTCAATAAAAGTCTGTAATGATAAACACATGAAAGTATCCGTGTTAGTGAATGTCGGGTTAAACCTCAATCTGATATGCATCTACTGTTTCTGATTCCCTTTACACTCAGAGTGAAAAACGGCTAAATGAAAACGTTATCGTGAATTATTACTACACTGAAGATGAATTTATGAAAATATTACCAACTTATATTACAAAGTGTTTTTTTATTGTTTGTTTTAAACGTTACAATGCTGTAATTACGTTAATGTAAAGGAGATTGAATTATTGTTGACTTTAGGATAACATTATGAAGACAAGAATAAAACAAGAGACAAACGATGATTTGTAGCTGAGAAGAGATAAAGGTTGCGAGAGTAAGAGAAGTTCGTTGGTGTGGCGGGAATATGTGAAGTGAACAGAAAAGGAGAAGATAAATATACCAGATGTGTAGTGAGGTCAGTAGAGAAGAGGGGAAGGCAAGACGCGGTGGAGTGGCAGCTAGTGTGTTATTATTATTAAGGAAAGGGAAGGGGGGTTGGCCCGGTAGAGTGTGAAGTATGTGTTATGGGGTATCAAGGTAGATTGAAGGAAGACTGAGATGCTCTGTGATTACCAAGGTGTGTGTGTAGGCCAGAGGGAGGGAGGGGGACGTTTGCCCACTCTAATATTTCACTGGCCAGACCACCATATGTAAAGGACAGAAATAATGCGATAAAAGCACTTGCATAATTTAATGATAATTGTAAAGTTTGTTTTCAATTTGATTATTATGAAGTTTGTTAAGAGTTTCTTCTTAATGAATTGGTTGAATTTCTTAAAGAATTACAAAATGTTGTGATTTCTTAATTTAGTAGCAGTTTCTTTATATTGAGGCTTTTACAAATGGAAAGTTTTATTAATTCTTTTTTTTTGTGAAAGCATAAAATATTATGAAATATGAAAAATGCTTCCAATGCACAATTGAAATTACACAGTTTACCAGATTTACAGAAATTTTATAAATACAGGGATAGTATATATAGATACCCGATACATTAAGGATCGTTAATTACTGTAAGTCAACTTTAGGAAGGATAGAATTACATTAACAATTCTACGTAGTTGATCTGTTAAACTCGGGAAATTACACGACAGGCAGATGTTACCTTAAGTAATGAGTGTTCTGTAGTTGAATAACCTCCCTGGAATTTCCATTATACTGAGCATTTAAATTAATGAGCAAATGTGTGAAAAATAAGTAAGTTTGACCAAAATGTGGTTTGTTGTCGCACAGTGAATGGTAGGAGAATGTTTACAGAAGAATGAAGATGAAATCTTTTAAGCAAGCAAAGGATCATCATTCAGACGGACACTGTTGTTTAACTTTCTTGTCTACTGTAAGCAACACCACCATGAGAACACACTCAGTTTCTTCAGGTGTTTAAAGATATAAAATATGAGATATAAAATGTCTTCACCCGTCAGTCATCAATTCTTTACGGTTGGAAGTTTCGTGACAAAATACATTATTCAACAGATAGTTAATATATGTTTACCTTATTCATAGATACAGCTTTTATTAATCTTAAAGGTGAAGGTTTTGTAAATGTACATCCACATTACGGTTAAAGAAAAACCAAGTATAGAATTTAATCGAAAAGAGAAGATGAAGAAACAAATCTCTTTTACATGGATGAGTTCTAATTGGATATTATTCTCTTTTACCAGATGACGCATGAGAGATCTGAAGGAGGGTGCCTTGAGACTTACAGTGAAGGAGGACAATGAGCCTCCCGTTATATATATATATATATATATATATATATATATATATATATATATATATATATATATATATCTATAGATATATATATATATATATATATATATATATATATATATATATATATATATATATATATATATATATATATCATGTAGATGCACAATGGAAACGTGGATAAGATAAATCTTAA
This sequence comes from Homarus gammarus, assembly GCA_958450375.1. NCBI lineage: Eukaryota > Metazoa > Arthropoda > Malacostraca > Decapoda > Nephropidae > Homarus > Homarus gammarus. Next base: position 153,703 of record CAUDMG010001137.1, on the reverse strand, counting down.
TAAAATCACACAGGGAAAAGGGAAACAATGGAGAGCGTTAGTAATAGTTGAGTCATCCTTAAAAACAATATTAATGTTTAATAGTTTAAGGGACTGAACTAAAGGGACAAATTCATTGCGATAAGGAAGAGTCAAAATATTCTTAAATGTAGGAACTTGTCTAGTTTGAGTAGAATAAAAGGATTGTTTAGCCCTTTTAAAACAACGATCAACAAACAATGAAGAGCACCCAAGATTTTGTGCAATGGACAATGAATGTGTTGTTATGTACATAAGCTCTCTCTCAGTCTTTGTAATTCAGTTGCTTCTGAAGATTTCTTGAATAAAGAAGAAAGCTAAGGTGCTCCATTGTTCCCTTTCCACTGTGTGGTTTTATCAATATATATATATATATATATATATATATATATATATATATATATATATATATATATATATATATATATATATATATATACATATATATATACATATATATATATATATATATATATATATATATATATATATATATATATATATATATATATATATATATACACTGTATGTGTGTTTGTATGTGTGTGTGTGTGTGTGTGTGTGTGAAAGGAAAATTAAAACTCGTTCGTTTTGTCTAATATATTCCTTTATCTTATAACGCTAGGTTATATTGCAGTAAATGTTCAAATTTATTTATGCTAACTTGTATACACTTGGCATTTTGCACGTCCTTGTACATCAGTAATAATTGCAGCGCACTCAAACATTTTAGTATCGAACAGTTATCGTGTTATAAAATACACTCTTAACTCTTCATGACCTGTGTGGCCTCCCAGTGGGCCAGTAAATCAATATTTATTTCAGTGCAAGAAGAAAAGTTTTCAAACTTAAACGATCGATCGAAAGTGAGATCCATATCCAATATTTTATCGATATAATAATTTGTTGCTTTTCTGAAATAAAAAGCTGAAATATTTGCCTTCGAGAGTAAATGATTCAACTCCTTAGCAATTGAGATGTAACATTAAAGATGCCCAAAATTATTCCGTGACTTACGACAGGAAAGGAATCACCATAAACTTGAAACAGTCCAGAATTGCGCCATGACAATGACAGTCCCAGTTTATAGTAAATAGTAATTCTCCCGATGTTTCTTCATGTTAATTTTTTATATTTTCTTCTCTTCTTCAAAACTAGTTTTTAGAAAATTAACAAGGTTTTGTATCCATTAAACTCTATGAGCACTTGATAGCCCTGGTGAGGCGTGCACCTATCCCCTCCTACACTTCTCCTGAAAGTATTATGTGTCATATAAGAGTTGCAAGAAAACCCGAAAGCATTAAGACACGAGAGCGTCAATATTTTGTTTTAACTCATTGAATGAAAACATCATTGGCCATCAACTAGATATTTACAGAAGAACAGAGAAGAAATGGGCTACGACAGAGAGGCATCAGTGAACACCCCCCCCCCCCCCGCGAAGAAAAGAGTTTGAATATTACAATATCGTCACTTTAAATTTTTCAAAATAAATGAAAAGAACACAACAACAACTACATTACACAAGTAGTTCACAAAGATAGCCATTAACGCTTTGCAAAAACAAAAACATAAAACAAAACAGAATTGACACCATTACCCCGGCTGTTGTTATTAGCCACTCACTGGTGTTGTATTACTGGATGAGTTTACTTGTATTAAATGAAGAGAAGGAAACAGCGTCACTACTTGTAAACACCTGTTACAATAATTTTTTTTTTCGAAGTGAACCACGTCATAAATCAACAGATGCAGGAGGGGGAGGGGGTCAGAAATCTCATATTGTATGCTGATTTACTTCGAATTTCTTCATTTGCGAACATCAAAACTTGTATTCTCTTGGTCGACTGTTGCTATCTTGAAATTACAAAACAGAAATCTCTTAAATCGAGTCATCTTCCTCGTACAGTATACTGTATATGGTTTACGAAGTAGTGATTATCGTTGTAATGTATTCTTCTTCTGGTAGAAGAGTGTGTGCGTTCTGTACAGTATATCAGTCTCATATCTCTTGCCTAGGTAAGTTAAACAAAAAAAGAGGTGTTTCCATTTAATGAAGAACATTTTGCCCTTGTTTCCGGCCACGATGATGATATTAAGAACTTTAATAAACCACTCATGAAGATACAACATTTCACCTAGAACGAGATTCAGTGTTTTCGTATCGTACATAACACCCGCCAGAACGTAGCCTTGAAATACACATGAAATTTCTCACAAGTGTATGTTTAATGCTCACCAACGTCAACACATTTGATTATAAACAAACACACACGCAAATAAATATTCGAAAGCGCACAAATATTGGCAAATGCAGACACAAGCGGTCGTACACATGTATAAACACATACACCACATGAACAAACACACATACACAAATATACACAACCACGTACACACACACACACACACACACACCAAGGAATTCCTGTATGTGTATGTACACACAATACCTGGCTGGTTTCTTGAAAACACATAAGGTAAGGACGTGTGTAGTCGGCGCTGCCCGCTAACGCGGCCGTGGTCTCTTGAACATGGGGAACAGCTGCCAGCCTGGTTTGTCGGGCCCTCTCCTTCCCCATCTCTTCCTTCCAATCTGGATTTGTCAACATCCTCCCACCAAAGTATAGTGCAAAGATTGATGATCAACCCACAAGTGACATACAAAAGTGACAATTTCAACTCGAAACAAAGAAACAAATGGTAGTGACAATTGTGTTTAGTGGTCAGTGTTGACCTGACCCAACCAGCCCGCGGTACACTCGCCACCACCAACACTAGATTAAAAGCCAAGAAACACTCATAAGAACATAAGAACATAAGAATGGAGGAAACTGCAGCGGGCCTATTGGCCCATACTGGGCAGTCCCGTTTACACCCAACCCCTATTGCTCATATGAGCATCCAACCTATGTTTGAAGCAATTCAGCGTATTCGAGTTAATGATGATATTTGGTAACTTGTTCCATTCATCCACTACTCTGTTTCCAAACCAGTGTTTACCTATTTCACGCCTAAATCTAAATTTGTCCAATTTAAAACCATTGTTACGAGTTCGCTCCTGGTTGGATAATTTGAGTACCTTTGTAATGTCCCCTTTGTTTAGCCCTGCCTTCCATTTATACACCTCTATCAGGTCGCCCCTCGCTCTACGTCTCTCAAGGGAGTGCAAATTAAGATGCTTTAACCTGTCTCTATACTCAAGGTTCCTGATACCCGGGATTAGTCTTGTCATTCTCCTCTGGATTCTTTCCAAGGATTCTATATCCATTCTGTAATACGGTGACCAGAACTGGACTGCGTAATCCAGGTGTGGTCTCACAAGAGCAAGATACAGTTTTAGGATGACCTCACTAGTCTTGTAACTAACACTCCTTTGTATGAACCCAAGTACTTTATTAGCCTTGTTACGAGCAAAAACACATTGTTTACTTGGCTTAAGGTTCCTACTTATCATTACTCCTAAATCTCTCTCGCAGTCGGATTTCTCTATGGCATCGTTGTTCATCTGGTATCTGGTTTCCCTGTTTACATTCCCTATACTGAGTACTTTACATTTGTCAATGTTGAATTTCATCTGCCATTTTTCAGACCATTCGAAAAATTTGTTTAGATCCTCCTGTAGTTTTGCCGAGTCCTCGTCAGATTTGATAACACGTCCTATTTTAGTATCATCAGCAAATTTACTTATGTTGCTGTCTATGCCGATATCTATGTCGTTTATGTATATAATAAACAATAATGGTCCAAGTACTGAGCCTTGGGGAACTCCACTTGTGACGTTGCTCCAATGGGACTTAGTGCCGTTAATGCTCACTCGCTGTTTCCTGTCCTGTAACCACGCCCTAATCCATTTAAGGATGTCACCTTTGATGCCATGAGCTTCTACCTTTCTAATTAGTCTTTCGTGGGGTACTCTGTCGAAGGCTTTGCTAAAGTCGAGATATACCACATCATAATTGTGCCCCTCGTCCACTGATTCGAAAACTGATGAAAAGAATGTTAATAGATTAGTTAGGCAAGAACGTCCGCTTGTGAAGCCATGCTGGGAATCATTGATCAATCTGTGCTTCTCCAGGTGATTTCCAAACTACACCAGGAGAGAAGTGAGGACTCCCTACTCCACCCAGGTGAGGAACTATGAATTCCTAACTACATCACACGAGGAACAAGAACCATCTCCAACACGTGGTGCATCTGCAGCTGTAGTGAGGTAACGGCTTAACAGCCAGGCTGGCGCCGACATCAGGTCACAAGAATGTCTACAGACCAGCTCCCACAGTACCAGATCAACAGTTAATCTATATGTTGACGTCATGTTTCTTATGTTTCTGAATTGAAAGCTTTTATCAATCAAATGACCCACTCCCCGATTCCACCATATGTTACTTATCATCTCTGTTCATTGTTTATTTTCAGCCTTCGGGCTGCCATGTTATCTTAATAAATCGCTAATTATTATTATTATTATTATTATTATTATTATTATTATTATTATTATTATTATTTATTATTATTACACACACACACACACAATTCCTTACTTGCCATAAGTGTGATCAGAAAGTCATTTCAAATTATAAAGTTTTACATAAAACAGCTAAAAATAAAGCAAAAATTTCTCAAATTCAAAATGAGTCACATTTACGACTGTGTGTATCCAAACTTCTTTTTAAATTAAATTTCCATCATCTAAAATACGTCTCAGTTTCCACAAAAGTTCCCTCTTAATGATCTCCCGCGGTTGAATCCAGAACTGGTCGTCAGTGTGGCGACAAAAACTGGGTCTCTGGAATACTCTGGAGACAAAGGGAAGTTGGCCATCCTGGAGGAACTCATTTATCTCCGTCTTCGTCACCAGGGACAAGATACGCTAATGCTTAAAATTCTGCACGACTTTTAGAAATACTGTGCTTCATTAATCAACTCTGGAGTTTAGTTGTGGAGGGGCGGTGAGGGAGAGGGAGACGAGGGAGGGGAGAGACGCATTATACTTATGAGTTAGGTTTATTTATAGCATGCTGATTTATTTCAGAGTTATTAAGATATTAAGTTACTATTAGACATCAGCTGTTAGTGAACAAGTTAGCCTTACTCTGTGGGATACAAAGTATCTTATGAATTAAATTGATTAACCCCTTGTAATTTCATAAGAAAATTTACATAACTTACGACAACGGCACAGACAAGAATATGTGTTGTACAACGATGCTAGGAAATATTTTTCTGTAAGTCAGATGTGTATCTGTGAAAGTCATTCAAGATTAGAAATAACCCTGTCAAGTTTATCTGGCTAAATGTAGGGGAGGGCGATTTCTCCGTGGATAGTGTTTGTCAAGGTCAACCAGAGTAAAACATGCCCAGGGTCGTCTTTTTACTTCGTCTATGTCTGAATATATATAGTATATACTTACATTTTCTTCTCAGCGACGTGGATAGTCCATCGTATCTCTACAGGTTTCCAGAAGTTGCACGGCGAGAGAGCCGGAGATCACCTGCTTAGTATAAGAAGGGTGAGGAAGTGTTGACGAAATTAATCTTAACACAGTCTAACAGTCGAGTACCATTTTGACTATCAATGAATGACCTACTGGGGACATTTACTAAAGGAAGAGTGGCAGGGAAGAGCTGACTGATGGTCTCACTAAAGGGAGGGGTGATGTGAGGAGAAAACTGCCTGGTTAATGATCTATAGCGGCTTAAATGAAACATGTATAACAGAATCAAGGAGAGTTGATGGATATCCTCCTCTGTGTCTGGAAGCAGCGATTAATATATGTAGCATAATTCAGAAAAATGAAGGAGATAGAAAAATTATGGAAAATAAAGCATTTACGAAAATGAAAAGAGTCAGCGATTTCCATAAAACAAAAGAATATTGGTGTTAGAAATGAGAGAATCAGTCATTGGAGAAGATTGTGGTTGATTACTGCTATTATCGCGAACAATATTTATATTTAAGTGTATTTGTTGTGCTGAATGTGAAAAGTATAATGTTGCCCCATTGACATTACGGTGGTTGCGACCTTTTACTGTTTTGATAAAACATTGGGAGCAGTGGGAGGAGGAAGAGCACCCAGGGGAGAACATTGTGAACATCACTTATATTTACATAGAAAAAAATGCATTAATATGTAGACTGACTTATGCGCTTTCATAATTCCTGCTGCTAGTATTCTTTGACACCTTTGTGACTAAAGATGTATCTCTTGACATATCGCTCTGAGTTGTTATGAAGATATTAATTGTGAGATCATACCTAAAGTGTGAGTTGACAAATGTCATACAGAGATTGTCTGTGTTATAGACCTGATAAATATTCACCTGCGTCAAGATCCCGAGGCATGAAATTTTCATAATTCCAGTGCGAGACTGGGACAAGCTGTGAAGACCATGAATATACGTGAGGATATAAATCGTACTGGTTCCTTTCTTATGGTCTTTTTCACTTTAAGATTATTCGTACTGCCTGTGGAGACTTAGTGTGTTATTTAGACACGTGAGTTGGTGATTCCCAGCCATGGTGTGTGGGTGTGGTGAGTCCCTGCCATGGTGTGTGGGTGTGGTGAGTCCCTGCCATGGTGTGTGGGTGTGGTGAGTCCCTGCCATGGTGTGTGGGTGTGGTGAGGCCCTGCCATGGTGTGTGGGTGTGGTGAGTCCCTGCCATGGTGTGTGGGTGTGGTGTGTCCCTGCCATGGTGTGTGGGTGTGGTGAGTCCCTGCCATGGTGTGTGGGTGTGGTGAGTCCCTGCCATGGTGTGCGGGTGTGGTGAGTCCCTGCTATGGTGTGTGGGTGTGGTGAGTCCTTGTCATGGTGTGTGGGTGTGGTGAGTTACTGCCATGGTGTGTAGGTGTGGTGAGTCCCTGCCATGGTGTGTGGGTGTGGTGAGTCCCTGCCATGGTGTGTGGGTGTGGTGAGTCCCTGCCATAGTGTGTGGGTGTGGTGAGTCCCTGCCATGGTGTGTGGGTGTGGTGAGTCTCTGCCATAGTGTGTGGGTGTGGTGAGTCCCTGCCATGGTGTGTGGGTGTGGTGAGTTTCTGCCATGGTGTGTGGGTGTGGTGAGTCCCTGCCATGGTGTGTGGGTGTGGTAAGCCCCTGCTATGGTGTGTGGGTGTGGTGAGTCCTTGCCATGGTGTGTGGATGTGGTGAGTTTCTGCCATGGTGTGTGGGTGCGGTGAGTCCCTGCCATGGTGTGTGGGTGTGGTGAGTTGGTGATTCCTTGCCATGGTGTGTGGGTGTGGTGAGTCCCTGCCATGGTGTGTGCGTGTGGTGAGTTTCTGCCATGGTGTGTGGGTGTGGTGAGTCCCTGCCATGGTGTGTGGGTGTGGTGAGTCCCTACCATGGTGTGTAGGTGTGGTGAGTCCCTGCCATGGTGTGTGGGTGTGGTGTGTCCCTACCATGGTGTGTGGGTGTGGTGTGTCCCTGCCATGGTGTCTCGGTGTGGTGAGTTGGTGATTCCTTGTCATCGTGTGTGGGTGTGGTGAGTTTCTGCCATGGTGTGTGGGTGTGGTGAGTCCCTGCCATGGTGTGTGGGTGTGGTGAGTTGGTGATTCCTTGCCATGGTGTGTGGGTGTGGTGAGTTTCTGCCATGGTGTGTGGGTGTGGTGAGTCCCTGCCATGGTGTGTGGATGTGGTGAGTCCTTGCCATGGTGTGTGGGTGTGGTGAGTTTCTGCCATGGTGTGTGGGTGTGGTGAGTCCCTGCCATGGTGTGTGGGTGTGGTGAGTCCCTGCCATGGTGTGTGGGTGTGGTGAGTTGGTGATTCCCTGCCATGGTGTGTGGGTTTGGCGAGTTTCTGCCATGGTGTGTGGGTGTGGTGAGTCCCTGCCATGGTGTGTGGGTGTGGTGAGTTCCTGCCATGGTGTGTGGGTGTGGTGAGTTGGTGAGTCCCTGCCATGGTGTGTGGGTTTGGCGAGTTTCTGCCATGGTGTGTGGGTGTGGTGAGTCCCTGCCATGGTGTGTGGGTGTGGTGAGTTTCTGCCATGGTGTGTGGGTGTGGTGAGTCCCTGCCATGGTGTGTGGGTGTGGTGAGTCCCTGCCATGGTGTGTGGGTGTGGTGAGTTTCTGCCATGGTGTGTGGGGTAGAACGGGAACTGGGGGAGATCTAGGAAGCATGATAGGACGAGTCGATGTTCGATTAATCTTCAAATTAGGCTGTTCATTTAGCGCTGGGTATTTTAGGAGTAGTGTTCTGTCTCCAACTCCCTTAGCCCCCAGTTCGAACCGGGTCCATGACAAAAACCCCACCGGACAAAAACCCCAGGACAAAAACCCCCAGGACAAAAACCCCAGGACAAAATCCCCACTGGACAAAAACCCCTAGGACAAAAACCCCAGGACAAAATCCCCACTGGACAAAAACCCCTAGGACAAAAACTCCACCTCTACCGGACAAAAACCCCATCTCCACTGGAACCTAACCTAACCTAACCTAAATTTAAATGAAATTTGTATGAAAGATGAAAACGAGCTCTCTAGCTTCCGACTGTATTCAAAGACTGCTTTAGGAAAACTGAATTAGTGCACAAGTGAACAAGGTTTTTATACAGTTCGCTTCATGGCACCACACCTCATTAAACAGACCTGAGAAACCAGAGATTGTGAAGTCACGGGTCCCCTAAGGTCTCAAAAAGTGAGGACAGTAATGGTAAGATCTAATATCAATATGGATTTGAAAGAAAATTATTGAAAACTTTAAAAAAATTTTGTTTTATTTTTTACTATGTGGGGTTTTTGTCCGGTAGGGGTGGGGATTTTGTCCTAGGGGATTTTGTCCGGTGAAGTTTTTGTCCGGTGGGGATTTTGTCCAGGGGTTTTTGTCCTAGGGATTTTGTCCGGTGGGGTTTTTGTCCGTATCCCGTTCGAACCACACTGCTGGGGTTGTAGGAGATTCAAACCCCTGTACGCAGGGGACAAAGAAATTATGAAGTGCATTGGAAGGGTTTAAGACAGAAGGCTGGTGGGAGACATTTTTCACCCTCCGTGAAGGTGATAAACACAGTATATGATGAAGTCAAAACCACTAAGTTCGAGACCGACACCTGACTGTTGAGACCGAGAGCCTAAAAAGTGCGTGTGAATGTGTGTTTGTGTGTGAGTTAGTCCCAGGAGGATTGTGTGTGGTGGGCCAGCCTCCGTCACCAAACTCAAGTGACATTTAATTTCCACGAACAAGACTAAGAACTCACTTTTCACGACTGTTTCATTTCACGTCATCATGGTATTTATTTTATTGCCTCTTCTATCCACATAGTGATTTCTTCTTTAAAGGTTCTGTCTTTTCCCCCCGTGATTTTCTATTTGCTCATGTCTTAATTACAAACATTTTGAATCTCATTACACTTTCGTCCCCATGAAGAGAACATAATTAAGGTCTCACTATATTTCACGCGTGGAAGATACTGCCTGACAAATTCTGCATTGTTTGAAAATGTTTTCCATGAAACTACATCAAATTAATTGAATATAGAAATAAAGCAAAATTACAACATCCAGTGAAATAATTCACACTTGGGAATGAGACTTTGCACTACGCTGTAGGAAGAGAATACCATTTTCTAATATCCACGTAACGTGCTCAAAAATCCTTACATTTTTTGCATGTGACATTCAAAACTTTACATATATGCGGTTACTTCAAAAACTTATCCTGGCATCTATCACTGGCACTCATGACTCATCATGTCAAGTCTCGTCACTCAACACTTCAAATACTTTTATGACATGATAAGAAATTCATATGTGCACGTAGCCCGCATATTCATGATGCATCTGGGTTTTATGTACGGTGTAACCCTGGCCAGCCCCTTACACTGTACATTTACAACAGTTTTATGACTCAATAAGAAATTGAGATATGTAAGTATCCTGCTCGTACACATATACAAGTATATACACACGCATATATATATATATATATATATATATATATATATATATATATATATATATATATATATATATATATATATATATATATATATATATGCTGATAACCACAAGGAAGGAAGAAAACACGAAGTTCCCAAGCGCTTTCGTGAAGTACACGAAAGCGCTTGGGAACTTCGTGTTTTCTTCCTTCCTTGTGGTTATCAGCATATACCTAGATCACGCGCACCTACAGTGATTTACTTGCATATATATATATATATATATATATATATATATATATATATATATATATATATATATATATATATATATATATATATATATATATATATATATTTCATGTAGCTCCACAATGAAAACGTGGATAAGATAAATCTTGAATAAAGACGAAAGCTAAGGTGCTCCGTTGTTTCCCTTTTCCCCGTGTGATTTTATCTATATATATATATATATATATATATATATATATATATATATATATATATATGCTGATAACCACCAGGAAAGAAGAAAACACGAAGTTCCCAAGCGCTTTCGTGTAATTCACATCTTCAGGGGGTGAGTACAGACTAGATAGAGTAATGCAAAACAAGATGAATATATACAGAGGAGGGTGAGACCAGGTCCACAATGGTCAGGTAATGACCCTTTATAAAGTTCCTTGCAAGGAATGTAATATGTTTTACTTAGGCCAGACAGGTAAAGATCTTGTAACTAGAATTAAACAACACAAATACAGTGTTAGGACAGGCCAGGAATCCAATGCTCTGTTTGTTCATTTGAGGGATAACAAGCATTGCATTGACTGGGATAATGCCTCCTCAATATTACCTTGTAATTCAATTGATAGTAGGAACATCATAGAATCTAGTCTTATTAAACATACCGAAGCATTCAACATGAATTTGAGTAACGGCATGTACAAGCTGGACAACTTTGTAATTAAGAAGATTTGTGATCAGGTGAGAGGGCGGGTCACTGTCCCATCTGACCCAACATAAGAACATAAGAACATAAGAATGGAGGAAACTGCAGCGGGCCTATTGGCCCATACTGGGCAGTCCCGTTTACACCCAACCCCTATTGCTCATATGAGCATCCAACCTATGTTTGAAGCAATTCAGCGTATTCGAGTTAATGATGATATTTGGTAACTTGTTCCATTCATCCACTACTCTGTTTCCAAACCAGTGTTTACCTATTTCACGCCTAAATCTAAATTTGTCCAATTTAAAACCATTGTTACGAGTTCGCTCCTGGTTGGATAATTTGAGTACCTTTGTAATGTCCCCTTTGTTTAGCCCTGCCTTCCACTTATACACCTCTATCAGGTCGCCCCTCGCTCTACGTCTCTCAAGGGAGTGCAAATTAAGATGCTTTAACCTGTCTCTATACTCAAGGCTCCTAATGCCCGGGATTAGTCTTGTCATTCTCCTCTGAATTCTTTCCAAGGATTCTATATCCATTATGTAATACGGTGACCAGAACTGGACTGCGTAATCCAGGTGTGGTCTCACAAGAGCAAGATACAGTTTTAGGATGACCTCGCTAGTCTTGTAACTAACACTCCTTTGTATGAACCCAAGTACTTTATTAGCCTTGTTACGAGCAAACACACATTGTTTACTTGGCTTAAGGTTCCTACTTATCATTACTCCTAAATCTCTCTCGCAGTCGGATTTCTCTATGGCATCGTTGTTCATCTGGTATCTGGTTTCCCTGTTTACATTTCCTATACTGAGTACTTTACATTTGTCGATGTTGAATTTCATCTGCCATTTTTCAGACCATTCGAAAAATTTGTTTAGATCCTCCTGTAGTTTTGCCGAGTCCTCGTCAGATTTGATAACACGTCCTATTTTAGTATCATCAGCAAATTTACTTATGTTGCTGTCTATGCCGATATCTATGTCGTTTATGTATATAATAAACAATAATGGTCCAAGTACTGAGCCTTGGGGAACTCCACTTGTGACGTTGCTCCAATGGGACTTAGTGCCGTTAATGCTCACTCGCTGTTTCCTGTCCTGTAACCACGCCCTAATCCATTTAAGGATGTCACCTTTGATGCCATGAGCTTCTACCTTTCTAATTAGTCTTTCGTGGGGCACTCTGTCGAAGGCTTTGCTAAAGTCGAGATATACCACATCATAATTGTGCCCCTCGTCCACTGATTCGAAAACTGATGAAAAGAATGTTAATAGATTAGTTAGGCAAGAACGTCCGCTTGTGAAGCCATGCTGGGAATCATTGATCAATCCGTGCTTCTCCAGGTGATTTCGAATAGAGTTTGAAATGATTGCTTCCAGTAATTTGCCTACTATTGATGTTAGACTGATTGGGCGGTAGTTAGAGGATAGTGATCTATCCCCCTTCTTGAAGATCGGTATTACATTCGCTATCCTCCAGGATTCTGGTACTACACCTGTTTTTAAGGACATGTTAAACAACTTTGCTAAGGGCATACTAAGCTCTTCCTTACATTTAAAGATTAGTAGGGTCATTACCTGACCATTGTGGACCTGGTCTCACCCTCCTCTGTATATATTCATCTTGTTTTGCATTACTCTATCTAGTCTGTACTCACCCCTGAAGATGTGAATTACACGAAAGCGCTTGGGAACTTCGTGTTTTCTTCTTTCCTGGTGGTTATCAGCATATACCTAGATCACGCGCACCTACAGTGATTTACTTGCATATATATATATATATATATATATATATATATATATATATATATATATATATATATATATATATATATATATATATATATATATATATATATATATCAACAATCCATATACACGCAAACTTCCATATACAAACATTACGTCCCACCCATAGTGTATAGGGAATCCCTGCCATGGTGTGTGGGTGTGGTGAGTCCCTGCCATTGTGTGTGGGTGTGGTGAGTCCCAGCCATGATCTGTGAGTGAGGTGAGTCTCCGCTATGGTGTGTGGATGTGGTGAGTCTCTGCTATGGTGTGTGGGTGTGGTGACTCCGTCCAATGGTTTGGCGAGTCTCCGCCATGGTATGGTTTATCTCCGCCATGGTGTGGTGAGTCCCTGCACTGGTGTGATAAGTCCTCGCCATGGTGTGTTGAGTCCCCGGCATGATGTGATGATTCCCCGCCAAGGAGTGATGACTTCCCGTTATGGTGTGTTGAGTCCCCGGCATGGTGTGATGATTCCCCGCCATGGAGTGATGACTTCCCGTCATGGTGTGATGAGTCCCCGCCAAGGAGTGATGACTTCCTGTCATGGTGTGGTGAGTTCCCGTCATGGTGTGTTGAGTCCCCGGCATGGTGTGGTGAGTCCCCGGCATGGAATGATGACTTCCCGTCATGGTGTGGTGAGTTCCCGTCATGGTGTGTTGAGTCTCCGCCATGGTGTGATGAGTCCCCGTCATGGTGTATGGGTGTAGTGAGTCTCCGCCATGGTGTGTGGGTGTGGTGAGTCTCCTCTGTGGTGTGGAGAATCCCCGCCATGGTGTGTGGGTGTGGTGAGTCTCCGCTGTACTATGGGGATTCAGGGAGCACCGGGAAGAGTGCCTGTGCTCGGGCTGAGAGTAGCACAGCCTTCGCCATTTGGTGAAATATAGTTTGTTCAACTTTGAGGTGTAGTTGTATTTTACTCTATTACTGAAACAATGTGGCGAGGAAAAAGTATTATATCGATGATTCAAATATCTGTGTTGGCGGAACTTGTGAGATGATGATATGGTTTTCGGTGAAGTGGGGAGCTCTATAGAAAAGGGTTGAGAAAGTGTTTTCTCCTCATACTCAACTATGGGGAGGAAGAGGAAGGGTTTACGGCTAAATAAGAAGTCGAAAGACGGAACTAGTGTCCCTGAATTGTGGGAGCTAATATACTCACGGATGTCATAGGTTGAGACAGGGATGGCGCGATTGGAGGGTGTATTAGCACTGTGTTACTGAACGCTTTGGATGTAATTAGGTCACCTTATATTAAGGCCTGGGACGAGTTATGCCGTATGGATGATTGTATGATTAGTCACCGTGTCTACAGGTGGACGTACTGTAGTGTTGGTATGCTTGAGTTCAGGAATGTTATATACAGTTAAACAACACGTCTGTCATTAATTTTTGGTTGTTATGTATAATTTTGCCAACATTAATATTATATAGGCTGATATTATCGTATGTCTGTCATTACTGTTATTGTACTATAATTTGTGTCCACTGTAATCCTTTTTTAATTTTTTTTCGTGTTTCTTTCTTCAGGACGGTTCCTGTTGCCTGCTGTGCTGCTTTTCTTTCTGTACAAATAAAACCGAAGTTTTGGACGGTGTGTCCTGAGTACCAACACACACACACACACACACACACACACACAGTAAACTATTGATGAACGCAACAATACTTGATATGAAAAAAAAATAAGCGCTCACCAACACCTTCAAATGTCCCAAGTGCAGGAAATTGATAGCTAATCAATACACCTGCTGGTCTAGAAGAAGAAGTCATATCATTCCAACATGATGAATGTAGTGTATTACTTTACCTGCGTCATCTACCATCTTAGTTTCAACATTATCTGTACATTACTAGAGACCTTTAACTAAATGTTATTTCTTCCTGCAGGTATGTGTCCCGTATCAGTGAGCTGGAGTAACTCAGTCGTGGTAAGTGTGAACGTCTCCATTAACTCGTCCAATGTAAGTCAATTTACTTTTTTTTTTCGCGATTGGTTTCTCGTCATCTGTTTAAAGGCACTGAGGTGAATGATAATGTTGGTGAGGTGACTAATGTGGTGTAGAGTATTGGGTTATGGAGTGATGGTGATGAGTTTGACCTAGATACTGTGGTGGTGGTGGTGATGGTTGTAGTGGTGGTAGCAATGGTTTTCCTGGTGGGTAGACCTCTCAACTGATGGCATTGACTGTGCTGATGATGATGATGGTGGTGGTGGTGGTAGTGGTAGTCGTGGTAGTGGTAGTTTTGGTGATGGTGGTATGATTATTGATGGTGGGGGTGGTGGTTGTAGTAGTGGTGGTATTGGTGGTTGTAGTATTGCTGGTGATGGTGGTTGTAGTGCTGGTGGTGGTGGTGGTAGTGGTGGTGATAGTATTAGTGGTGATGGTATTAGTGCTGATGGTGGTGGTAGTGCTGATGGTGGTGGCAGTGCTAGTGGTGGTGGTAGTAGTGGTGATGGGGTGAATCAATGCCTTTTTAATGACAATGATGGTCATAGATACAGTGTTGCTAATTGTGGCTGCAATGGTTTTGATGAAGGAAATTACGATGTAATTTTTTTGCGTGTGATATCGCTGGCATCCTTGTTGATAATGATACGACAGGCAGAGGTAATAATTGCAGGGGCGAAGGTGTTGTTGACTGTAACGACGATGAGTTTATTGATGTTGATGATAATGATTGTGGTGGTAATAATGATGATGAAGGCAGCGGTTGTGGTGGTGTTAATGAGTGGTGTTTAGGTTATAACTTATTGTATTTTTGTGGTTGTAGTTGCGTAGTCGTTGGAGATAAGGAAGTTGTATGGGCTTAAGCTTGGTGATAACGAGGGAGGAGGTGTTAATGGTGATACTGGCGTAAGTTAGTACTAGATATTTTCAGAAAGGTAGACTCTTTTTTTTTCTTCTTTTTTTACGGGGATTAGCCCACCCGGACACAGGTCACTGACCCACATCGGGGCCTGGGGGCGAAAATGTAATAATAATGATAATAATAATAATAATAATAATAATAGTAATAATAATAATAATAATAATAATAATAATAATAATAATAATAATAATAATAAAAAATAATAATAATAATAATAATAATAATAATAATAATAATAATAATAATAATAATAATAATAATAATAATTATAATATATAATAGTCATAATAATTCATAATAAATAAAATTTATGATAAAACAAACAAAATTAAATAATAAAATAATGATGATAATAATACAGTAACTGTAATAATAAAAATAATACTAATAATAAAGAACTATAAATACAAAAATGAAAAAAAGATCAAAAGTGAGAAACGATATATGTATGTTGTGTTGTCAATGGTAAGAGAAACAATTGAGACCCTGCAATTGCGTGTAAATGATAATCTAACCTGTTTTGCGGTAACATTGTTGTATGAGAATATCTAATTAATCATTGCTTCAAGGTGTTTGTAAGAATCAAATGCTTAGAACATTTACCGACTCCGCCAGCGCCTTTAGTGAATATCTACATTAACTCCAGACAACAATATACTAGCCTGAAACTTATTTATTTCATTTTCCTAAACAATAACCTGAGGAAACAGCTCTAACAGTGCCTGGCGAAATACTTGTATGAATAGGAGGTTCAATTCGTAAAGTAAGGTAACACAATCGTCTGGCCAAGATATTCGCAATAAGGTGAGGCTGCTCCACTCCTCTGACTTTGTTGATCATAACTGAGAATATCACTGGGTTTTGTTTGGTTGTTGTTGTTGTTGTTGTTGTTGTTGTTGTTGTCGTTGTTGTTATTGTAGGTCCCCGGGATACAAAGGGCTTCCTCCTCCTCTTGCAGTGTTCTTCATTCTGGGAGTGGGGGGTGGGGTGGGGACAGGGATCTCTCTCGTCTCCACATTATCCTCGTTAATTTGTGGTGCAATTATGTGGGAGTTCTCCCTTATCTTGTTACTCTATTGTTCATGTTAGTAACTCTATCCTGGCAACTTCTCCCTCCCCCTTCCCTCCCCTCACAAGGTACTCTATCAGTTTATACGGATATAGCAAATTGTTATTGCTGTTTGTGCATTTATTAATTAGTGGGCAAAACAAAGTAATTAGATAATAAAATCCATATCTTCCTGGAGGTAAACTCTTTGCTATGTACTGTACGTTGTAGACCCAATACTTGAGATGCGGTGATGGTACGGGAAACTCAGCAGCAATGTCAACACATATGTGATTCGTCAAAAGCTGCCAGTTATTACGTTTTGATATACTGTATATTTGTTAGGGACATTCACTGAATTGACCAACTGTTATAACAAGCGTGTTTTGATTGGTTGATGCAAGCCAATGACACCAAATTTTATTGTTGCCTGCATGTGTGTGACTGGCTGACAATAAGTCAAATGTTTGTACAACATCGGGAAAGTGATGTAATATTTTATTAGGACAGGGTACATCTCTCTGTGTGTGGAAGTTTGTGTATATTGCACGCTTTTTATGTTCTATCCTTGGAATGTACTGTACCAAATATGACATAATAATAAATAATAATAATAATTAACGGTTTATTGAAAGAGCTTGGCAGCCAGAAGGCTGAAAATATACAGTTACATATTTGGGGAATGGGTTACGAATTACAAATAATATACAAGTAACATAAGTGACACAAATAAGACATATAATAACTTAGATGGGGAAAAGCTCAAACTACAGTTCATTTCAACATAGTGACAGTGTTACAGTATTACAAGTTGTTGATAATTTTTACAATGGTTGGGACTGGGCTGTTCTTATAGCGATCAGTTCGTGCACGTATGGGCTGGATGCGGTTGTGGTGTCGAACAGCAATTCTCGGACAAGGGATCTCAGGTGGTAGCAGGAGCCGGTGTCGGGGATGGTGTAGAAGCTTCTTACCAAATTTGCAGATGAGGTCGTGGTGATGGTCAGTGAGAGTCGAAAGGGTCAGTGTGTTGAGCGCTTCTTGATATGTGGAGTAGGAGGGGGAGAGAATAATCTTGCATGCCCTCTTTTGTACTTTTTCTAGGTGTTTACGTTGTGTGGCATTTAGGGAGGAAGACCAGGTGGGGGAGGCATAGGTGAGCTTGGGAAGTATGAATGTTGTGTAAACACTGAGGAGCTCGTGTGCAGGAACTCCGAGGGACTTGAGTCGGCGGAGGAGGTGGAGACGGAAACTGGAGGATTTGACAACTTCATTGACGTGTGGTTTCCAATTTAGTTTGTTGTCTATGGTGACGCCGAGGAGCTTCGTGGAATCTACAACCTGGAGTGTGTTCGGACCTAGAGTAATGGAAGGAGATGGGACAATGTCGGAGGAGAGGTTGATGTGCATAACCATGGTCTTGGTATGGTTGATGGTGACATGGTTGTTGGTGGCCCAGTTTTGGAGACTGTTCAATAAATCCTGAAGGGCGGTATAGTTGGGAGCAGAATTGTTGACGCTGATCCCAATGGTGGAGTCGTCGACATATTTCCAGCGAGCAGGGGTTTCTCTTAGGGCATCATTGATGAGCATAAGGAAGCAGAGTGGTCCCATCTTGGTGCCTTGGGGGACGCCACAGGTGAGTGACTGAAAGGTGGAGACAGCCCCTCGGAAGCGTACAGCTTGGCGTCGGTCACTGAGGAAGTCTGTAAGCCATGGTATGAGGCTTCTTCGAAGCCCGAGGTCAATAGCTTTGTTGATGATTATATTGTGGTCGACTAGGTCGAACGCTTTAGTGAAATCAATGAAGGCGACAGCTACAGACGTTTTTCGTTTCTCGAGATGGCGGTATATGTAATCGAGAAAGCTGACAAGACAGTGAGTGGTGGAGGAAGTTTTCATGTTGCCAAATTGCTGAGGGTCTACGACTCCTGCAATATCAGCATAAGCCCAGTCGTGTATGTGTGTGTGTGTGTGTGTGTGGGCGTGTGTGTGTGTGTGTGTGTGTGTGTGTGTGTGTGTGTGTGTGTGTGTGTGTGTAATAATAATAATAATTAACGGTTTATTGAAAGAGCATGGCAGCCGGAAGGCTGAAAATGTACAATTACACAATTGGGGAATGGGTCTCTTGATTTACAAATAATATACAAGTAACATAAGTGAAACAAATATGATATATAATAACTAGGTGGGGAGAAGGTTATACTACAGGGTATTTCAACATAGTAACAGTGTAAAAAGGTTAAGATTGTTTGTTAGTGAATACACTGGTTGATTACGAGTTGTTGATAATTTTTACAATGGTTGGGACTGGGCTGTTCTTATAGCGATCAGTACGTGCTGGTATGGGCTGGATGCGGTTGTGGTGTCGAACTGCAATTCGCAGACATGGGATCTCAGGTGGAAAGTAGGAGCCGGTATCGAGGATGGTGCAGAAGCTTCTCACCAAATTTGCAGATGAGATCGTCGTGGTGGTCGGTGAGAGCCGAGAAGGTCAGTGTGTTGAGCGCTTCTTGATATGTGGAGTAGGAAGGGGAGAGAATAATCTTGCATGCCCTCTTTTGCACTTTTTCTAGGTGTTTACGTTGTGTGGCATTTAGGGAGGAAGACCAGGTAGGGGAGGTATAGGTAAGCTTGGGAAGTATGAATGTTGAGTAAACACTGAGGAGCTCGGGCGCAGGAACTACGAGGGACTTGAGTCGGCAGAGTAGGTGGAGATGGAAACTGGAGGATTGACAACTTTATTGACGTGTGTTCTCCAATTTAGTTTGTTATCTATAGTGACGCCGAGGAGCTTAGTGTGTGTGTGTGTGTGTGTGTGTGTGTGTGTGTGTGGGTGTGATAGCTGTTTTGGTATCACACTAATTATTTTAATTCAGTTCTCGAATTCTTAAGTGGCTGGGCTTGATGTAAACACTTCTTGGCGTTTTCTGTTTTATTGTTGGCTTGCAAGTATATACACAGGTACAATCTGAGAGAATATATTGTGTATTCTCTCCAGGGAAGTTTTGTAAATAACACTTTGAGATAACACTTTGAGGTAAATGCCACTTCATGAGCGTGTGGGAGAATTTGAATTTTTAGATTTTGCCAGGCGAGGGGGCTAGTTTATTGGGCGGCCCCCCCTCCCCCCTTGAATCGTGTGCAAGGTGAAGGGCAAAAGAGTTTACAGCGCCCAACTGGGAAGCATGAGTAGTTCATGCTTGCCTTCATGACTCATGCATTAAGGGCGTAAAAGCCTGAAGGGTCATGGGTTTTGTCAGCAAGTTATATAAAGTGACAGGATAATGGGTGTATGGAGGGAAAATTCCCGGTACAATTCATCTGTTTATGGCAAAGCGAGCCAGTGTTTGCCAAATCAGCTGACCCTGGCTCGACCCTTGAGAAAGATGAAAGCTAAGTGATCTCGTAAATAACATGATGAATCACTTGGCGAATAACTTGGTGTCAGTCATTTGGGTGTATATATATATATATATATATATATATATATATATATATATATATATATATATATATATATATATATATATATATATATATATATATATAAAGCAAAGGTGCTGTTACATGTGTGTGTGTGAGTGTGTGTGCGTGTTTTTGTATGTGTGTGTGTGTGTGTGAGAGAGACTTCACTATTTTTCAGACCAGTTGAGAGAGGAAAATTCATATTCACAAATTTGATACATTGAGAAAGTCTATATCAAAAGGATAAATTTGCGACATATTCATATATTTCATAATATGTACAGTTGCTGAAATGTGTTCCTCCATCCCCCGTGGTAGCCCCTGTCACCAAATGGTAACGTCGCACTTGTAATATTACTAGTTATCAATGAATGGGTATTGGTCCTATAACGACGGACGTGATTGGTGGATAATTTGCTACAGGTCATATAGGTTGGCATTCGTTATAATTAGGTCTTTGAATATAACATGACTGTAAAAAAATGCATATAAAATTGTATTCTAATAAAGGATGCTAGTATAATTAACATCTGTGTAAAATATGACCTATCTATACTATAAAGCATGTTCCTTTCACGGTTATCACACATCAGCCTTGCTCATTACGTCTGAACACTGGCTGTGTCATTTATATGAGTATGTTAAAATGGATGAACTGTTCCACACCATCAACATGAACTTGATCAAATGCTTGCTGTTAATTTTCTGATAGCCTTTTCATAAAAAAAAATGGTCTAGAGTAAGGCATCTACAAAATATTGTTTGGAATACGTAAGGAACTGTTTCAAAGAAGTAGCAGTTCGAATCTGTATCCGACCATTCCATTTTGATGTGAGGCCAATGAGCCAGAACTTGTCATACACTACCCAATATGTGAGGTCAGGAAATACACTATTATGATGGCGAATATATATTTGAGGCAATATATTGATGGAAATGTATACAGATCGACATATTCATAAATAAATAGAATCAGATAAAGGAAGTGAAGTCAGGAGAAACTTTAGTTAAAGAGAGAGAGAGAGAATTAAATAATAATCATTATGACCGGATATACCCTACAGTATTTCCCTTGTTATTCTATACATCTCTACAAAAGATACAGAAGTGAAACACGTTATGATTATTAGTCCATTCCTTAAAAATTAAGTAACGTAGAGTATATGGGGTAAAATTACACTAATATTTACATAATCAGCAGATTAGAAACACTTCGAATAAAGATGGTGGCTTGACAACATTGAGTGTAATACGCGGAATTGTCCCCAACTTACATTATACATATGTATAAAGTAATGTTATTTGATATAAACCGTAGTTTTAATTATTTTTTTCATTTATTCAAAATTTATCAGAAGTGTTTCTAATCTGCTAATGATGTAAATATTAGTGTAATTTTACCCCATATACTCTACGTTACTTATTTGTTATGGAATGGACTCTGCCTCTCATTTTATGCTGTTCATACTCTCCCTCGGCCTCTTTCACTCTTTCATACTGTTCATACTCTCCCTCTGCCTGTCTCGCCTTCCCACACTGTTCATACTCTCCCTCTGCCTCTCTCATACTGTTCATACTCTCCCTCTGCCTCTCCCATACTGTTCATACTCTCCTTCTATCTCTCCCACACTGTTCATACTCTCCCTCTCCCTCTCTCATACTGTTCATACTCTCCCTCTGCCTCTCTCATACTGTTCATACTCTCCCTCTGCCTCTCCCACACTGTTCATACTCGCCCTCTGCCTCTCCCATACTGTTCATACTCTCCTTCTGTCTCTCCCACACTGTTCATACTCTCCCTCTGCCTCTCCCACACTGTTCATACTCGCCCTCTGCCTCTCCCACACTGTTCATACTCTCCTTCTGTCTCTCCCACACTGTTCATACTCGCCCTCTGTCTCTCCCACACTGTTCATACTCTCCCTCTGCCTCTCCCACACTGTTCATACTCGCCCTCTGCCTCTCCCACACTGTTCATACTCTCCTTCTGTCTCTCCCACACTGTTCATACTCTCCCTCTGCCTCTCCCACACTGTTCATACTCTCCTTCTGTCTCTCCCACACTGTTCGTACTCGCCCTCTGCCTCTCCCACACTGTTCATACTCTCCTTCTGTCTCTCCCACACTGTTCATACTTGCCCTCTGCCTCTCCCATACTGTTCATACTCTCCCTCTGTCTCTCCCACACTGTTCATACTCTCCCTCTGTCTCTCCCACACTGTTCATACTCGCCCTCTGCCTCTCCCATACTGTTCATACTCGCCCTCTGCCTCTCCCATACTGTTCATACTCTCCTTCTGTCTCTCCCACACTGTTCATACTCTCCCTCTGCCTCTCCCACACTGTTCATATCTCCCTCTGTCTCTCCCACACTGTTCATACTCGCCCTCTGCCTCTCCCATACTGTTCATACTCTCCCTCTGCCTCTCCCACACTGTTCATACTCTCCTTCTGTCTCTCCCATACTGTTCATACTCTCCCTCTGTCTCTCCCACACTGTTCATACTCTCCCTCTGTCTCTCCCATACTGTTCATACTCTCCCTCTGCCTCTCCCACACTGTTCATATCTCCCTCTGTCTCTCTCACTCTCTTATACTCTCCATACTGTCCAATGAATATACAATGGACAATATTTCCTCACGATCTCGACCAATGAGCGTGTCTATTCATCCTTCGTGATATTAAGGCAGAGAATGAGAAGTATATCGCCACAAGCTATCCCTTAAACAAGATTACTTGCGTTTTGTTAATTCACTTCCTATTCAATTTTCCCAAA
The DNA here is from genome assembly GCA_958450375.1 of Homarus gammarus. Taxonomy (NCBI): domain Eukaryota; kingdom Metazoa; phylum Arthropoda; class Malacostraca; order Decapoda; family Nephropidae; genus Homarus; species Homarus gammarus. Next base: position 130,911 of record CAUDMG010001137.1, on the reverse strand, counting down.
AAAGTAGAAAAAAAATGATATGTTCTTCAATTTTTATAGGTTTCAGATTTTCATTAGAATCGTCGGAATAAAAGAAACATTTTCTAGTATTTTTTAAAGGTATTTTTTATTATTGTGGTTTCGTTATTGTTTCATCATCTTGACTTAGTATCTTTATTAATATTATGAAGATATTGAAGAGACTCAAGTAGCAGATTGAAGCAGAGTTAGTGTAGATTTAAATAATATTCTTAAAAGACATCATACGTATTGTTTCCGTGCATAACGATGTTTGTTCTTCGGTTCTGTGTTCCACTCATATAAACACAAGATAACACATGAAACACAAGATAACACATTAAACACAAGATAACACGTGAAACACAAGATAACACATTAAACACAAGATAACACATTAAACACAAGATAACACATTAAACACAAGATAACACATGAAACACAAGATAACACATTAAACACAAGATAACACATTAAACACAAGATAACACGTGAAACACAAGATAACACATTAAACACAAGATAACACGTGAAACACAAGATAACACATTAAACACAAGATAACACATAAAACACAAGATAACACATTAAACACAAGATAACACATTAAACACAAGATAACACGTGAAACACAAGATAACACATTAAACACAAGATAACACATTAAACACAAGATAACACATTAAACACAAGATAACACATTAAACACAAGATAACACATGAAACACAAGATAACACATTAAACACAAGATAACACGTGAAACACAAGATAACACATTAAACACAAGATAACACACTAAACACAAGATAACACATTAAACACAAGATAACACGTGAAACACAAGATAACACGTGAAACACAAGATAACACATTAAACACAAGATAACACATTAAACACAAGATAACACGTGAAACACAAGATAACACATTAAACACAAGATAACACATTAAACACATGATAACACATTAAACACAAGATAACACATTATACACAAGATAACGCAATAAACACAAGATAACACATTAAACACATGATAACACATTAAACACAAGATAACACATTAAACACAAGATAACACAATAAACACAAGATAACACATTAAACACAAGATAACGCATGAAACACAAGAAAACACATGAAACACAAGATAACACATTAAACACAAGATAACACATTAAACACAAGATAACACATTAAACACAAGATAACACATTAAACACAAGATAACACATTAAACACCAGATAACACATTAAACACAAGATAACGCAATAAACACAAGATAACACATTAAACACATGATAACACATTAAACACAAGATAACACATTAAACACAAGATAACACATTAAACACAAGATAACACATGAAACACAAGATAACACATGAAACACAAGATAACACATTAAGCACAAGATAACACATTAAACACAAGATAACACATTAAACACCAGATAACACATTAAACACACGATAACACATTAAATGCATGATAACACATTAAACACATGAACCGGCTGGTTAATTCAAAGTTAACCTGGTTGGTACATTTATATTATCTTGGGTTTTAGTAACGAAACCCAATTGAAGTTTCTTCTTTTATTAAAAAGTATCGTTTGTATAATTCCTGAGTGTAGATCAACCGTAACTTCCACTATTTTTGAGAGTGAAGAGAGAGGACGGCGGCTATGTAAATAGGCCGTGTAATCAACGTCCGTTCGATGTATAAGTGTATGAGTCTGACTAGCGTGAATGCCGGCTTATCCCCGAGCTGACCAATGTGCTGACATACAGTCAAAGGGCCGCACCCTAGGAGGCCACCAATCACGTGATATGACCATGACAACTCATAGCCAGTGGAACGTTACAAGGGGTGAATTTGAATATAAATCATATGTAAAGAACCCATTCATATAATACTTCTGTTGATGAGACAGGGGCCATTGCACACAATATGACACATTAAACACAAGATAACACATTAAACACAAGATAACACATCAAACACAAGATAACACATTAAACACAAGATAACACATTAAACACAAGATAACACATTAAACACAAGATAACACATGAAACACAAGATAACACATTAAACACAAGATAACACATTAAACACAAGATAACACATTAAACACAAGATAACACATTAAACACAAGATAACACATGAAACACAAGATAACACATTAAACACAAGATAACACATTAAACACAAGATAACACATTAAACACAAGATAACACATTAAACACAAGATAACACATGAAACACAAGATAACACATTAAACACAAGATAACACATTAAACACAAGATAACACATTAAACACAAGATAACACATTAAACACAAGATAACACATTAAACACAAGATAACACATGAAACACAAGATGACACATTAAACACAAGATAACACATTAAACACAAGATAACACATTAAACACAAGATAACACATGAAACACAAGATAACACATTAAACACAAGATAACACATTAAACACAAGATAACACGTGAAACACAAGATAACACATGAAACACAAGATAACATATTAAACACAAGATAACACATTAAACACAAGATAACACATTAAACACAAGATAACACATGAAACACAAGATAACACATTAAACACAAGATAACACATTAAGCACAAGATAACACGTGAAACACAAGATAACACATTAAACACAAGATAACACATTAAACACAAGATAACACATCAAACACAAGATAACACATTAAACACAAGATAACACATTAAACACTAGATTATACATTAAACACTAGATTACACAATAATTACTGGATAACAACAAACAATAGACAATAGATTAAACGCTATTAAATCACTTACTTGTCATATCATAGATATACTCATGCTTAAGGTCAAGACACGGTAATGTACAGTCGCCTCTCCTGCTGTTCCATGAACCTTGAGATTCAAAATCGTGAATCCGAAGCATTGATGAAGAAATTAAACCATCAGTGTCTACTGCCTCGGGTTCACGAGTCTGAATCTTGGGGTTCATGGAACAACAGGAGAAGCGACAGGACTTATGGGTGACTGCATTCACAGAACTTTATATTTATTTTTGAAATGGGAAATAGAAGAAAAAATATTTTAAAGCTTTTTCTTCATAAATTAGAATTTTTCGAGTCATCTTACCTTTTCTTATTGACTTAAGAAAGAACAAATTGGAAAAATTTAAGTATTTCTAACAAGTTCGTGGGATATAGTGTTGACCTTTTACTCACGTCATGTGATTATGTCCTGCCAATCTGGAGAAGTCAAGCTGTCACATGATACACCTGCGCATGCGCAAGATTTTGTATTTGAAAATGTTAGTTGTAAGATGTCTTCACTGTGTTATGGGTGTTCCTCGAATCCCAATTAGAATAGCAAACCACTCAACGTGTTTTCAAGGTTAGGCAGGTTTTTCGCGTATTTTTACCCCACCGATATTCACTACTGAATCTGCGCCCGAGTCCTGTTTTAGCGGTCGGTTGTTCGATTCCCGGGCTCTCCCAATTCACTCAGCTGTAAATGGGTACTTAAGTTTACAACATGGGGAAGTGAATGCGGTCGAGTGCAGTGCCGGCCATGCTGCCTCCTTGTGTGGAGTCATGCTTATGGGCCCCACCTGCACTTCACCAAGTGGACGTTAATTTTGTTAAGAAAATATGACGCATCGTACGAGGTACCTTGGCAACCCTACCGAGACAACAGGAATCGCAGTGCTCATTCATAAATTCCTTACCCCCTCCCACAAGTGACTGTTACACTACCGAATCTTTACCGCAAGTTCTATTTGAAGAAATAAAGTTTCAAAGAATGTTCAAGTATGACACATAATGGGGATATATTTCTCACTTTCACTGTTCAGTCATAAAGCATGTGTGGGAATGTGTTCTTAGAGGCCTGTGGATAAACGGCAACGTTTAAAGGAAATAATCGCTTGTCTGTGTAATGAAATACCTTTACTTTTTATATAAAGAATCCAAGTTATCTTATCAGTCATATTTATTTTGTGATAAATCATTGAAAATGTATCTTAAGGCTGCTATTGCGAGAAATGGACAACGGTTTGGCGGGGATCTTTGTTGGCTGGAATATGGCTCAAATGAGCTTCATATAATTTCAAGTAAAAATTTAAATAAATCATGAAACAATAATAATTTAAAATATAATAAATAAACTGTGACATATTTCTATTTATTCGTCACGTTAAAACTTTTTTAATATTATTAAATCATTGTTCAAAGTCTTCTTTGACCAGCCAACCACCGCCACTTCTAAGGAACTTCACGACGCACCCATTGTCTTGTACAGACGCCTCACTTGCTTCAGCAATTGAAGAACTATAGCACAATCCTGCTCGGCCTCAACTGTAGTAACGGGACCCATAGCGAACCTCGTCTAGACGCTTTGTTGTTGATTTCGTTGTGTTGGGCCAACGAGCCAACAAAACATGCCAGTGTGACGAAAAACGTCCATTTGTTTTGCTGGCCTGACCGTGTTCGCCAAACATGTTTGGAGGAAAGTTCCCAGTGTGCCGCTTCCTTTAACTAAGTTTAAGTAAAATGATGATTGCACTTTACATCACTTACTTGTGGTACAGTTAAAAATGCTTTAGGACTTCGAAAGTATTTCATAAATTATTTTTATGCAAAATTTTTGCTCAGTTGTGATTGGTTGGCAAGAAGAAATTGGGCGAATCAGAGACAAGATATTTGAAAAAGACCGCTGCACCTGCACATGCGCAAACCATAGCCTGCACTATCCGGGACCATTGGGAGCATCGGCTAACGTGATGAAAGTTTGTGTAGCAATAACTGGTTACAAGTACTACCTTAGCATACAATATCTAGAGACTGTATTGGTTTTGAGTGTGCCTGTGAATCATGGAAGAGTCCTCAAGTGATTTTACTGATCAACGACCGTCATGATACATAAGGAAGGAGGAAGTGGACTCCGACAGGACATCCGACATGTTGATTTCCAAGTGACAGTGAGGTAGTGCTTCTTTAACACCAAGTGAGTACCGGTACCGCCCTAACATGGTTATTATGTAGCTTAACTGGTTTAAAAGAAGGTCACTATCTAACCTCAGGGTCATTTTTCGTTTACCACCCTTCACCTTTTTTCACGTGAAAAATATATATTTTTTTCTAGATTTCGTGCTGTCTTAGATGATTCTGACATTTATCTTTGGGGCACATCACTCTGTTTTTGTTTAGTTATTCCCAACCCCCTTCCACCTCAACATTATAGGAGGCCAAGTTGGGAATGCATTTTTTTTTTTGCCGGGGGGGGGGGTGGGGGGGGGGGTCTGAAAACGAGTGATTTTTCAGCAAAAATAAATATAATAATCATCTAAAACACCAAGAAAACTAGCGAAAAAATATATTTTTCATAGGAAAACAGATTAAAACTAATGACGCCGTGTTCCTTAGGCAGTGGTATGAAATCACTGCCAGTGTAATACTGAAAATTTACCATAACCTAATCAACCTAACCTAAACCTTTCGGGTGGGAATAACTAAAAAAAAAAAAAAATAATTGCTCCAAAGATAAATGTCCGAATCATCTAAAACAGCAAGAAAACTAGCGAAAAAAAATTCCTGTGAAAAAAAAAAAGGTGATGGGTGATTAACGAAAAAGTATCAATCTCAGTGGCACCAATATATCTGATAAAAGAGTGTTTCACTAGTCTGGATTTATTCATATTTTAACAGTCGACAACCTCCCAGTGCGTATATGTGCCCTTTTTTTCCCTGCGCTGCGCCATCATTTCTGTGAATATACAATTTTTTTTAATTAAACGTTGTCTTATTTTATTAGAAACGATCACCCGAGTCCTGCCAATGTCCGATAGTTTGTGTGCTAAAATCAGAAGCCTACTTGCCCCTTCACAGGAGTAAGTCCATAATATGGACAATAACATCTCATTGTCAATATTATGGCATCTCGAAGTGAATTCTATTAAAAGGAGTATTATAGTATATTTTTCAATGACATAATAATAGATGCGCACGCAACTAAACTTAGTTTAAAGAAGTAAATGAGGGAGGCGGTAGCCACTACTTACATATGCAGGGGGGAAGGGGGCGGAGGCCCCCTCTTTAGGAGGTTAGGTCAGGTCATTTGCGAGGGAAATGTCATAGAATAAAAGTGTCTTAGAATTGTCAAAACTATTGATTGCAAAGATAAAATTTCTAAGATTCCAGGGATGACCGAAACTAAAATTTTACCCATTTTCTTATCCACAACGACTTCGTACGAAAGTCATTTCGTACGAGTCATATAACGCCACAGGTTTGTTTGTCAGAAAATCAATATAAAAATCTGGCAAAAAGTAATAAATGTATGGATTATAAGACTCGCCAAATAGAGGGAAGTGAACCCTTTATTTGTTGTTGATACTGTGGTTGATGGCCAGTTATAAAGTGTGGCAAACATTACCTCATTCCAGACAGCAATTTAAGTGACAAATCATTGACTTTGGTGAGGAGGGGATGTCAGTACCTACACTCTTACTGTGTTCGTAAGCGGCAACATGCCCGAAAACTTGTGTATTTCATGCGTGGCAGAGGTGTAGCCGCGTCAAGAGGCATTGAAATTAATATATTTGCAGTGATTGGCAGCATCAACGTTTGGTGCTGAGGTTATCAAGACGTTTTACAGATGCTACGTTCATAACTCAAAGGAATTAAACTGAAAATATACTGAATATTAAAACTTTGAGCCTACTCCTTAGCTCGGCAACCTACTGCAATGTGTATCATGTTATTTATCATCGTTGAATATGGAGGCACACGAGTCATATAATATTTAAGTTGTAGATAAACCGCAGTAATAGACCATTTGTTATACACATACTCCAGGTAGCATATACTGTACAGTCGACAAAAAATTATGCACCTTTATGGTGTTATACAATATGACACAATTGACCAAGAATTCTGAACACTCATTTACGTGGGTGATTTCATGTTAATATCTCTGTATTAACTATATGTGATATAAAAATACATCATATTGGTTATACAATGCATCACACAACCATAAATACCAACCTTACCAAATTAACATGGCCTCAGTCAGTGATCGTTGCAGAGGACATCAGACCAAGGGGGTGCAGAAATATTTTTGGCTGACAGTAGCTCCTGTGTGTGTGGGGTCCAGTCAGATTGATAGTATGAACGTGGATGACTGTGTGTAATTAATTATCTATTATTAATTTGTTTTCTTTGCGTATGGGGTAAAGTTATGTCAGGATCTGTCGAGTACTAAACCCTTGATGAACGTAAATTACTGGAACTGAGGTATACAGTAATGTGATTTGCGACTGGTTAGGGATGATTTGACGATATGTGATTTGAGCTTTTTTTTTCTTATTTGAAAAATATATTTGTTTGTATTTCTGGGTGAGGGGCATTTACTCTTACCTGCTCTAAGTGGGTCGTATTCTTCCGTACTGTATGACTGAGATTAATAATTATACGGCTGTGTATGAACGTGGACAGAGTGAGTTTGTTTATTTTTACTGTTATGTTTTATGTTTATTCGTATCTCGTTTCGTTTGTTTTATTATTTCTTGTCAGTTAGTTTCATTGCAGTATTGTTTTATCTGTTCATTACTGCGGACTCCACAATCATGAATGATTAATTGAATGGTTGACGAATCTTAAATAATAACGATAATTCATGAAAGATAAATCATGAAAGGAAAATTTTACTGGACAATTAAATTTAAATTAATTAATGCATTAATAAATTACGGAGGAACTTACAGTTTTCCTCATTGACTGGTCTTTACCAGGTTATAGCACGGGAGCAACGAAAGAACCGTGTACCCTTTCTATTATATATCTTAATATGTAAAAGCATTAAACTGTAGACTTGTTTTATTTTCTTTCTTGAAAAATAGAATTTCCTATATACATTGTCCCTGGTGCATAAAGGAGTGCTCACTCCCAGTCTTTGGTAATTATTGATGACTGACCCGCTGACGAATATTTATAGAAAACGACTACAAAAATGCAACGTGTTTTATAGTGGAAATTGTCGTAGTTTGTGCAAATGTGTTCAAAAGTGGTTATTTATAAATTTAACCTAGCCTAACCTTAGACAAGCGGCAGAAGTGACATTACAAGACCCCAACAACCTAACCAAAGAAACCTACCTAACCTTACCTAACTTCATAACCGATGATGAAAATATAGTAAGAAAATAACATCAAAACAAAAAACGCAATGGCAGGTCAGACGTCAATATTAACCCAGTCTTTTCCCTGTTGGTAAATGAGTGAAATAAAAGGAAATCTTGAAACAGTAGTCAATAAAAAGTTATACATTTGTGTTATGGGAGTGGCAGAGACTTACGTGGAGGGGACGAACAATAACATTATAAGGAGAGAGATTGAAGTATATCATTTATTTTACTGCTAGCATTATATAACCTAATCAAAATTATTCCTAAAAATGTATAGAAACTGTGTATAGAAGGTATATGAAGAGTTATTTTGGAGAATATGGTATATTGATATAGTATTTTGGTGCCATATAATAACCGCTCAACTGGAAAGCTGTATATACAGAGTGAATTTTTCAGTGTTGACCATATTACATCCCTATGTGTCAACACCCATACTTGTGTTGGTCCCACTATATATATATATATATATATATATATATATATATATATATATATATATATATATATATATATATATATATATATATATATATATTAGTTCTGGAATTGACAAGTGGCAGGGTTGAAGTAAACACTTTGTTGGTTTTTCTTTATTGTAGAAAAATATAGTTTCACAGGTACTGAGTTCAGTTGAGAGTATATTGTACCTTCTCTGCTAAGGGAAGTGTCTTCATGCACTTTAGGAGAACACTTAGTGAGGTGTTCATTGGGTAGCAAGTGATATGAGTCTCATGTCCCTGACCAAGGGAGAGAGGGAGAAGCAGGCCTCGCGAATGTGATAAAGGAATCACGTCAGCTATCTTGTTCCCCTAATATGCACTGACCACAACCTGCCCTCACTCCCTCCCCAAAGGAACTGCAACCTCAGCCATGCATAACGCTAAGAGCTGAGCAGCAGAGAAGGTACAATATATTCTCAACTGAACTCAGTACCTGTGAGACTATATTTTTCTACAATAAAGAAAAACCAACAAAGTGTGTACCCTATATATATATATATATATATATATATATATATATATATATATATATATATATATATATATATATATATCAGTTGAATAACTTGGTGAATAATTTGGTATTTTACATTTGGGTAAATATTTATATAATACAAATGGTGCTGTTATATACTTACCCCTAAAGACACAGAGCTGGACAAAAGTAGGGTAGACTTCATGAGATACTCTTTGGGTGTTTCAAAATCTCAGTCATGGCTGAAGAATAAAATCCTAAGTGAAAAGGACCAACAGAAACACCTCGGTAAATCTACCTTATTCACGAAAATTTATAAGACATAATATGAATTCACACCCTACCTAATTGGGCCTCAGCATAAGCACCACTAACTTCCACCTACCATTCCAAAAACAGATCACACAAATGAAAAATTTGCTATATTGAAATTTTTATAATTCAAAGATATTAACACCTACTCCTGTGCCCTCTTTGTTTACAAATCTATCAATCACTTGCTTGACAATAATTATTTCCAGTTCCGGAATAATCAGAGATACAACTTAAGGCACCCAGAGCTACTAAGACCACCCCCCATGCTCTCCTCTCAGTCCCTGACCTCCATAAAATATCATGGTGTGAAGGTGTGGAACAACTTACCCTCACACATCCGAGCAAAGACTACGCTCTCTTCCTTTAAATCATCTCTTAAAAAATATCTATTGTCGAAGTAATAATATTTCTTGTAACACTTACTATATTTACAGTACCTGCTTTTATTGTACCATCAAAACCGTAATTTCTACTGTTTCTGGAGTATTGATAAAACAAAACATCACGTATAATTAAGTATTACCAACCAGTTCATCCTTCAACCCAGAACTCTTACTTTGGAGAATTAAAAAAAATAAATCATTACCTCTTTTAATTCCTCCAAATAATATTTTCTTGATTGACGTCTATTTGGTGAGTTAGTTTGTTTATCTCCGCAAATGTCCCTGAAGTTTGTGTTTTTCAGAGCTATTTGACTGGAAGGGTTAACAGCTGCTTCTGCATCCTTTTAAATCTTGATTTCCTTTACCGCTTCAGTGGGTGACATAAATTGTAGAGATTAGTGTTTTCCCGTATCTCCTCACCCAGTTGATAGAAACTTGGAGTGGTTTTCTTTCTTCTCCTCAGTAATTTAACTTCGCATTCGAGAGAAAATTTCGTGTGTTTTCTGGGAAGGTTGAGGTGTGCTCCAGAGAACTGGTATGTGTGTGTATCATGTGTGGTTTCCAGCTGGGATCAACGAAACTCATTGTGTTAATCCAAATAATATCAAGGCTATTTGCACTACATATAACACGCTGTTTTTTCCTAATACAAACAACTCTATTCAACGAGACACTTGAAAAATCTTGTTGCACTGTGTATGTACAGTATATTTTTCCTATCATTTAAAAGAAAAAAATCTTTGACGTCAGAAATGGTCCTAAATTGAGCCAGGACGTTCCAAGTACAATTTATCAATTACAGCTGACTATTGCACCCTGTGTTATGGCTCTGTTCTCCGGCAGATGGGTTTTCATCTTCATTTGTATTTCGGAAGTATGATGTAATCTTGCTCACGTGTGTGTGTGTGTGTGTGTGTGTGTGTGTGTGTGTGTATTCTGCAGCATTCTTACAGCTTCAATTTACACCAACATTGCAGTCAGTGTGGTGATTGTGTGAGGTGGCGGACCAGATAACATTTTCTGTAATTATAAAATGTTTCAAAACTTAGAAATATTAATTATCTCTGTTTGTAAACTTTTTAGCTTTCTTCCTTTCTTAGCGGATTATTTAGCGCGAAAGTAAGGGTGTTCTCTGATAGCTCCTCTGTCAGAGTGCTGCTCTAACAAACTCTTCATATTAAACTCGAAACACAATTTCAGGGAGCTCGAGGAAGAGGCGACAACCCAGCAAGATATTGACAAAAGTAAATTGACGTCTGCGTATTTACGTGAAAGGAAAAAGTTAAAGCCTTCACACCTGCACTGAGTTCTGTAGATGACACATCCTACCTACGGTACTAATATTTGGGGTGTTTTAATGTGATTATCTGTCATTCTTCGACGACACATATATAAAAGCAGCATTTATATATGTGTGTGTGTGTGCGCGCGCGTGTTGGTGAAGCGCATTTCAGTGATAGGGGGCGCTGTCAGCCAGCTGCTTTCCCTCATTAGTCTCTGGCTCCGGGCGACTCTTCTTCTGACGCCCGCCGTTTCCCAGCAGCTTACTGTGTTGATTGGGTGGATTACCTCTGTCCTCTTGCCTTCTGTTATTTCAGTTTTGTATCAGACCTGATTGCTGTTAACTCTGTTGTCGCCACATTTATGGACATCACATTTGTGTTACTTTCTTTTCAGATTATTCCTACTCTTTACAATACTGTATTTAGGTAATCATAATTTTGTAGTTTTATAAATTCTCGTTTTAAATATTAATCTTTCTTTGCATTTTAAATAACCTGTCTTGAGTGATCTGTTTATCTTATTTTTGTTTAATTGTTGTCATAGTTATTTCCTCAAGTTATATTCATATTTGACGTTGTTGTTGCCTTGTTTGCAGGCGCTGGTTGCACGTATCGTATTTACAGACGCTAGTATACATGTTTTGTGTACACGCGCATTTGTACGTGTTGTCTTGTTTACAGGCGGTGGTGTACTCAAAGGTACTCAAACTATCCAACCAGGAGCGAACTCGTAACAATGGCTTTAAATTAGACAAATTTAGATTTAGGCGCGAGATAGGTAAACATTGGTTTGGAAATAGAGTAGTGGACGACTGGAACAAGTTACCAAACATCATCATTAATTCAAACTCGCTGGATAGCTTCAAACATAGGTTGGATGGATATATGAGCAATAGGGGTTGGGTGTAAACGGGACTGCCCAGCATGGGATAATAGGCCCGCTGCAGTTTCTTCCGTTCTTATGTTCTTATGTGTACGTGTTGTCTTGTTTGCAGGCGCTGTTGTACGGGTTGTCTTGTTTACAAACAGGGGTGTACGTGTTGTCTTGTTTACAGGTGCTGGTGTACGTGTCGTTTTGTTTACAGGCGCTGATGTACGTGTAGTTTTGTTTACAGGCGCTGATGTATGTTTAGTTTTGTTTACAGGAGCTGGTGTACGTGTAGTTTTATTTACAGGCGCTGGTGTACGTGGCATCTTGTTTACAGGCGCTGGTGTATGTATTGTCTTGTTTACAGGCATTGGTGTACGTGCTGTCTTGCTTACAGGTGCTGGTGTACGTGATGTTTACAGGCGCTGGTGTACGTGTAGTTTTGTTTACAGGCGCTGGTGTACGTGCTGTCTTGTTTACAGGCGGTGGTGTACGTGTTGTGTTTACAGGCGGTGGTGTACGTGTTGTCATGTTTACAGGCGGTGGTGTACGTGTAGTTTTGTTTACAGGCGCTGGTGTACGTGTTGTCTTGCTTACAGGCGGTGGTGTACGTGCTGTCTTGTTTACAGACGGTGGTGTACGTGCTGTCTTGTTTACAGGCGCTGGTGTACATGTAGTTTTGTTTGCAGGCGGTGGTGTACGTGTAGTTTTATTTACAGGCGGTGGTGTACGTGTAGTTTTGTTTACAGGCGCTGGTGTACGTGTAGTTTTGTTTACAGGCGCTGGTGTACGTGCTGTCTTGTTTACAGGCGGTGGTGTACGTGTTGTATTTACAGGCGGTGGTGTACGTGTTGTCATGTTTACAGGCGGTGGTGTACGTGTAGTTTTGTTTACAGGCGCTGGTGTACGTGTTGTCTTGCTTACAGGCGGTGGTGTACGTGCTGTCTTGTTTACAGGCGCTGGTGTACATGTAGTTTTGTTTTCAGGCGGTGGTGTACGTGGTTTTATTTACAGGCGGTGGTGTACGTGTAGTTTTGTTTACAGGCGGTGGTGTACGTGTAGTTTTGTTTACAGGCGCTGGTGTACGTGTAGTTTTGTTTACAGGCGCTGGTGTACATGTAGTTTTGTTTACATTCGCTGGTGTACGTGTTGTATTGTTTACAGGCGCTAGTGTACGTAATGCCTTGTTTACAGGCATTGGTGTACGTGCTGTCTTGTTTACAGGCGCTGGTGTACGTGTAGTTTTGCTTGCAGGCGGTGGTGTACGTGTTGTAATGTTTACAGGTGCTGGTGTACGTGATGTCTTGTTTACAGGCGGTGGTGTACGTGTTGTAATGTTTACAGGTGCTGGTGTACGTGTTGTAATGTTTACAGGCGCTGGTGTACGTGTAGTTTTGCTTGCAGGCGGTGGTGTACGTGTTGTAATGTTTACAGGCGCTGGTGTACGTGTAGTTTTGCTTACAGGCGCTGGTGTACGTGTAGTTTTGCTTACAGGCGGTGGTGTACGTGTTGTAATGTTTACAGGTGCTGGTGTACGTGATGTCTTGTTTACAGGCGGTGGTGTACGTGTTGTAATGTTTACAAGTGCTGGTGTACGTGTAGTTTTGCTTACAGGCGGTGGTGTACGTGTTGTAATGTTTACAGGTGCTGGTGTACGTGATGTCTTGTTTACAGGCGCTCGTGTGCGTGTTGTCTTGTTTACAGGCGGTGGTGTACGTGTAGTTTTGTTTACAGGCGCTGGTGTACATGTAGTTTGGTTTACAGGCGGGTGTGTATATGTGGCGCAGCTATACTCTAGTTACACACACCCAATTACTATGCAGTTTTAATAATTGTTTCTCCTATTTTGCGAAACTACAGTATACGAGCCAGATAGAGGTTTTTACACACCCACTTTTATCCACAACGTTACATTTCACTTAGCTGTATATGCAAAATAATCCCATAAAAATTGACGGACGAATTGGAAAATAGAAAATGTTAAAAATATTAATACTATGAAGTTTATTTTTGGCTATTGCCTTGGCTGGTTTGTTATCAGTGTGGTAGAGCGGGTCCTCTATTTGCTTGTGTAGCTTCCCCTTGGTACTGTTAACGAGGACGTGATGAGCTCGATGGAACCCCACATGTCGGGTGATTGTCATTCGTCATTTGGTGATTCATCTGTTATTGTAGTTACCATAGGATTTTTTTAGGCCTGATTTATAAAACAAATTACAAATCTTTTTATTTACTTATGATCATTACTATTATAGTTGATATTTATTTCTTGTTGAATGAGAGTATTGAGATTGTCCTGTTTGTATACATTTATTTTCCAATGGCAGTATTGGATATACCTATAGTTTTTGCTATCCTTGAATGAGTTACTACGTTTAAAGTGTTACACTCACACCGTGTCGCAATGAACATAGAATTCATCTCTGCAGTTTACAGGGTGGGGGGACCGGTGGTAGATGCGGTACCGTTCTTGCCTCGCAAGCGAGATGTCACGGGTTCGATTCCCGGGCCGGTGGAAGTTGTTTGGACTTACTTCCTAGCCCCCATTAGTCCCTGTTCGCCTAGCGGTAAAGTAGGCACCTGGTGTAAATCGAAAGCATGAACTTAGCATGCTTCCCTGTTGGGCGCTGTAAACGCTTCTGCGCTTCACCTTACACAAGGATATAGGGGGGGTGACCCCCCCCCCCCCCCCAAAAAAAAAAAAAAAAAAAAAAGTTTGCAGGGTGTTGTCTGTTTCACTTTGAGCATATGTATCTGTGTTTGAATAAAACTACTATTTGATGGATTTAAAAATAATAGTTGATGGGTCGTCTAGTTGCCAAGGAAGAGTTGGTCAGGTTTGGGAGAAATTGGGTCAAAGGTCAAGGTCATCCATCAAGGTGAGGTTTTGCAAAACAGAATTGTTGCTGTGTTGAGTAGATGTTTTGTCATCATGGTAGTTTGATATTAGTTTTGTTTTTACCGTGATGTGTTATGGTGAGGTTAAATTTATTTTATATTGCAACCTTTACAGTTTACTCTTTCTCCACTTATGTCAAGTATGTAAAATGGTTTTAAAAAATTAAAAATTCCATATTACAGTAGTTACATTTAAATTTCTTATTCAGTGTCAGAAAAAAAGACAAGTCGGGTGTTAACGTTTTTATCTCTCGGTAACATAATGACATGTGACAGTATCACTGGTCTAAAAATTTTGTGCTTCGGAGATAAAATGGTTTTCCCTTTATGGATTTTGGGGCGCTGAAAACGAGTACAACCATAAAAACATTGATTGGCTATACTGTAGTTTCTACGAAAATTTAATTTTCACATTTTGTATATATGTAGACAATATATTAGTAACATTCAATGGTCACTTACTTATCTTGAGTAAACTTGGCGATTTTTGCTTGTCTCTTGTATTCAAGTTCTGGGGCATCTCTTGTTACTGTCCAGCAGTAGTCTGCTAACATTGATTGGCTCCATTTCCCCTGGTAACGTTTCTCCATCGCCGAGATGTCCTGGTGGAAACGTTCATCATGTTCATCGCTGACGGCTCCGCAGCTGGCCAGAAAAAAAATTCAAATGAGAATGGAGGAAATGTATCTTCAAAGAGATATTGCAGCCCATTTTATGATAGGACGACAGCAGGTTTTCCACCAGCTTCCTGTTATTGTCAGCTTTGATATTTCCGAGAAAATTGATTGTCACTAACCGGAAAGCATCCCACGCTGTCTTCTCACCGCTCAGAGCTTTCAGGATTATGTCTAGTTGGCAATTATGTTTATTGCAATGGTAATTACTTATTTATTTACATGGTAATTTACGATAAAACGGTTTTGATGGTACAATAAAAGCAGGTACTGTAAATATAGTAAGTGTTACATGAAATATTAATACTTCGACAATAGATATTTTTTAAGAGATGATTTAAAGGAAGGGAGCGTAGTCTTTGCTCAGATGGGTGGGTGTAAGTTGTTCCACACCTTCACACAATGATATTTTATGGAGGTCTAGGACTGAGAGGAGCTCATGAGGGGTGGTCTTAGTAGCTCTGGGTGCCTTAAGTTGTATCCCTGATTATTCCTGAACTGGAAATAATTATTGTCAAGCAAGTGATTGATAAATTTGTAAACAAAGAGGGCACAGCAGTAAGTGTTAATATCTTCGAATTTAAAAAATTTCAATATAGCAAATTTTTCGTTTGTGTGATCTGTTTTTTTCAAGTAGGTCATTGTCCGTACAACTCTCTTGTGCAGTAACCAGAGATTGTGTTTTTGAAGAGTCAGAGGCCCCCATAGTGTGTGACAGTTGTTACGCCGTCGCTTAATTTACTTAAATATCCAGGTTCTAGGCGTAACCAAACAAAAAAAGTGAAGTAAATTAAAAGGGAATAAAAATAAATAAAGTAAACCTTTAAGAATTTAATTAATTAAATATTAACACAATAAAGAGCCTCGTAGGCTGTCACAACAAATTGATTCACCATCGAAACTTTTAAGACAAATGATACTAAACATCGAAACATCAAAAGAATAAAAATATAGCATTGGATTACGTTAACACTGCATAAACATATAAAAACTAACACTGAAATTAACTAACGTGTAACAACACTGAATTACTTAAATGTAACGAAGCAAATACTGATGGACATAAATAGAGACATAAATAGGTACTCACATAGATATACCACATTGGTGGCGACAGGAACAACACAAATAAATTAAGTATAAGTAACAGGTGACGAGTGTCACTCAATGGATGTGAACTGTATGACAAGAGGACTGAACTACGTCAGTTGGTGGGTCCTATATATAAGGTCGGTTCCCGCCACGTGACCCGCCGGTGGGTCGTTTAACGATGCAGATGGTCGTTAGAGAACAAATAATAACAGTTAAAACCTTAACAGCACAGGGTTAAGGTGACTAGATTATATAATAGTAAATACAACACATCATTACAGGAATAATATGGAACATGGAAGCATGTTATATAAAAAAAAATAGAAAAATACGACACGGTCGTAACACAGTGTATCAGGTGTTGGTAAACAAGATCATGATAGATTTCTTTCATTGCTGTGAGAGTGAGTGACTGTCGAGTGTGATACATGATACTGCAATGTTTATTGATTTTACTGTGGATGGCTTGCATGTGGTTTCTCCAGTTATGTTTCTCATCAACAATAACTTCGAGGAATTTAGTATTTTGTTCGCGTTTGTGGACTATATTACCAAGGTACAGGGGGTCCAAGTCTGGGGGTAAGTTTTTCCTTCTGTGGAAGATCGTGTAGTGGGTTTTCTCAAGGTTTAAGGTCAGTTTATTACGTATTACCCAGGTCCCGACTGTAATTAATTCAGTGTTCATAGTTCTCATCAAGGAATGGAGGTCTGAGTTGCTGGCATAGAGATTACTATCGTCTGCAAATAAGTTGTATTTTATGAGTGAGCTGGCGTGGACTATGTCGTTTATGTACAACAAAAACAGTACTGGACCGAGAATGGAACCTTGGGGTACTCCATACAAGATTGGCGAGGAGTCATATTGGTGGTTATTATAGCAGACATACTGCATCCTGTTGGACAGATATGAGGTAAACCAATTGTGGGACAGGCCTCTAACGCCGTAATGTTCAAGCTTTGAAAGGAGGATGGTATGGTCGACGGTATCGAAGGCTTTAGAGAGGTCCAAGAATATACCGACTGTGAACCGACTGTCATCAAAGGAATTTATGATGTCATTAGTAAAGGATAGCAGAGCACTTTCAGTTGACCTTCTAGCTCTAAATCCAAACTGGGAGTCTGTAATGATGTTATTGGCATTGTAGAAGGAATTTAGTCTATTACATGCTACGTTTTCCAGTATCTTACTCAAGGCTGGGAGGACTGATATGGGGCGGTAATTCTTGAAGAGACCTTTGTCCCCAGATTTTTTATATGCTGGGTGAACTTTAGCAATTTTCAGTTTATCAGGAAAGACACCACTAGTGAAGGAGGAGTTACAAATGTGGAGGAGAACAGGTAGTAATAAGTGGGCTACTTTCTTAATGATGCTCATTGGTATATTGTCTTCGCCTGCTGTTGCAGCTTTGGACATTTTTATGATGGGCAGTAATTCATCTGCTGTGACGGGGGATAAGAACAGCTCATTTTGCTGTCTGTTTTGCAGGTAGGCTCTAAATTCCTCATGGTGATCAGGGATGCTCTGCAAGATTTTTGCCAACATAAATACAATATTCATTGAACTGGTTGGCAATGGAGGAGGGTTCCATTACAACTGAATCATTTATCATAAAAGCTGAGTGAGGGGCCATAGGCTGAGTGTTCCTGTTCTGAATAGAATTTGACATTCCAGGTTTTCTTACTGTCGTCTGATGCTGACTGGAGCTTATTTGTATAATAGTTACGTCTGGCATTTCTAACTGCTTGAGTTACTCTATTTCTGATACTTCGGTAAGCATTACCGAAAGTTATGGGTCTTTTTGCAAATTTCCTTTGGAGTTTGTGTTTTTCCTTTATCATTATCTTAATTTCACCTCACTTCGTAGACACAGATTCACCAGTAAATTGACAAACATATCTACTTAGGGGGATCATAGATAGATATTGTACTAGTAACGACACTCACTAGTCACTCACGAATCAGATTTCCTGGAAATCAGACTGGGTACTCCTGGAAAGACCCTGCTTTTCGACGAAAAACACGGAGCTCCCAGACACACGTCCCACCACCACGAATACTAGGACCTCAAGGTTGGCAGAAAAGCAAACATTGCCATAATCAGTTTAAGTCGCACAATTGGTCCATTCAGTACAAGCCTGCCCCCAACCCCCCTCCCCCCCCCAAAAAAAAAAATAGTTTATTCACCTCCACCCCTCCTTCTTTAGTCAAGGATACTGGCTACGGGCCTGATCCCCTATCTTCGTAAATAGAGCCAATTGGCAATTATAAGCATAATTTTTGTACTGGGCGCCCCAAAATTAGTTAAGATTGACTACTCTCATTTGTGAAGCCAACACCGTCGGTGTGGTGGATATTTAGATTGCTCAAACCGTGCATCTTGCTCCAGGGGTAACATCGAAAAGTGGTGGTTTTTTCAACTGTTTGTATGTTTATATTTCTGTTAATATCAATTTGCACAAAATAACATAACCAAGAGATTTCCGAAAACTTAAAAAGTTACCCAGTAACACTTTCGAAGAGGCGCAGGTTGAGTTAGGTTGGAAAAGTCATGTAGCCCGGTTTATGAGTCATCAGGTTTGGTTCCTTGGGTTTTTGGTTTTCCATTTTTTAGGTTAGGTTAGTTTCTTAATGTTGCTCGTTAACATCTCGGCTAAATAGCCTCCAGTCTGTCCAGCCGAGAATTCTCGGCTAAGTAGCCACATCCAATTCAATTAACTCCTAGTGAGTAAGGTAAGTTTTGCTTCATAATTTTGGAACTTTTGGAGGCTGACAGCCTCAGCACATTTCCTGGTGTACGAGAGTCATGTTGATTCATTTCGAATCATTCAGGCCCAAGGAAATTTTTTATTATTTCACTAAATAAAAGTCTGGTATAGTACCCGTAAAGCACACAAAAATCGCTCTTAAGCAGCAAACAATCTCCTGAATGTTTCGGTAGGAAAGTTGTAAGCGAAATCGCTTCGAAAAATAATATATATTTTAATACAGTAGTGGAGTTCCTAATAATAGCCAAATTTATCTCATTATTAAACAATATTTTTTTCTGTTTATATTTAAACTTGTACTACATATAGACGCTAGTAAATGTATAAATTATGAGCACATTGTTTCATGGGTTTACTATTGGGGCACCCTACCCCTTCTCATGAAGATTCCAGTAATCTGTAGACAGTGTCTACGAATATCCGCATGCAGGCAAAGACCACGCCGTCACCTTTCACTACACTTCTTGAATGCCAACTGTAGGCACTGCCTATAGGAATACCCTACGGTCCACGTTCTTGAGTACGGTCGATAGTAACAAACTACCAATTTTAATTTCCTCTAACCAAACTAGTGCATGTATCCACCTAGTAACCGTATGATTATTCCTGTAGGATTTTAACAGTGCTAGCTTTAAAGACTAGGAGCAGAGGTGTTCTAGTGAATCCAGAAACTAATTAGGCAGTTATGGATACTAATTAGAGAGTTGCGTGTCAGCTCCAGAGACTCTCTGTCTTCAAATAAACCGACTGACTTTGATGTAATGATTAGGATGAATTACAAGGAGGCGCACAGCTACCTGGAAATTCTTGTAGAGTCATTCTTCACCAAGGTCTGCTGTTGCCGGATTAACTCACTCAGCACGATGGTCTACTTGGTCGACTGCTAGCATGTGTATCTGTTGATGCACGATTGCCCTCAGGTGTGTTTATTCTTGTATGTACACTTGTACAGTCAACCAAAGATGCAGCGACCTCACCCTGGCTCTCGTATTCGCAATTTTACCTGGCAATACTTGGTGAAGTAAACATGTACTGTATGTAATAGGGAAGTGTGATTGGTGGATTTATTTTCGGATGTATCTCTATCAGGATAAATATTAAAATATCCTAAGGTAGCATTTTTATAATCGCAAACTCTTCATTGCTATTTTAGATCACGAAAAGTTTCCAAATGTTCGCATATTTGCTTAGATAATTTAATCAACAAAATTTGATGTGAGAATCTTGTAGCAGCCCTGGTTGTAGCTGAGTTACCAATTCGTTAATATATTTTTTTTATTATATAAGGAAACGATCTTAAATAACGACGAATAGTTTATTATTATAAAAATACTACCTTTGGATTGTTTAATATATATCCTGACAGAGATACATCCGAAAATAAATCCACCAATCACAATCCCCATTACATACAGTACATGCTTACTTCACCAAGTATTGCCAGGTAAAATTGCGAATACGAGAGCCAGGGTGAGGTCGCTGCATCTTTGGTTGACTGTACATCACCCTGGCATGGATGATTCAGTGATCTATTATTGTGATGTGGATTTGCAGAGAAAGCGTTGTATTAGCTGACCATAGATAATAAGAAAAATGTTTTTATCCCTTAGTGTTTTGTCATTGTAATGTGATGTAATTGATGATGATAATAAACTTAAGATGTCATTTTGTTACGCCAGTTGCAGTATACCAAGCGAATGTTTCATTTTTTAATCGATAAGTAAACATAATACTCCAGAATTTAACGAATTTTAAATATTGTGTAAATGAAGTACAAGACATTTTATGAAACAAATTTGTATTAACATTGCATTGTCAAATTGTCAATTTCGTAGTTGATGACGATTGAATTATCAATTGAAACTGTTATTGTAATTATGAATCCTAATCTTGGCTCAAAAAGTCTGAGTCCGTAGAGTTTTCCCATACCCGGTTAACCTATTGTGACACACATCTGAAAATCAATCTTCACGAAACGAATTCTTAAACACTAAAACACAAATCAGTAAATGTCACGGCCGCAGCTCAAGATAAAAATACCAAATTCAGTAATGGGAGTATTAGGTACCGCTCTCTCTTACATCTGAAGGTACAGTACCTCAATAAGAAATATGTTTTTCATTAATAAGTGCAAAATATTTAGTTAACATTATTCCCTAGTTGTAATTTTTTAGATTCTCTGATATTTAAGAGGATGTACTGTGGTTGGTTCTGGGGGGTAGGGGGCGAATAAGTACGTTATGCATAATTCCAAGGTATATTAAGGGCAGTTTGGACCGGCAGAAGTCTATACGAGACATGAACCTCTTGGGGAAGCAATAACCCAGACGGAGGTGGACTTTGAAGCACTCTTGAGTACCATCTTGATCACTCACCCGCTTCTCCCCCTCAAGACTCGCACATCCACATCTCCCCCTCAAGACTCGCTCATCCACGTTTACCCCTAAATATTCATTCATCCATATTTTCCCCTCAAGATTCACTCATCCACATTTTCCCCTCGAGATTCCCTCATCCATATTTCCCCTCAAGACTCACTCATCCACATTTTTCCCTCGAGATTCCCTCATCCATATTTCCCCCTTAAGATTCACACATCCACATCTCCCCTCAAGACTCACTCATCCACATTTCCCCCTCAAGATTCATTCATCCACATCTCCCCCTCAAGATTCATTCATCCACATCTCCCCCTCAAGATTCATTCATCCACATCTCCCCTCAAGTCTCGCTCATCCACATTCTCCCTCAAGACTCACTCATCCACATTTCCCCCTCAAGATTCATTCATCCACATCTCCCCCTCAAGACTCGTCCACCCACATACCCTGAAGATCACGTGCATATCCCCCTCAAGACTCATTCATCCACATCTCGCCCTCAAGACTCATTCATCCACATCTCCCCCTCAAGACTCATTCATCCACATCTCCCCCTCAAGACTCATTCATCCGCATATCCCCCTCAAGACTCATGCGTCCACATATCCCCCTCAAGACTCATTCATCCACATCTCCCCCTCAAGACTCATTCATCCACATC
Source organism: Homarus gammarus (assembly GCA_958450375.1). Lineage (NCBI taxonomy): Eukaryota > Metazoa > Arthropoda > Malacostraca > Decapoda > Nephropidae > Homarus > Homarus gammarus. The sequence goes on along the minus strand of CAUDMG010001137.1, from coordinate 108,398 downwards.
TCCCCCTCAAGACTCGTTCATCCACATCTCCCCCTCAAGACTCGTTCATCCACATACCCTGAAGATCACGTGGCTGCTGCTCTAAGTCCATGTTAAACAAAGTAATGTTACAATATACGAGGTGGAATTTTATATGTAGCGTCTTCGTTTGCTAATAATGAAGTATCTTTTGCGATGGTTCATTAGATTCTTTACCCCTCTTGATATTATACGAGTCCTATTTTCATGGTAATATAGTATAACAAAAATTATATACTTAAGGCAAAACTTCCACCAGATAAAAATGAACAGCTTAAATGCGATTGTGTTCCATAAAGCAAATAAAGTTAGTTTTCCTCAGTTTTCGTGATAGATTATGTTCGGAGGAAACATAATCTTGTATACTTGAAAAATAATAAAAACATTAAAAGAGAAAGAAGAGATTTACTCCAGTGTGCTCAGAACGTTGCCGTCTGTCGTATTTCAAGATAAAACAGTTAGATAACTTAATGAAATATACTGGAGGAATTGAGTTGTCAGGCTGGAAATTATTTGAGGAAAGAAACGGGAACAAGAAATAATAATGCTTTTGGCTGGTGCGTGTTATTCTCCCCGCGAGCTGTTACGGCCCAGCTACAACTGACAGTTTTTGTCGGGGAAATTGGCCGGTCATCACAACAAGTTGTCACCATAACCCAAACAGACTGACCTAACCTGACAGGAAATATTATGTAGTCTTGGTGTATTTGATCTGATCGAATGATTTTTGTTTTGTCTTACAGAAACATTTTGTATCTTTAGGAAGCAGTTATTAAAAAAACCCAACTTATTTCTTAAAGCAATGACTGTGCGATTCTCGTAAAGGTGACATAAATTTTGTTACCCGGTTGTGTTCCTCCAGCTCCTCCTCTTTCTATATTGCTTAGAAAAGATTTTAAACCCGATTCACTCTTGGCTGTCATAGATCAAGCTCGATAGATCACGCATACTGACATACAAAGTTCTAGATCGTAGGTGAAAGTTAAGATCATAGTCATTGTTATTAAAACTTCTTGTGTTTCATATATCTTAAGACGGAATAAACGGATCTTGACCAAATTATGTCTTCTTTGGAGCTCATGGGTTAAGGTAGAAAGGGAAGAGGTACTAAAAATACATCGGTGTCAACGAAACTGTACAGTATCTTGAGACAGGATGAATGGATATTGACCTTTTAATTATGGAAAATTGAAATATTTAGGCTCCACTAACAGTGTGTATCAGGGGAGGTTTGTGTGTTTCACAAACTTTGTTCATGTTCTTTTTTAATTAAACTTATTTATATATTCTTACCTCCTGATTAAAGAATATGTGAACTAAAGTCCCCTTTTTCCGTTCGTGGTCATTTTTTTCCACAAAGACTGCTAGGTAAGTACAGAGGGTGTGAAGGTATTCCCTGCACGTTCCTCTGGACACAAGGTAATTACTTTATGCTAGTGTAAAACTAAAGTACAGCTGGCCTACCAATTAGGAGTTACATCCCACGAAGAAGAAAAAATTACAAACTTGCTCCCGGAAAGATATGCAATTGTTTCGACAGTTCTAATTGCTTTTATAAATTGGTTCTGTCATTTATTTCAGTGTTTCTCAATGCCTGTCTGTATCTAGTCTCTCAGACTGATTGAACAAAACAGGGTGAACTCCCTAAAATCCGCACGTTCATCATCCCTGCAGATCCTCCACACTGACAGACTTGACGTACATACTTCGTGGCTGAAAAGAATCCCACAGGGGAAAAATAGATTATCCTTAGATGATACCCACCTAACTTTCCTACTACCTAATCGACGCCTTTCTCTACCCATCTTTCTTCCGTCTCTCTCTCTCTCTCTCTCTCTCTCTCTCTCTCTCTCTCTCGACATTCCTGGCTCTCATTCATTCCTTCTCCCTCCCCGTTATTCGTTGTCTTTCCTATCTCCAGTCCTTTCATTTTTTTTGCTTTTCCCCTGTTCTTCCTTCTGTTTTTCTCTTCTGGCTTTCTTCTTTCCATTCTATTTCTCTTTCCTTTTCCTCTTTTTTTACTCACTCATCTAACTCGTTTTTTTCTCTCTACTCTTCCTCTCTATCACTCTCCTTCCCCTATGCCTCTGTTTCCGCCTGCCTGTTTTCTTCCTCCCTCCCCCCTCTTTCTCTCCACAATTTCTTTCATCACCCTCCCCTCCCCGCTCCTTTCTCCTCTTCTCTCTTCATTCCCTTTTCCCTCCTCTCTCCCTTCTCCTCCCTCTCCTTCATTCCCCATGATCCACCTCTCCCTTCTCCTTCTCGCTACCCTCTCCGGCCTACACTACATCAGTATACGAGGATGGTTAAAATGGGCTTTTATTTCCCAAATCTCTCTGAACCGAATCTCAAGAACCTGCTGGTGAATAATGGAGGAGTTACGAGGAGAGCTTAAAGGTGCAATAATTCTGTGGGCTGAGTGTCAACTCGTAATGTAGCGGTGAGGAGCTAGGGATTTGTAAACATCCCAAGTTCCGCCGCTCTCCACTCTGCTGCCTCCGCCCCCATCGTCGCTGCCACCAACGCCACCCTCCGCTGCCTGGGAAATGTATTCCTTCTCCTATACTCGATACTATAAATTCACTGATAAATATATTCCCCGGAGTAGATGTACTGTATATTCGTGGTAGAATGGCGTATTGTGTATGTTTGTTGATGTCTGTTTGTTTGAGTTTGTGCATGAGTAAGTGTGTGTGTGTGTGTGTGTGTGTGTGTGTGTGTGTGTACTTCTGAGTACCAGGAATAGAGGTTCATGTCCCAATCAATTTACTTAGTGACAGTGGGTAACATTAAACATTCCAATTTCGTCCCGGGCCTCCGAAGATGTACTGCTAGAGACTGGTAACTCAAGAACATCAGGTAGTGATAACTGGGGTGTATTTAAAAGAAAAAAGCTTTTCGTAAATGCCCTGAACGTGGCTAACGGATGGTGAATATGACGTATGCCATGCTAAATATATATAGCACGTATACAACCCTTCCGCATCGTTATGTATTTTACCCCTCTTGAAGTTCAGGTGGAAATGAAAAACTGTGTATCAGAATGTACACGACAGAACGAAAGCTATTTATAACATCAACAGCAACAAACCAGTGCTGTTGCTGCTGTTACTTCTACCACTACTACTATTGTTTCTGTTACTGCCACTGCTTCTACCACTACTACTATTGTTACTGTTCCTGTCACTGCTTCTACCACTATTACCATTGTTACTGTTGCGGCCACTGCTTCTACCACTACTATTATTGTTACTGTTGCTGTCACTGTTTCTACCACTATTACTATTGTTACTGTTGCGGCCATTGCTTCTAACACTACTACTATTATTACTGGTATTGTTAATATTCCTACCACACTACTGTTACTGCTTTTACCACTGCTACCTTTTTTTTTTTTTTTTTTTTTATGGCCTCCAGCCTCCCCCAAGAGCTATACCTTCGCCATCATTTTATTAACTTAATATTAACTAACCTAATACAAAAGTAGCTATCCTAGCTGTGTTGAGTTAGTTGAGCCGCAGATCTATGCGGCATTCAGTGACTGTTGCCTCATTGTCAATATCTGCAACTGTTGTCGGCTTTTGGGGCCGAAGCTCTCGTTCCCCTGAGGCAGAGCAAAGCCAACCGAAGGAGAGAGAAGGACAGTCGACATCTCATCCAGGCTGTAATATAACTTCTGGGCTGCTGCTTCTGTTCGGATAGCACCGCGTGTGTGTCTGGCGTAGAAACATCTTGCACTTGGTCCCATCCCACCAGAGGTTGTGAACACTAGAGGAGTGAAGCTGCCTTGATCAACGTTCTGAATTCTCTCCCAGTATGCCATTATCTTGTCGTTGTCGTTCCTCCTGTGTGTACCATCTAGAGCTAAGTTACAGTAATGTGCGGCCATGGGATAAAACAAATCCTGATGTCGAAGAAGGCTCGCTGTCCCCGCGTCCAGAATCCTCGAGCACTGACGTCAACACGGGCTTCGTTGGATGTATTTGAAGTCCTATGCTGGAAGATCTCACCGTCCAATGGAAGGAGGGTCGGTTCTACCATGACATCACGGCAGATTTCCTTCAACATATTTGCTGTGAGATCCCTTACTTCTTCATGCATATGAAGCCCCCTTTCTTGCACACCATGGTGTGATCGACGTCATAGGAAGAGCCACACACGCATTGGGAGGGCAAACCTTCTACTGGCCTACTGTACCTTAGAGCATTGGCATCTGTAAATTCTTGTTTATTGAGACTGAAACCATTTGCCCTTATCGCTAACGTAGTTAACCAGTTCGAGGCGCCCACCTCCTGCGCTTTTGCTACTTTTTTTTCAAATTCTTTGGTACTTGCAGCAACAGTTGCTGCAGCTTATCACTTTGGCTGTGCTGTCGTTCTGTCGTAATGGACCTTCGAATCTTGTTTACTTCACTGGTATCCACCTCACCGGTTGCGTTCTGAGCTAATATATGGTCGGTGAGGGCTGCCGTGAGCTTAACTGAGTTTTGATGTTCGGTGGCAGCAATCTCCCAGTCTCGGCGGTAGTGCAAGGAGTGATCTTTCTGCTGGGGTTAAGTGAAGGTGTTTCACTAATTTTGGAATGAAATTATCGCTGATAGCTTCTTCCAGAGAGTGGAGGAGGGGTCCGATATCAGGGATAGTGCGCATCAGGTACTTCCAGCGATGCTTGACTCCATGGGTGAATGCCGCAAAAGCCGCATGTGGCTCTGTTAGCAATCTCAGACAGATCTTGGATTTCCCTAACCCACTCATTCACCTTTCCCGTTACGTACTCGGTCTTGAAGTCCGTCGGACCGATTACTGCACCTAGGTATCTTTGGCCATCCTTTGTTATTTTGACCTCACTTCCACCGAACACTTCCATTGCCCGTTCATTATGTTCTGGCTTCACAATGAGAAAGGACTTGCTGGCGTTTGGGTGTTACCCTATTTGTGGGCAACGTGATGTTACCAGGTCTCACCACTTTTTGATGTCCTCCACTTTTCCTGCTCCTGTAAGGTCATGAGCATTCGCCACTTGCTTGACCTCAGTTGTCTTTAATTTTATTGTGTGTTGGAGCACGGATAGATCTATTGCGTACATTGCCATTGCAACAGGGTCCCCTGCGTTGTTCCCTCAGTTGACTGTATGATGTATGATGGTATCACCTCTTAGAGTCTTGGTGTTTACTATATAGAGGTCTAATGGATTCTTATAGGTGTTTTCAACATACATTGCAAAGCTTGGACACTAGATCTTGATGTTATGCAGTGTGGCCTTGCGGTTAAGTACAGTATGTTGAATGCATTGGAAACGTCAACCAGGAAAACGGCCTGACAATCACGCTGCCCAAATATCGTTCTCATGGCGTGAATGGCAGCTTCCCCTTCAGCCTGGTGGCCAACACAAACTTGCAGGTTCCCTGCCGCTGCCCTGACACCATCCTTTACCACCTCCATTATGCATTTTCTGATGATCCGCCTCAGCACTTCCCCCACCCCTATAGGCCTACATCCTGGACTCTTATCCAGGGGAATGAGTCGGCAGGCCGTCAGAGCATGGAGGTGTTGGCAGCACGAGGTTGCCAGCTTTCTTGCAAGGGCGTCAATGGCAGTGCAGAGATCACTTGCTACGGGGCCAAACTTGTTAGTGCTGAGGATGACTCCAACCGTTTGCATCCAGACCTGAAGGTCGGCACCTCCCTGAGTTTTCAGTGCCTTTTTCCACACCATCCCTTCTGTTATTTTCTCGAACAGGACAGGATTTGGTGGGATATAGTCACCCTGGAACCTGATGCCTTCGTCTTTACTTGCAGGGGGATGTTTTTCCAACAGCTGTTTTAATGTCTCTTTATTGGCAGAACACCACCGGAGGATTCCTCTGTGAGAGATCTTACCGCTAAAGACACTTTTCCCACACGCATTTTGTTTCCAAACTTTCTTGCAACGTCATCGGTGTTTTGCTTACCGTCTCTTATAAATTTTAGTCTCTCCTGCGGTGTTCTTGTTTCACATAGGAAATCATCAAGGGCCCCACTCTGCCACATTGTCAATCTTATCTTCATTGCTGCCACATTTTCTTTGTGCTTAATCTTTGTGTGTGTCCTCTGACAGAATAGATGGGGTATTATTACCAGTACTTGAAAAGCTAAAGGGGCAAGGAAGCAGCCCTTAGTGTACTCGGTTATGAGGCGAATCATTTCTTTGGTGGCCTCAAACTTAGGTGGTTCAAACAGGTTAGCTGTCGACCACCTGACAATTTCTGAGTAAGTTTCTTTAACCAATATGTCGCATTTTCCATCGACATGCCATACCACTGTGGTGGCTGTCTCTCTTTCACCTCGTGGACATCAGCTACTATTGGAGCAGCGTTTATTGGTACTACATTTTCAGGTTGAGTAGACTCACTGCTATCATTTAGGTCTAGGATATCATCTGGCGGTTGGGTCCCGGCGATATCCACTGTGGCCTCCTGTGTTGGCTCCCTGCCATGTGGGTTCCGGCAATTGTTTCCCTTTCTGCAAACCACTCATGGTCGGTTGTTTCTCGCACATTCACAGCTAGTGAAATTTTGGTACTGGCTAGCACAGACGCAACAATGTCTGTTACCCGGCATAGTGTTCCGCACTTCGGGCGACAGTTACGTCCGCCTCTGACATCTGCTTTGGTCCCATACAGAAGAAGAAACTCCTACTTATGAGGAAAGGGTGGAGAGATGACAGGCTGGACTGCTGTTTCCGGGTAGTAGGAGCATACGTGCGGGTGTGGGTGAGTAGGCCACCCCCCCTGAGGGCGACAATCCACACATCAGAATGATACACTGGGAGCAAGAATTGTCACACCTAACACTTGTTTATATATCCTTGGCAGAAATAACCAGTATTTCTATGGTCGCACTGATGTAAGATTAGTTATATATACTCACTTGGTCGGTCGTCACTACATGAAGTGACCGTTACTTGTGGGAAGCTACTGCGAGTGTAGAACACTTGGCCTTCTGTCACTGACCATAGGGGCGCGAGGCCACCCCCGCCAAAGTAGGCCTATCGACACTGGCACACTGTACCAGCCGTCCCGCCAAGCACTCACAACTCGCTTCGTGATCGCCGGTGGATCCACGGAATATTTGCAATTAATGTCGTAAGGGATGAGAAGAACCTTCGGTTACAATGCTTAGGGTGACATCCGATATTCACCAACACTGTGAAATTCCCGCTCTCACACTGCCACTACTGTTACTGCTTCTACCACTACTACTGTTCCTGCTTATACCACTACTACTCTTACATCTTCTACCAGTACTGTTGCTGGTATTTCTAATGTTCCTACCACTACTAATGTTACTGTTTCAACCATAACTGTTACTCTCATTGCCATAGATAATATTGATACTACTAATCTTTTTATTTCTCTTACGACTACTATTGTCTAACCTTTCCTTTTATTGATTCCGATAATATGCTTGCTGTTACCACCATTAAACACATCAGTAGTAAATACAGCCAGTAATGCGACATCTCAATTTCTTAAAATTATTATATTCAGTTAACTCGACAATAATTGAGATGATGTCACCTAACACTTTAGTAATTCTGACCCCTGTTACTGTATTTTCTGACTTATACCAGATTTTAAATCGAGCTGGAAATTACCACGTATAAAATTAAGGAATACACCCGATTATCCATATAAAAGTCTTAGTTAATCGCCTTATGGTACGGAAAACTTCTCTATTTTATTAATTCCTTTTCATCACGATAATAATTTTTCCACCTGTTTCATCATCATATTGAAGACATACAACATCAGTCACCTTATTTTAGTCTTTTTTAAATCTTTATCGCGGTTGGAATCCTTCTCCGCTCTCGTGTTATGATAAGTCAGAATTCCTGTAGCCTTTACCAGATAACCTGATTATTCCTGGATAACTACTTTATCAGATTTACAGATCAACCTGGATTCCAGTTTTGGCATATAAAGTAAACCTTATGATGGAACTGTTTTATCAGATGGCTGCCTTATTTTGGTATTCCTATTGACTTCTTATACGGTGATTATGTGGTACGAATGTTGGTGTGTGTGTGTGTGTGTGTGTGTGTGTGTGTGCGTGAGTGTGCATCTGTGCGTGAGTGTGTGTGTGAGTGGTTTGTTGTGGAGGTGTACTCGTCAATAATAAACGTGCTGGTTTAACTGACTGGCAGAACAACCCTCAGTCTCGGACCAAAGCTGATACCTTCCGCTTAAAGAAAGCGCCAGCCCAGCGCGAGCTTTGCAGTCTATAGAACGAGTGGTTTAAAAATAAAGCATGTGGAATACAAAAAATTGCAGATCAACACAAGATGCCCGAATTGTTTTAATTCCACTAAAAATTTTTATGGGCCAGTCACTCATGGCACAGCCCCCCCCCCCCCCCCTCCACTCATCCGACGGTAACTCCCTAATTAAAGACGAAGAAGGCATCCTTCAGTGCTGGAAAGAGCACTACCATTCACTGCTCTGCCTTAATACCGATGTGGATATGCTGCTTACCCAGCAGGTCCCTCAGCGTCCAGAGCTGACCCATCTCAGCTATCCTCCATCCCTGGATGAGGTAGCTTGTGCCATCAAACAAATGAAAAATAGCTAAGACCCAGGGCCTGTTGAAATCCCAGCTGAGGTGTATAAAGCAGGAGGACCTCTGCATACCACCCATCTCCACTCTCCTGGAGAATATATAGGAAAAGGAGGAAATCTTCCAAGCTCCTATAGATACTTCCATTATTAATATTTATAAGAACAAGGGAGACCGGTCAGACTGTGACAACTACCGCGGGATTTCGTCACTGTCTGTAGCTCGAAAGATTATCGCCTGAGTCCTCCTCAACAGAGTTCTTCCTGAGGCGGAAACCTTCCTCCCAGAATCTCAGTGTGGCTGTAAACCATCATTTAGCACCGCTGACATGATCTTTGCTGCCCGCCAGATACAGGAAAAGTGCAGAGAACAGCATCGTGTCCTGTACATGGCCTTCGACTCAGTCAAGAGGGAAGCCCTCTGGTGGACGCTCAGCCGTTTTGGCTGCCCACCAAAATTCATTGCCATTGTGAGGCAACTCCACGATGGCATAAACGGCAGTGTCCTGAACAAAGGCACCCAGTCTGAGTTCTTCCCCATGCAAACGGGGTTAAAATAAGTATGTGTTAGGTTCTGAATAATAAGTTCTATATACAGGAGAGAACACAAACACCTGTATAGTTTTGTAGGTTCGGTTTACTGGATAAGAGTATGTACACAAAGGGAAGCAGCACTCTCCCTTGCTAGGCTCCTTGTCAACTGCTATAGGCGACGTATGGCAAGTGATACATTAGCAGCTTCCATACGTCGCCAGGCACATTAATTAAGCATGTGGGACATGGTAATAACATTGCCACACGCTGCTAGCTAGGCTGAATAAATAATACATAAATGGAGCACATACATAATATACATACATGACATATAATCCAGCATACATAATATACATACACCTCCCTCCCCCCTATACGCTCATAGCAAAGTCTTGAGCGGACCTTTTCTTTTGGATCCGTTCTGAGCGTCGAGGGACTTCATCACTGGGAAGGGTATGGGACTCAACACTGGTGGCGGGGCCAGCAGACGGCATTGTTACGGGTCGGAGGAAACGGCGGTTCCTCCACCACACACGACCACTGGGTAACCGCACCTGGTAGTCCCGTGACCTGCCGAGACCCATGACTACGCCTACTTTGTCCCAACGTAGGGAGGTCGGGTCCTGAACACGGACTTGGGTGCCGACACTCAACCTGGGGAGAGAACGGGCGTGGTCATTGTAGCGGGCGACGACGTCCTGAACACGTTCGGCGGCTCGGCGATCACAATCCTCTGTCTTGGCCTGCCACTCCTTGGAGAAGGATTGAGGGTGAGCAGGGACACAAGAACGAAGGGGAGCGTCCGGTGTAGTTAGGTGTGTTGCGGAGTTCAAGAAGACCCCTGTCGAAGGCCTCGCAGTCAATGTTCCCAGAAGGGGCCACCTTAAGGATGAGGTGCTTCAGGGATTTGACAGCAGCCTCAGCGTGGCCGTTGGACTGCGGGTAATGGGGCGATGACAACACATGCCGGACTCCCCATCGGTCAAGGAACGCAGCGAAGTCCCGGCTTGTAAACTGAGGCCCTCCGTCGGTTCGCAGGCGTACAGGAACGCCCACGTCACGGAAGTAGTGGCGGAACTTGCTGATGGTGGCGGCAGACGTCATGTCATTACCGCACTTGATGACAACCGGCCAACCAGAGAGACGGTCGACGATAACGAGGAAGGACTTTCCTGACACACAGAAAAAGTCGGCCGACACAGACTCAAAGGGGCGGGTGGGGTTGTCGTCACTCATAAAGGATTCCTGCTGCTGGCTGGGTTGTAATACGCGGCGGGGCTTACACACCCGGACAGCATTGGAGATGTCGGGGTCGATGCCAGGCCGGAACACAGTCTGTCTTGCACGCCGTTTGGTGGCCTCGGCTCCACAGTGACTGTCGTGGAGGCGAGCCAAGGCGTGGAGACTTGAAGCAGCAGGGACAACTACCGAAGGAGAGGTGTCACTGGCCAGAGGTAGGGGCAGGGCGGCAGCAGGGTAGTTGCTGCTCCCTTCGTGCACCCTGTTGGCGTGTTTTACCTCGAGAATCGGTGTTGGGAAGTCCTGGGAGATGATGGCCAACTCTTGGCAATGTCTGTAGGACAGCAAAGGAGTCGGGACGCCATTATGCACATCAATCCAGGCTTGACACGACCTGTTGCCAAAGGTGACGTGTGCATAGAGTGAACCTAGGGCCGGGGTCATCTGTGAACCATCTGCGATAAAGCGGAGATCCTTGGGGGGCGGTCCTAGATCACTTGGAGAGAGCCCCAAGCATTGCAAATGCTGGGGACCGATGACTGTAGCATCAGCGCCGGTGTCGGGCAACATCTGAAGACGGGATGACACACCGCCGTAGGTCACGATGACACTGATGTACTGGGGGACTTTGGTCCTGGGACGCGGGGGGAGCACACATTCCTAATGTGGCTCGAGCGTTGTCAGGAGTCGTCGTGCCTCTGATTGGAAGGCTGTGGGCGGCCCTCTCTGGTGGAAGGGGGCTGAAGCTTCCGCCGACGCGGTCTCTTGGGTATGTTGGAAGGGCAACACTTGTCATAGTGGCCCAGACGACCACACACATTGCACTGGACGCGTTTGGCTGGGCACCGTACTGTGAGTGACCAGTGGCCCTTACGGTCACAACTGTTGCAGGTAGACTGAGCAGCTGGACACACCTGTGTTCCGTGCTGCTTACCACAGTTGTTGCAAAATAAACCGGGCGTGGACGTGGTGGGCGAAGGCGTAGGAACAGACTTCTTGTCCTTCTTGTACCGGGACACAGCGCGTACAGCTGTAGGGGGAGCACGGATGGCAGAGGTGGCACACCTGGCAGCCTCATAGGAGCGACATATCGTCGACACATCCTTAAGAGAAGAGGAAGAGTCGAGGGAGGTGAGGCGTTGGACAAGTTCCTCGTCCTTAACACCCATCAGGATCACCTGCTTCAACTGGGTCTCCTCGCACTGCTGGTGGTGGCCTGGACATATATCTACCTCTTCCGAGGCTCTCTTAAGACGTACGTAAAAGGCGTCAAAAGACTCACCCTCCATCTGTCTGCAGCTAAACAATTCCCTCCTGCGCAGAGCTTCATTCTGCTGTCCTTTGATGTGCCGTTGTAGAACGTCCAGTACCTCCTCTACAGACAGCGAAGAGGTTGGGGGTACCTGCAACGTATGTTCCAAGACACGCTGAATTTCCAAGGACAGGCACATACGCAGCTGGATGAGTTGTTTAGGCTGTGACAAACTCTGGAGATCCACCATTGTAGAATAATCAGTCCACCGTCGCCGCCATTCACGAAAAGTCTGGAAATTCACATCAGGCTTCAAGATGGGCGGTGTTTGAGCTGCTGCTTTAGGTGGGGCTGGGGGGTGTGAAGGAAGCATGGATGAGGTATCTGAACCAGTCAGTACCGAGGCAGTGTTAGAGCCAGGGGCTTGGTTAACAGTGAGGCGAGATATCAAGGCTTCAAACCGTTCACTGTCTTCCAATCTCCGTTGGTTGTCTCGTTCTGCCTCTGCTTGCCTTCTGTGCTCATCCGCCAAACGTCTGTGGGCTTCATCCTCGCGTTTCTCATCTCTCATAAACTTCAGTAAAGCAATTATCTCTGGAGACAACGCTGAATATTGAGGTGAGGGACTGCGCGATGTGGGGGCTGGAGCGTCGTGGCCGGCCTGGTCATCCATCTCTGCGGGGCTATCACCCGCCTGGCTCATCCAGACGCTGGGTCCACGGCTACGTAAGGCATGAGACATGACTACTTCATCTGTGTACTATGTCTTAAATCAGTGTTGACCGGTCAGCCCGTCGTATCAACAAGATTTCAGACAAAAAATTAATTAAATACACAGATAAGTAGATTATATATATAAAATATATATAAGGAAGCCGCGCGGTCAGCGAGTGTTAGTACGTGTATGTTTGCGTGTGTGTGTGAGGGCAGTGGGAGCGGTCTCCTCGAGCTGTGAAGGGGTGTGGAGACGACGCTGTGAGGGGGTTGAGGGAGAGGCGCGGCGACTCCCAGTCAGTCCAGTTACCCTCAGAACGCGGTCAGAGACGGGTGCACTGAACTCTACTCCTTACAAATGCCCAGAACGTGCCGTATACCTTGGGAATCCTTTAGAACAAGGTCCCACATGAATGGCACGAACACACAATGCACTAAACACTTCACAGAAAATCACTGACACTGCTCAAAGTTGCTAAATTCTTCGAGGAGAGGTGACGCGCGGGAGTTGACCCAAGCGAGAGCCGGCTTTCCACAAACTTTGCACTATCACTCGTAATTATCCAGTAAGACTACGCACTGCGCCATGTTAGGTTCTGAATAATAAGTTCTATATACAGGAGAGAACACAAACACCTGTATAGTTTTGTAGGTTCGGTTTACTGGATAAGAGTATGTACACAAAGGGAAGCAGCACTCTCCCTTGCTAGGCTCCTTGTCAACTGCTATAGGCGACGTATGGCAAGTGATACATTAGCAGCTTCCATACGTCGCCAGGCACATTAATTAAGCATGTGGGACATGGTAATAACATTGCCACACGCTGCTAGCTAGGCTGAATAAATAATACATAAATGGAGCACATACATAATATACATACATGACATATAATCCAGCATACATAATATACATACAGTAGGTGTACTGGCACCAACTCTATTTCCATTTTCTTGGCTACCTTCATTACTCATACCAGAGCCAATTTAGCTGGCGGGGTGGACATCGAGTTCCCGATGAAGGGTCTTTTCAATTTAAGACGACTACAGGCAGGAACAAGGGTGTCGACAGCTTCCATTACTGAACTTCAGTATGCAGACGACCTCACCTTTGTCGCTCATACTGACCGCGACCTACAGGAGATCCTGAACACCTACGAAGATGCGTTTCCGCACTTCGGGCTTGAGGTGAATGTAAAATGAAAGACAAAAGTAGTGTCGTGAAATTTGGTGAAAACATATGCTAATGGGCTAAGCTTTTCGTGCTCTCTGCCTTGTGGTAGGGGACTCATAATATTTCACGAGTTATATTTACTCTTCAGACAAAACCCCAACACGACTTTTATATATCATTGTATGTAAGACTCAGATTCTCTTTCAGCCTGCTCCTGGTTCAGACACACCACCATCCATCCAGCTTAACGGTACTACCCTCTCTAATACTACCCACTTTCAGTATCTCGGCTCCCACCTGTCCACCACCGCGGACATCGACGAGAAGATTCAACGTCGGATCAGATGTGCATCTCAAGACTTGGAAGACTCCATACCCATGTCTTCAGCTGTTGGGAGCTGAAATTATTTACAAAGTTGTACGTATATCGAACAATGGTCCTCCCCACCCTGCTATATGACAGCGAAACATGGGTCACATACAGGAGGCACTTCAAGGCGCTTGAAAACTCTCACCATGGTAGAATCCCTGCCATCCTCCTAGTTTGCCGGGAAGACAAGAGAACAAATGCCAGTATTCCTGCTGACACCATCTGTAGGAGCATCGAGGCTACCATTATCCACGCAAAAATACGTTGGACTGGCTATGTTACCCGCAAGGACGACAGGAGACTGCCGAAGCAGCTACTTTACAGTCATGTAGCGAATAGTAAATGTAACACTGGCTGGCAAATGAAAAGGTATTTGGATAGTTTTAAGACAAAACTGAAAAGTGTCAAATCGACCCCCTCACCTGGGACACGATCACTCCACACCATAACACTTGGAGGAGCACCGCACAAGGTGTCAATACTTTCGATTTAGCCCGACTGCAGACCGAGGCAGACAAGCGCTAACTCCGGTTAGAAGCTGCCGCCGCCCCTCTCATACTAAATGTAGCCCTCCACACGTGCAACATCTATGGACGACCCTGCAGGTCCCTTATCGGCCTCTCTTGTCACCTCAGAGCTCACCAACGAAGTTGACATCTTTAATAACTCATTTCATAATAATAATGATTATATTATAGGTGGATGATCGTCATACTTGATTCCGAGTGACAGCAAAGTAGTAGTAGGGGGTGTGAGTGGGTTTGTGCGAGGGTGTAGGGTGTGTGTGTATATGAGGAGGTCTGTGAATGTGGGACTCCATGAGTAGAGTATAGGGGAGTGTAGACGCTGTGTGGCCCTGGAGCTTTACATTCGGTCTCCCTCTCGTCGCTTCTCGCTCACATGAGCCTCTTGAACCATATCTCGTGCTGTCCTCTCAATACAGTAGGTGGGAGTAATTTCCGTAGCATTAATAGTACAAGCAGCTATGATTAATATTGTTAATCTCATAAAATTTGAGCCACTGTTTTTTTTTCTTCTTAACTTATAATGGTCAGTTTGCATACACTATCTACCGTAATTTTGTAGTTTACTTCTTTGTGTGCAGTAGATGATGATTTTAAAATATAACATTATTCGTAGAACAATCATCAATCAACATCATCTGCATCAACACTTGATCCGTAAAAGCTCGTATTAATTTATATGCTGTCAGTACGTAAGAATCAGTGTTGCTGATTCGTGCTTGGGGCACCCTCAGTCCTCCCAGCTGTGGAAAGGTACCTAACTTTACAGTTGGGGAAGCGAAGGTGGTCGAGTACAGTGCCGGCCATACAACCCTTATTATTATGTATCGAAAAGAGAACTTAATCTACAGTGTGTTTCCCTTATAACAGGACGTCAAGCCTCTGGGACCCAATATCAATACTATACGAGTTTAATAAGTGAACGCATTAAAGAATATGACAGCCTTCACCTCCTCCAGTGTACACCTTAACAACTTTTTCTTTAAAAAATCGACACCTCTCTCTCTCTCCCCCGTATGGCCTCCCTAGTCAAAATCCCATTACAAAAATCCTGCACGTCTGGTTCCTGGTGACGGCCGTTAATGGCTTGGATGCCACTCACTCGGCCGTGAACCCCGTGAGCGCCGCCTTTAACGCCTTCCCAGCCTTCCAGACAGCCACTGCTGACTTCAGCTATTAACACACCATCATTACCTATATAACCTTAAAACTCTGTCTACATCTTTATAACTCTCACCATCTGTAGTATACGACTCGTTGCGTCTATACTTCAAGAAACATTTAGTCTACAGTATACTACAAGACAACTTTTCTATACTACAAAACTCATTTTGTCTATAGATCAAAATTAATTTAATCTGTTGTGCTCGAGTTAGGACTCATAACACGGCTTTTGTCACCCACAGAACACGATAAAAAATTTTTCTTCCAACATGTTATTAATTTCGCATGCAATACAAGACTCACTTTTCTCCATTATGGATAATTCGTTACACCTTCAGCAAACTACTACGGGTATATTATGTAACATTTGAGTCAGTTTTACGTGCGACATAATATTCACTTGTAACACGATTCATATCCCTGTAAGCCTTGCTACACACTGCGACTATCAGTTTGTTTACAAGGTAGGTCTCATTGTTATAATGTATTACTACACGTTTGATAAATTCTTTTAGTACGCAGTCTGGAGTACTGTTTCCTCTAGTCATCAACAATAAAAAAAAAAACTAATGGATAGATCTCTGTATTTGACAAGTGACTGCATGTTGAGAGAAGCTGCACTGGTGATAAAAACATTGAGTAACATGTTTATATCTTCGTTGTGGACGTCACACTCCTCTTCCGCTTTAATAACATATGCAACTTTGGTTTTTTCCCACGAATTATGCTATGGTAGGAAGTTAGAACAGGATGCTTAATACTGTAACCTTGATAGGATTAGTTTATTAAGGTACGTAGATCAATATCCCTCAGAAATACGTTTTTGTTCATCCTATTTACAGCTGTACAAACAAGGTAACTCTCGGAGCTGGTCTACTGGGGCTTATGTTAACGATGCAACAAAGATTTTTTTTTACAGGGCTAACAATTGAAGCGTATAACAGTTTGAATGTGGGGAAAAAAATTATTATCTCATACTTAAGTTACGTAAGAATACTACTTGTGCCTTCGTAAGACAGATTTATTAACTTTGTCAAGAATTTCTATAAATTTAAGAAAAAATGCTAAAATAAAATTCAACGGATAATTAAATTAGACGTTAGGTTTACAATCAAATGAAGGAGGTAAGGTAGAATTTCTGCCTCTCCGGAGTCACAAGTAAGCATCCCTTAAACCCGTTGATATTCACACCAATTACCTCGCAGACGAAAAATAAAACTCATTTACAATTGCACTACTCATACTTAATGATAACATTTCAAATATTTTGTTTGAATACTCCGCATATTTTAATAATGTTTAATGAAATATCCGCAAGAGTGATGTTTTCCAACTGTTTATATAGTAAATAGTCATCGTTTAGTATCACCTTTATATGATGCGGGTGCTAAATACCAGGGCTTTGATTAGTGCGATGACAAATTTTTCCCAATATTATATATATCCCTAAACTATCTTCAAAAACAAACGAATTCACTGGGAAAAAATCTTCTCTATAAATGCCAGCAACCATGTCACATCCAGACAAGTGGAAGAAAGTGTCTGTACCTGTGGTTTAATTGGTCAAAAGATAATCAATTGTTAAATGGCAGGGTTGATGGTTAGTGCTGGTGCACTGGTGGTTTTGTTTTTGTGCACACTCAATCTTGCCTGATATTTGCCTCATAAAGTGTTAAATATTCCTCCAGGAAGATAAGAAAACCACGCATTGAAATGTTACACCGTAATTCTGCCACCTGACGAGTACAGTCCATGGATATATCAGAACCAAAATACGGTCCACATATACTCACTCGTACTCTCATTCCCGTCTTATTCATTTACATTGTATATTTATATACTTAAACTCACTCACTGTTTTTACGGATGTTTTAACTCTCCAACACCGAATGAAGATAATTAACATTTACAAACACTCCCATGTACACAAATGCACTTGCAGTATATACATCTCACATAAATGTCCATGATGCATCACCTAGGAATACACATGATATATAGATATACATTTACACACACAGATATATGCACACACAACCACTTTGTTCATACATACATGCATGTGTAGTTGCATGCATACTGCATTAAGTGTAGACACACTCATTTGCATGACTGGGAACTGTAAATGGTAAAGTCTTGTGTACACTTTAATGCCTTGCTTAGTATTCCTTTCTAAATGTCTCTATTCTTTAACCATTTCAAAGTGATATTACTTTATTTATTACTTTGTTACTCTTTTCCGGCATAAATGACATTAAATTATGTATGTACACACACACACACACACACACACACACACACACACACATACGCACACACACATACGCACACACACACACACACACACACACTGTAATCACCTTTAGAGCAATTAAGGGATAATAAGATCCGTCATGTTGAACTCGAATGTTATACAGTAATTCGGTCAAACCTGTTGAATACAATTCATTCTTAGTATTTCAAATAATAAATCATATATAGGTAATCATACATAAATGTTTAATCCACTACATATTCACATAAGCCTAGCCATCTTAGCTGTGCAATTGGTCCAATCATAACATTCATAGTGTGTGCAGCACTTCGTTTACCATATTTCCATGTTGTTACAATGCTAAACAATACAATGGACACAGTTTACCTGGTGTTCACCCTATGATGGTAAGAGTTAAATTGTCAGTGCCCCTTGTCGCATTTTTTTTTATTTTAACAAATTTATTGACAAAGCTTGTAGTACAGTTTGCCTATTCTGAGTAAGTCAGTCAGGTCTTGACACTGAAGGTGGTATCACTTCTCACTGCCACGCAGGACAGAGGTTCATACACAGAGAAACACATCATATTCATTAACAGCGAACAGTGACATCACCCACATGACTCTGACCCATATATACTGACATTACCCACATGAATCTGATCTATATATATATATATATATATATGAGTCTTGACTAAACCGTACATGTATGGCGGTGGAGGGGACGTTGAAGTAAAATGTTTAATGAGAGTAGCTTTGCCCCTCAATAGAGACAAATTTTTTATTGAACTGGGTGAGCTTAGAATATGTTGCAGCATCACATAAAAGCAATCATCAAAGCAATCCAAGCCCTTAAGAAAAGTAAGGATCTACATGTTACTAAAGCAGATAAAGCCAACACAGTAGTGATTTTAAACAAAGATGATTATATTTCTAAAATGAATGACCTTTTCTACCTGTGTTTGTCTGCACAGAACCATCAGTAAAATCATAACATTCACTTGATTTAATACTCTCTATGTGTCTGTTAATAGTTTCTAGTGTGACACATCTCATCACATCGGTGTTTAACATTTGCTTACTACCAACAGGAGTGTAACTAATAGGAACTGATATATCCAGCCAAGGAGGAATGGCATTAATGGGTTCGTCTGGGGTGATTGGGACATTCAGTTTCAAGAGCTCTACAACACTCTTATGAAGCCATGCCCCAAAGAGAGTCTTTTGTGGAAGGTTAGCGAGATAGTCGGGATTACTCAGATAGAACATCAACTCAGTTTGAGCTGTAGTTTGGGGACCATTGTTCTTCAAAACTTTGACACAAAACATGGTATTAAGTAGAGCTATCCTCTCAGATAGGGAGGGCAGTCCAAGCTCTTTCCTCATGTTTACAATTCTGGTTGATTTTGGGCATCCTAGAATGATCGGCATGGCTTCATTTTGCACTACCTCAAGGCTGTTGAGTTGTTAAGGCGGAATAGTCACAAGATGGAGAGCATGATAGTCAACTACAGAACGAATGAAGTGAAGATACAAGCATAAGTGATGTTAATTCCATAGCCCTTGCCAACAAGGGTTTTAAGGGGTTTAATGCGTTGCATTAGTTTGGCACGAAGGTTGCCGACAAAGTTTGCATCGTTCACACAAATTCCAAGATATTTATAGGAGCTACATAGTTCCAAGGGCATGCTGTTAACGTTAAAGTCAGGAGGCAGAGGGTGAGCAGGACGAGGATTGAGGACCCTCGTCTTGTCAACAGATATTATGAGACCACATTCCACAGCACTCCGAGCAAATACATCCAGCAAGGCTTGGATCCTGAGCTTGATCTGTGTCATAATGCAGATATCATCAGCGTAGCATATTACAGCCTCGTATGGCTGAACTGGAACGTCAGCAATAAGCTTGTGCATCAGTATATTAAAGAGCATAGGACTTAACACTCCTCCCTGAGGCGTGCCAAGCTCAAATGCTCTCATTCTGGCACTTTTGACTCACCTAAACAGAACACTGGCATACCTGTTGGACAGATAACCCTTTATCCATGTCAGGAGGTTACCTTGGATGCCAAAATTAGCTAGTTGCTCAAGTATATTGTCTCTATTAGCTACATCAAAGGCTGATTTAAGGTCTATGAAGGCTGTTTGTGTCTTATCTTTTGAGTGAACAAGATATTCTGCAAAGCATGTCTGTGTGCTGTGTCTGGGCATGAACCCATACAGATTAGGGGCCAGTTTGTCTTCGACTTGAAACATGAGATGGCTGAGAACAACTCTTTCAAGGACTTTACACATAGAGGATGTGAGTGAAATGGGCCTGAAGTTTGGAGAGTTAGCTTTAGGGATTGGTACTAAGCTTCCATGAGTCCATGTCTTAGGCAGAATACCCTGTGTGAGGCTCATTTGATACAGGTCACCAGTGGATGGTTAGAGATCTCATTTAACAATCTCAGGGTGTTATAGGTTATGCCATCCTCACCAGGGGAGGATGATTCACCTTTTACTAGTGCTGTTGTTAGTTCGTGGTGCGTTCTAGGAAACTGGTCAGTAAGGTCTGGTGAGGAACAGGCTATTTCAACATTGAAATCCCAATTTCATGTGTTGTTTTAAGATATTGCTATATGTCAGGAGGCAGGGAAGTGATTTGTGACACACTAGACCATTGGTCTAATAGCATGTCAGCATATTCTGGGCTGAAACATTTCGCTGCGTCAGGTGTTTCATACACAAACAACCCCCCTCCACCACCACCACACAACGCCATCCTTCTTCCCGTCTCTCCATCTCCACCAACTCGACACTCTACAGGGTTATATACTGCCAGTGCCCAATAAAACATGACATGACTTACAGCCTAACATAATATTTGTTTGGGGGGTTATCTTAATCATTACTGCTTGAGGTAACACACACACACACACACACACACACACACGTGCGCGCGAGCAGAGAGAGAGAGAGAGAGAGAGAGAGAGAGAGAGAGAGAGAGAGAGAGAGAACTTGTCTGTGCGGTCGTTACTTGACTTTGTACCTGGTTGTACACAGAGACGATCACGTGATTATCGCCGTAAAGTATTGAGATTCATGAAGGCAAGAGGAGGGAATTTGATTTTTGGTTCACGGGCCATATCATCCATTTCAAGGAGAGACTTGTGCAGTATATGAAAACTCCATCGTTTATTGCGGACTCAATTAGTTCATTCAGCAGAGCAACTGACTCAGCTTAGATGTGTACGAAGGAAAAGTTCATCCAAATATATGTTTAGTTATTTACTGAAGGAAAAAAAAACGTTGGAAGAGTGATGTCAAAATTTAACATCTTTTCATATATAATGTCTGCGAACTAAAACCTTTTCAACATAAACGGAAAATAAACACAGAGTTTACTTAATATTTTGGCTGCTAACCCTGGGAGGGAAATGAGTCTCCGGTAGTGGGAATTGCTGGTCATAAATAGAAAGTAATTTATGTCCCGGAATGATTAATAATTTGTATACAGTGAAGTGCTCTCACTCTCCCTCGTTTCATTTGTATACGAACGACAATATATATTAAAACACTAAATATTACAGTGATTCATCATCGACTTGACGGGTTATCTCTCATGCGATGAAATAGTGAGCTCAGTATTGCACTATGTCATTTAATATGTAATTTATATGAACGTGCATCAAAAGCAGTCATATGGAAAAGTTGACGAATAAGTAACACGCATAGATAAAAACGAGTCTGGAAATGTGAACTGCAGGTGGTTACTGTGACATCAAAGCCCGGACAGGTAAATAAGCCGCGTTTGAAGTATTGCACTCTAGGCTATTTAGAATAAATTTTGTATACTGTATATGTATCTGACTTTCGAAAAAAGTGGATTCAATTTTTTGCTAGCTTTGTAGTTAATCAAATGAGACAATCAAAAAACAAGGAGAAAGGATTAACAAAAGTTTTCTTCCTTGTGGCATTATCATCTTCATATTTTTTTCTTGACATCGACAGTGTTTTTCTGCTTTATAATATAACGGCTTAGTCGATACTGCTATTTTCTTCTTTTATTCCAAGCATTAAGTATTGTAGACAAAATCACATCAACAAAGTAATAAATGTTTGAAGTTCATTACCTGAATGAAGTTTGCTATTTTTACCATTTAGTCATACCATATCCCCGTGTTAAGGTTGCCAAGTGATAATTCTATAGGTCAGACATCCAGATCACCGTTCTGTTGGTCTACTGTAGGTTCATTCCTCAATGTCTTCTGAGCTTTGGGTTTAGGTGAATATAAAACGAATTTCTTGAACCTACTGTAAAGGTCAAAGTAACTCCCAGTTATTGCCTTCACATTCTAAACAAGGTTAGTAGAATTTTTTACTATGTTTGCCTTAAATCAGAAGAGAACGCAAAGTTAACGATAGATTGGGGAATTCTAAGTTGCTGCTTTCAGACAGTCAGAGAAAATTTGAGGCAATATATTGGATGTCTTATGTTAGGTCATGGTAGGTGGAAGGGTAGGATGATACAGTAAAAGATGATGTCAAACGTCATTCTTATCTTCAACCAAAATCAAGTTTACCGATTTGTCAGTAAACAACAACAGAAAGGTATGTATTATATGTATAAACAGTATGTCTTCCCTGAATCTGAATATTGGTTACGTTACGAAAATCATATAATTTTATGAACTGGTTTTCGCAACGTGTATGGAGTCCCTACTTATTAAAACATAAAAAAAACATATATCTGTATTCAATTCATGCGACAAAAATGTACCGCATCACTTATGAAATCAGATAACATGTGATGGCCAGAGTAGTCTATACCACACAGTGACATTGTGTGATCTCAACCTAGTGCATCCCACCCTGTGCCATTATCAGGTTTCATCCATTCAGCAACTGGAAAGACGTCAGTTATTAAGATGCAACATGTTGTGTTTAGCTCTTAAAAATTTACCACGGGCCGCTCCTTGTAAAAGCTACAACCGATATTCAAATAGAACTGAATAATGTAACAGTTAAATATTTCCATATTTCGCTTTTAGACTTCCTAATGAGAGTTTAGAGTTGCAAAACAATGGACTTATAATTTAAATAAATAAATTAAAGTCTTCTACATAGAACACCGTAGAAGTATGTCATGTCTCCTGGTCTCAACATTCTCATCTTGGTGTGTTGACGTGATCACCGGCTGCTGGTCGTGGTGACACATCACTATTAGTCAGTGACCCGTATCTTGATAAAAACAAATTATTGTTTCTTGTCAATGATGAACCCTTCCTACAAATGAGACACAATATTGGATTGCATAAAACTGTTGTGGCTATACCCTCTGGCTTTCCAATCCTGCGCGGGGAAGGTGGGCTCAAGCCAGCATCGCCTCACCCACCACAAGGTACCATGGCTCTCTGATTTCGGTTTATTTACATAAATATGGTCTTGTTTTCATGCATTTTACATTACATTTATACACATTAGTATAGTATATAAGGAAGCAAAGTGTAACAAAAATCAACCACAAAGAATCAGTAGTCACCCGAACCTTATGTTTTGTTCAAGGAGCTGCAGAAGTTACCCGAAAGGAAGCATTTGCTCATTAGTGGACACAGTATCTGTCCGTTGTGAAGATGATCATCAATATGCTATGCGCAGTGGTACCAAAAGTGATTTCTTGCACCCACTCCTGCAACAAGCAAATAATCAACAATCCTTTACCTTTCCAAAATCAGGTCTTCCGACCATGTTCCTGATTGGCGCTAGGGGATTTATCCTACGATACCAGACTCAAGGTGCAAAAACTTTTCAAGAGCTGATGACGCAGTATTGTAAAAAAAATCCATTTGAAACCAGTTAGCTGTTGTCATATCTACATTTCTCGGAGACAAATATGACTTTGATGCCACATCAAGTCTCAAACAGTATGAAAGGAGACATAGAGGAAACAAGTTACTGCCTAAGGAATATATCCCATCTGATATTCTGGATATTCCTGAATGGAAGTCATTCCACAACATCCCCTGTAACAAAGCAAACCTGTTGCAATACATGGCGACACAGATCTTCCTGATGGCATTAGAGTCATATTTGGTGAAATTATTATTTGCTTCTGCCACTTACAGCGGATAGTTCATTGTGCACCCCATATTCATCCTGTGAGCGGTAGTGCAAAAGGATTACAGAGAAGATTTCACAAAGGGTCTGTATAACTAACCCCAGTGTTTAGTATATTATGGCATTGAATGTTAGAGTATTTCATATACATTCTTTATTTACTCCTGTACATACTGTAGAGGGTAACTTATTCGCAACTGCGTGAGAACAGCAATGTGAGGCAATATGTCTGGCCGCACAATTTGTTATTCACATTTGAGTGGAAGGTATTCAAGCACATTGTGTGTTTGGTCCTAAACATGGGAAATGATATAGCTACTGAGTGCAAAAAAGTGGATACAATAATAATATGTAAGCTATCTTGCCATTAGAGATTAAGTGTTAATTCTAACTCCTTTCTCAATTGCATTACCGTTAGGTTGAGTCACAACGATAGCACTTCCAGCCCTCCCACAGGCGGTGTTAAGAGATCCATCAGTGTAGATGGTCTGTGTGATATTATCGTCAGTCTGTTGAGTGTGTATGTGTTCAAGAGCTCTCACTCTGGCAGTGTGTTGGAGATGAATACTTTGTATAATTAATCTTTTAGGTGGATATTTCGGCATTGTGATATCGAAGGGAACTGTCCGCCGGGATGGAAGGATGTTCTGTTGTGTCTCAACTTTGTGCA
Source organism: Homarus gammarus (assembly GCA_958450375.1). Taxonomy (NCBI): domain Eukaryota; kingdom Metazoa; phylum Arthropoda; class Malacostraca; order Decapoda; family Nephropidae; genus Homarus; species Homarus gammarus. Next base: position 83,798 of record CAUDMG010001137.1, on the reverse strand, counting down.
GATAATCTAGTCCAAACATCTTCATATGTGTAGCTGTAGTTTGAATCCATTCAGATTCACCGGTCCATGATTCATACATCTAGCAATTTTAAGGAAACAATGTTATCAAGATCACCACGCAAAAGCCTCAGGACTATCATGAGGTTGACGTCAATAATTATTCTACCTTTGTCACTGGGTATACCTACAGTAGTTCTTTCCTCATATTAAGTACCTTAGTGCTCATGGGACATCCTAGGATATTTCTGAGGGCTTTATTTTGCATTTTCTCGAGCTTGTCAATGACTTTCCCGGCATGAAAGGACCAGAACTGGTGCGTGGTAATCTATCAAAGATTTTATATAGCCTAGGTCCATTGTTTTAACACTTCTAATATTAACATCATAATGTGAGCTGTACCCCGCTACACTTCTAAAAGGTCTCAGTCTGTCAGTACATTGGCGGGTTAGGTCTTGTATGGCAGGTAAGGTACAAGGAACGGAAACACCAAGATATTTAAGAGACATAGTCAATTGTGTTGTTACATATCTTGAACTTGGCGGGGCCGCGTTTGAGGTTACCAGCTTGTTTGTTGAACACCTTAGTTTTCTCAGTGGAGATAATAAGACCGAGGTTCTCACAGGCTGCGTATACACGGTTCAGGGTGTTTTGCATTGCACGGTGAGTTTTAGTATGTACAAGAATATGAGCATAGCTGACTGTGATATTGCTGGGGTTGTCTGGTATTAAATGTAATAATTCATTCATAAGAAAATTGAACAAAGTGGACTAAGTACTCCACCTTGGGGGTATCAAGTTCCATATCTTTAACTTCACTTATGTAACCCTGAAACAGTGCAGCAGCCCTTCTGTTGGTGAGGTAACCACTTATCCAGTGCAACAGACGAACTCCTATATCCATTTTAGCTAGTTCGTACATATACTGTAAGATGCCTATTGACATAATCAAATTCAGCTTTTAGGTCAAGAAATGTGTTGTATCTGTGTCTTTCATCATCATGTACTTGTATCTGTGTTTTTTTTCTGGTAAGCTACCATGTCAAAGTCAATTTCAATTGAGCTATCAAGCCTGGAACAATGTGAGGCGGGGAGTATGTTTTTTTTTTTTTTTTTGTTTTTTTGGCACCACCCCTACATCCTTGTGTAAGGTGAAGCGCAGAAGCGTTTACAGCGCCCAACAGGGAAGCATGCTAAGTTCATGCTTGCCTTTATGTCTCATGAATTAAGGCGTAGAAGCCTGAAGAGTCAGTGGTTTATGTCATGAAGTTATTGGAAGCTCCAACAACTCCTTGAATACGAATTCGCAACTTTCGACTTACAAAAGGTACCTACTTTACTGCTAGGTGAACAGTGCTAGGTGAAAAGGGACTAATGGGGGCTAGGAAGTATGTCCAAATAACTTCCACCGGCCAGGGAATCGAACCCGTGACATCTTGCTTGCGAGGCAAGAGCGATACCGCTTCTACCACCGGCCCCCGGTATGTTTATACGTGGGACGCGGCACTGCAGGACTCAGTCACCTTTACCCTCACCACATGGGCGAGGGAGTGACCACGAGGGTAGGCCCGCCTCATGGGCACCTACACGCTCTACAGTGCCCAAGCCCCGAGTTAGTTCACTTGTTATACCGGCGACAGATTTGCAGTTATTGTCCTATCGGTTAAAGTAATCCTTCAAGTGACTGTGTTAAGACCACCTAATATTCATTTACACACTGTGTGCCACCGTAATCATAAGATTATCACAGGTGGGTCACACACACAGCCCTGACTGCACACACACGCTGAGGGGAAACTAGCGGTGACCATGGGAGAGCAGTTTGTGTCAAATACAAAAATCTTGGTTTTGAATGAACTCGAGTGTCTGAATCATGAAGAAGCATACGACTATTTGCACACATTGCATACAGCTGTCGAACACATGGCTCCAGGCGTGTTGTGGTTCACGCAAATGATAATTGTTACGAGTTGGGGATTTAGAATATAGTTATACGTCTACCCAGATCCCAACAGGTAACAACAAAAAAAAACAAAGACAATCGGACATAAAAGGGTAGACAAAGGATGCGAGTTTTTGTTGTATATAATAAAGTACCATAAATTCCTTAACAAAATATTCAGCTTATAAACTACCCTTAACCAAACTTAACCTAAACACGAACAGTATATACATAGTAATAAAACATAAAACAATAGTGAAGCAATGTGGAAGGGGAAGAGGCAATACAAGATTACAAATACTTAAGTGAGGAGCTGAGATGGCTGACGATCAAGGCTGAGTATGGTAGAAGACGGTAGGTAGTCACTGTGCCGTAATTTCCAGGATAGGTGATCCTGTGGTCGCTTCCCAGAGTGAAGTGTCCTCTCCTCGAATTGGAGCTGACAAAGTAGACCGAGGCGGAAGTGACGCAACAACCAGGATATGGAGAAGGGAAACCCGGGAGTGGTAACTAAGACGAGCCATACTCGTGTTTCGTCCCTAGATGGCGTTGCTCGTGGTGCTGGGTAGGTAGATGAAGACAATCGGTGGAGGGGTTCGTAACACAAATGATACTGTATAGTTCTTCTAAGTGTGTATCATTCAACAACATTGGCCTGCTGGAGCAGTTATGGATTCAAAGGAACGACAGGTGCACAGGTGCCTGTGCATATGTTTGCTCAGTATGAAAAATCACCTGTAGAGTTGTGTGAAAATTTGCTTAGTACCCAAGTTCGTACAGGATGTGACTCGGTCAGTAACATATTCAAACAAGGAAAACACAGAGAAGTTTCTGTTGCTCAGCGAATGGCAGACCATATTACAGAGTTTGCCAGATTCGAAGATACTGGTGTACAATGAAAGACAAAAGTCGTGTTGTGAAATTTGGTAAAAACATATGCCAAAGAGCTAAATTTTGGTCCGCTCTGCCTTGTGGTAAGGGGCTCTCATAATGTTTCACGAGTTGTATTTAATCTTCGGACAAAACCGCTACACGACTTTTGTCTTTGATTGTACACGACGTTACACAGCAAGTCATCGACGATTTCAGGCACTTCATTGTAACTCTTTTTGGAAAGCCACCAGTTCCTTCTCTGAATACTCTTCTGGAACATATTTTTGCTAACAGCAAAAGTAACACACGTTCATTGCAACATACAGAAGACTCCTTTTTATTCCACCTGTTGCGTGCTCCCAATCAGCTCATATGTGCAAGCAGGCAATAAATAGCAACATGACTCTTTCAGGTATCACCAACTTCGGCCGTTGCATTTGAAATAATCTGGTTCCCATTTTCATGTCAAAACCTGCAAGTGTGAAAGTAATCTTCTGCAACTGCTCCAAACAGTTCTGTGGGAAACGGTGTTCATGTCCGAAAGCATCTGTACCATGTACTGCAGCCTTTTCCTGCTTTGAACAGCAAGTAGCCTACAGTGTGGACGCCTTCTGGATGCTCCAGATGAAGGCGACGAGAAGACGACGATGACGACAACGATGATGATGTAATAATGATAAAAATGAAAATAAAAAATTGCATACTATATCTTGATATTAAAATTTTTGATTCGTAAGCCTGTTGTGTTAGTGTACTAGGAAAAAAAAAAAATGCATCTACTTTTCAACTTGAGACTCGCATACAAACATATATTCTATTATAGATAAAACAAAGACGGATTTGTGCAAAAATTTGCCAGATTCAATTCCGCACACCACTAACCTTGTCTTATATATGCTGCAGTACATCCAATTATATATGTTATGAATATAATAAAGTGGAACTAATGCCACTCAGCATGTGTATTTTGTATTCATAAATTGGTTATTTTTGACAACAAGGGTGCTTGCCTTTGTGCCTCTGCTGTAAGGTTGTGCAAGATAGCTCAGATGTCTAATATTGCTTCTGTAGAAGCTAAGATGTAACAAAAGTCAAAAGAGGTATTGATAATTTTATATCTTGCGGATTAATATTTTGCAAAAGACAAGGGTTTGGCTCCCTGACTATATGGCTTATGTCTCTCAAAAAGGATTAGGTTTCTACTATGAATAAAATATTAATATATACAAGAGTCAGCAATGCACATATGCACACTATTTTATTGTACACACACACGCACACACACGAAAATAAATACGTGTACGCATGGTCCGTGTAGATGCCTGTATAATTTATACATGGAGTGGCGTCCGGGCGTTGTGTTGAGGATGTGGTAATTCAGCTTACAACTCGGTCATAAACTAGGGCGTGAGATGATCGTCTGGGAAGAAGTTCGTACCCCGGAGGTTTGAAGTCGTGGGTAGTCGTGTTCGTGTGTTGTGAAATCAGGGAAGGTATTTATTGAGTGTTGAGTGAAGTGTCGGTGTGTGTGTGTGTGGTCGGAAAGGAACTGGGAAAGTTGTACGTTTGGAAAAGTAACTATGTACTATCGTAATAAGCCAGGCAGTTGTACGAATAATTGTCAAAAGAAGTGTCCAGCAGCACGGTACTAAAATACCAAACAGTCGTATATAAAACTAATTATTATAATGGAGAGAAGAGTCGCAATTATCGGAGTACGCAATTGCTGTACGTAGTTGGAATATAACATCAATAGTGTATAACAATATCGGTATATATCTATTCAATTACAGCACCACATTACAATATTTGTTGTAATTACAGCCATTTCATTATGTTTGTATTAATTTACTGCACGAGTATATTACATATATGGGCGTAATTACAATATTTTTGTGTGTGTGGAATACAATTATTAGGTGTACGTAGATATATTGAGGTCTATGTGGACGTGTGTCTAAAATGTGTTTTGTGTTCAAACTGTATTTTTACTCGCGATGTCATTGCGACTCTTAATTTATTTTGTAACTTGTTGAATAAAATTCTGGACCTTGAGTTTCATCTGTTGGATAAAGGCAGCGTCGTTTATATGGCAGATTAACGTTCGTTTATTCAAACGGTGAGAAAGTTTTATTTAATTACTCGGGTTTGGTATTATGACAGGTGCTTAGAATACTTTAAAATATAATCTATTTTTAGCAGACTTGATTTTGCATATAATTCATGATAAAATGCTTAGTGCTTATTATTATTAAAACTTTTTTTTTTCAAATATTGTCATCCATGATATGAAAATTATTTTATTTATACAACCGATTCTATTTGTACACTTTAATGTTACTCATGAGGTTCACACACGCTCATGTATCTTCTGGTGCTATATATTTAAACTGATAGCATTTTTGGAGAGGAGGAGGCGTAGGGGTAGGGGGAGGGGCATGGATGGGAGGAAGGGGGAGGGTGAGAAGTGGAGGTGGGAGGAGTGGAGGGGTGGGGGAAGGGGGAGGAGGGGAGGGTTGAAAGATGGTGGTGGGGGGGGGGGGCCATAAAGCTAAAAGGCTGCATAAAACTCGAAGTCTTCATAAAACGTTGATGGCGGTGCATAACACGTGTCCCGCATAAACTCGCTTCGTCATAAACGCCCCGAAGCTTCATAGAGCGTTCGTGAAATGCTCCCATGGTTTCGGAAAGTGTTCGGATGGCTTCATGTAGTGCTGGGAATGCATGTATAAGAACGCTTAAACATAATATGCACACGGTGTTCAGATGGCTTCATGAAGTGTTTGGGAAGCATGACCAAGACGCCCCCGGACAGTATAAGTACAGTGCACAGTTTAGGATGCTGGAAGTTGTTTTTAAAAGGTTTCGAAAAGTGTTGATACATATGTCTAAAGGTTTGCTTAATGCGTGTGGTATTTATCCAGAAGATCTTCAAATCTTAACACAGCTTAGTGCTTATTAAGAAGGATTAAAGAAACAAGAGGTTTAAAACCATGTAAAGACTCTGAACTAAATTTCAAAGTGTTCTTTTGAAACATAACAAAAGTACAAAGAGAGAGTGATGTGCTCTAGGTAATATAAGAACACTGGGGGAGGTTTTTCAAAATGTTGGGTTTATAAAATGTGTTTGTTCTGGGTGGCTGCACAAGGTATTGGGGGTGATTGTGAAAGGTGTTGGCAGTGGCTCTGGAAGGTGTGGTTAGTGGTTGTGAAAGGTGTTGACAGTAGTTGTGAAAGGTGCTGGCAGTGGTTGTGAAAGCTGTTGACAGTGGGTGAGAGGTGAGAGAAATTTAGCTGATTTCCGAAGGTTTTAGCTTAATTAAGGGAAGGAGAGAGAGAGAGAGAAAGAATTTCATACCTAACCCTAGAATCCTTGATATCAAAAGACACACACACGCTGCAAGAAGTCTTTTTTTTTTCTTTTCTTTTTTCGTGGCCTCCATTCTCCCCTTATAGCCATACCTTCGCCACCATTTTATTACCTTAAAATTAAATATCCTAAAGCATAAGTAGCTATCCTAGCTGTGTTGAGTAAGTTGAGCCGCAGATTTATGCGGCATTCAGTAACTGTTGCTTCATAGTCAATATCTGTAACTGTTGTGGGCTTTGGGGCCGATGTTCTCGTTCCCCTGAGGCAGAGACAAGGCAGACCTAAGGAGAGAGGAGGACAGTCGACATCTCATCCAGGCTGTAACATAACTTCTGGGCTGCTGCTTCTGTTCGGATAGCACCTCCGCGAGTCTGGCGTAGAAGCATCTTGCACTTGGTCCTATCCCTCCAGAGGTTGTGAACACTAGAGGAGTGAAGCTGCCTTGATCAGCGTTCTGAATTCTCCCCCCCGTATGCCATTATCTTGTCGTTCATGTTCCTCCTGTGTGCCGCACCGAGAGCTAAGTTTCAGTGATGTGCGGCCATGGGATCAAAAATCCTGATGTCGAAGAAGGCTCGCTGTCCCCGAGTCCAGAATCTTCGAGCACTGACGTCAACACGGGCTTCGTTGGATGTGATTGAAGTCCTATGTTGGAAATTCTCACCGTCTAATGGAAGGAGAGTTGGTTCTACCCTGACATCACGGCAGATTTCTTTCAACATATTTGCTGTGAGATCCCTTACTTCTTCGTGCCTCATGCATATGAAGCCCCCTTTCTTGCACACCATGGCGTAATCGACGTCATAAGAAGAGTCACACACGCATTGGGAGGGCAAACCTTCTACTGGCCTACAGTAAATTCTTGTTTATTGAGACTGAAACCATTTGCCCTTATCGGTAACGTAGTTGACCAGTTCGAGGCGCCCACCTTTTTTTTTCAAATTCTCTGATGCTTGCAGCAACAATTGCTGCAACTTATCACGTTGGTCGTGCTGTCGTAATTGACCTTCGAATCTTGTTTACTTCTCTGGTATCCACCTCCCCTGTTGCGTTCGGAGCTACTATGTGGTCCGTGAGGGCTGCCGTGAGCTTAACTGAGTTTTGATGTTCGGTAGCAGCAATCTCCTCTGGATTGGTTAATCCCATTCCTCCCAGTCTCGGTGGTAGTGCAAGGAGTGATCTCACTAATTTGGGAATGAAACTGACGCTGATAGCTTCTTCCAGAGGGTGGAGGAGGGGTCCGATATCAGGGATAGTGCGCATCAGGTAGTTCCAGCGATGCTTGACTCCATGGGTGAATGCCGCAAAAGCCGCATGTGGCTCTGTGTTAGCAATCTCAGACAGCTTTGATTTCCCTAACCCACTCATTCACCTTTCCCGTTACGTACTCGGTCTTGAAGTCCGTTGTGCCGATTACTGTGCCTAGGTGTGTTTGGCAAAAGCCTATTACTACATGATTTTAATAGCACAACTGGATTTTTTCTGCAGATAATCATTTCCTTTGCAGTTCATGTTCCATTTGGGTACTTTTTTCTGATATCTTCACATCGTCTCCACTCATATGCTAATTAGGGTAGACGTTTCCTAGGTGCCATGTGAAGTTGTATTCTCTGGGTGGCCACTGGTGGAGTTTTATATCTCTCTTACCCACTAGCTCCTTAGGTTAACCGGTTCATATTTATTTCAATTTGGGGTGATCTTCCTCATCCCTAGTGACGTTTTTTTAGGGGGGGGGGTATTTATTATTATTATTATTATTATTATTATTATTATTAATATTATTAATATTAATAATATTAATTATAATAATAATAATAATAGTAATTGTAGCAGTAGTTGTTGCTGTTTTGATCATCGCTTCAACTCTCATTGGGAGTTTATTTATGGATGAAGAGAGTTATTTTTCCCCTTATTTAGTCCTCTGATGGTGTACGGAAAAACTCTATGCACTACACTACTTTTTCCTGCTCATTACGAAGGGGCTGTTTGATAAAAAGAAATAAAGAAAAAAATAAATAAACGTGCAACACAATTTTGCATTCCTCCATCACCTGAAGCTAGTCTGGAAATGGGCTGTACGCACCACAACACTATTTTGCCTCTCAATCACCAGGGGATAGTTTGGAAATTGGCAATACGGCGAGCAGAGGATCCTACTGCCAAATGGTGAGTGACAGCCGGGCGTGGACGCGTGTGTGTTTTTGACAGTGTGTTCACTGCTGTGCGCGGAGCAGCTTTCTGACCAGTTTCAAAGGGAAAAACACCCTTTAGCTCCCCTTTGCGTGTCAAATTGAACTGACAAGCCGATAAATGCGTTGTTATTTACATGGTTTTTCAAATTTGTGTTGTTGATGTGTAAACGACAGCAGGATTTGCGTTCCGTTTTGTGGGCAACAGCAGTCTTATGTGTCACTCATTGTGTCTTGTGGTAAACATTTATCAGATACCTGCTTGATGGTAGATCTTTTGAGATGTTTTAGTTGTCAGTTCAATATTTCGATAGAGAACATCAAGAGACTAATAAATACTGGGGGAAAGAGAGGTATGGACGTTTATTTTAACATTATTTTATTCTTATACAGTTTATGCATACTCAAGATACAGTACTGAACAATTTATCACCCTCTGTTAAATAAACACTTTTAATTATGGGTTTTCATCTAAATCGAAGTAGCCTTTGCGTTCATACAACAACAACAAAATAAAGTCAAGGACAAACTAAAAATGTTAGTAGACTTCCTCCCCAAATGCGTATATTTTAGTCACCTTAACCGTAAGATTGCTGTGACTACCAAAGCAATATAAAGAAATTTTTCCGCACATTATGAAAATATAGCAAAACGTAAATATCAAAAGTTTGCACAGCTAAACTACCCAGAGGCGTAATGCACTTTTAAAGTTGTCATTAATGTAGATGATACCATTATATAATTTACTGGATGCTCCCGTAGGACGGGCATTTTATGACGACTCTGGCGCACTGAAGTGAATTAGTACATTAAGCCGTAATGGATCTATGTAGAGTGAGCTTTTATAGTGAAGTTCATATAAGGAAATTACAAAACTGGACCATTGAAGACACATAATATGAAGATGCAGTTATGAAGCAGTGTATTATATAAAACACCAAACCAGAGTGTATTAGGGGAAAAATTGTTTCTCACGTGGCTAGTTTTCTTAGCACGTGCTCATTGTTTTTGTGAGGCAGCTGTTTTTACCACCAAAGCTTGGGCGGGTTTAACTAACAGTTCTTCCTCTTGTTTATCCCATTCACCAAAAAACAACATCCTGCTCTCCTTTGTGTTTGATTACGTTGATTTGTTTGTTGTTATATACCAGTTGGGTTTAATATCATATAGCTCAAACCCCTTTAATTCTGAGGGTTTTATTATTATTATTATTATTATTATTATTATTATTATTATTGTTGTTGTTGTTGTTGGTGCTGTGCTTGTTTTTACTCTTATTATTGTTGTTGCTGTTATTGTTGTTAATATATTTTCTGTTGTTATTGTTGCTCTTACTACAGTGCAGTTTAGAGTCAAAGTTCATTGTTGCTAAGAATAGAAACTGAGTTTTTAAAGAGAAATATAAGTTGGGACACCGGAGCTAAGAGTGTACGTCTAGACTCCTACTTGTGCATTTGTGCATGTACTTCAGACCTCCATTATGTATGTAGAGCTTTTACATGTATGCTTGAGTTCCGGATTGTATAATATGAACCATACATGTACGCCTAGACTCCTGTGTACACAACGAGGCTCGTGTAAATACTCGTGGATCACTGAGTGTTAATTGAGGCCTACCTGTGTACACTACTGCTACCACTTGTATGTCTAGGAACCTGGGTGTACACCTAGAGCTTGGATATGTACGTCTGGGGTTCGGCGTATACACAGGACTTGAAAAATTCGACGAGCATACAGTAATATAGCACATGTCCCGGTATGTAAGTCCTTGGATCTTCCGTGTGATAAAAACATTAGAGATATGGTAGAGCGTCACGAAGTGTTGGAGGCAATAATAACCTAAGTTGTTCAGCAAGGAGGGGTGATCTGCCTTCATCTCCGCGTGTGTTAGTGTCAGGTGGTGGTGATCACATTATTTGTCATTGTACCAAAAGTATTCTCACGAGGAGCGTGATATTTGGTACAATGCCAGAGGAACAGTTTAGTTACTCATTCAGCCTCACATTCATGAAAGATGTTGGGCATGACTTCCTCTTGATCGACGCAGATGTGAGTTTACTGATAAAAAAAGACGAAGTGATTTATCGGTACTTATTTTTTTTTTTAATTTTAATGGACTGTTGGGCAAGATTCTGTCAATGTTTTAGTTATGGCGGAGTAATTTTTGTTAAATGTTCTTTAGCTTTTTTTTTGTACTTTTCATGTACAATTTTTAACTTCTTTCTGCCTTATTATATTTTATTATCTAGTGTTGCCACACTTCGTAAAAAGTTTCCTAACTAAAATCCTCTTGTGTTTTTAATATTATTGTTTTGTTAATGGAAGAGTTTTAATGAAATTCTTTATTGGCAATACAATGATAAATATATTTTTTTCACGAAATTGTAGCTAATTAAGACATATTTACCAATATTTGTGTTTGTTTTGTAATATATGCGGCTGATGAAGGCTCTTATATTCTCGTCCTGTAAAATTGTTGTTTGTCGCCATTAAATATTACTATGAAGACTGTAAGTGTTTATGTCACTGTTCATTGTCAAGAAGTTATACTAAAGGGTCAAGAGTTGCCAACAGTATATGTTGTCACAAGCTACAGTATATTGAACTCCTTATAAGACAGGTGATTGATGTAGCTCCTTATATGACAGGTGATTAATCTAGCTCCTTATATGACAGGTGATTGATCTAGCTTCTTATATGACAGGTGATTGATCTAGCTCCTTATATGACAGGTGATTGATGAAGTGGGTCAAGTCCAATTAGACCCCTAGTCACCGCCAGTGTAAACTAAACAATTTGACTGGGGTCGCTAATTGACTCCAACTCCAAGGGATCCCTATTACTGGTTGGCCTCAATAATTATAGTTACGCTAGGTTGGGGCCTATGAGGACTGTTACCCATTTGTCCTTCACCTTTAAGAAAATGAACGTATGACGCTACAAAAGTATTGGTATGAGGAGGGACCATTTGCACACACACACAACACGAATACTTACCCTTAATTTACTATATACGTTTGTGAGTTATTGCACATCGAAATTTCCCCTTGAAGATGTGGTCTCAATGTTATGATTATGTAACAAATGGTAACTTAGAAATTTGATTTTGCAGCTTAATAATACGGTTAGAGAGTTTTAATTTTGATATGTATATAGAAAGGTGAAATTAATCAATGGTTCGGCAGTATCATAATCATAACATGAATAATTGTTACTGTATAATGATAGGGATATAGTCACCACCCTTGACGTTTGCGTAATTCTGAGGTATAATGTCAGCGTATTTTGTAATTATAATAAGAAATATCTTCTCTCGTACACGTTGTTCTCCATGTACACACGAATATTTTGTCCCGGTGCCGTTAAAACATTATTGAAAGGCAAAAGAGAGATTGTGAGCGTGCGTGCATGTGTCCTGACTACCCAGCAGGTCCCTCGGCACCCATAGCTGACCTACCTCAGCTATCCTCCATCCCGTGTTGATATAGCTACTGCCATCAAGCGGATGAAAATTAACAAAGCCTTAGGGCCTGATGGAATCCCAACCGAGGTGTATAAAGCATGAGGACCTCTACTTACAGCCGTCTCCACTCTCTCCTGGAGAATTATGGGGGAAGGAGGAAATCACCAAAGATCTTAAAAACACCTCCATTGTCAATATTTATAAGAATAAGGAAGACCGGTTGGACTGTGGCAACTACTGCGAGATCTCGCTGCTGTCCGTAGCTGGTAAGATTGTAGCCCGAGTCCTCCTAAACAGACTTCTTTCTGAGGCGGAAAACATTCTTCCAAAATCTCAATTTTGCTTTCGACTCAACAGGAAATGTGGAGAGGACGCGTCATGACTTGTACATGACCTTCATCGGTCAACAGGGAAGCCCTCAATCGTTTTGGTTGTCCAGCAAAATTCATCGCCAATGTGAGGCAACTCCATGATGGCATGAACGACAGTGTCCTGCACAATGGCACCCACTCTGAATTCTTCCCCATCCAAACGGGAGTAAAACAAGGAAGTGTACTGGCACCAATTCTCTTTTCCATTTTCTTGGCTGCCTTCCTTACTCGTGCCAGTGCCAATTTAGCCTGCAGGGTGGACATCCAATATCGGATGAAGAGACTTTTCAACATAAGACGACTCCAGGCAGGAACAAAGGTGTCGGCAGCTTCTATCACTGAATTTCAGTATGCAGACGACCTCACCCTCGTCTCTCATACTGAACGCGACCTACAGGAGATCCTGAACACCTACACAGATGTGTAGTTACAGTACGTAGATGAGTTTGTACACTACGTAGAAGAAGCCTATGCACACTTCAGCGTTTAGGTGAATATAAGTAAGATTCAGATTCTTTTCAGCTTGCCCCTGGTACAGCCATACTTTCAATATCGATCAACGTTAACGGTACTACCCTCTCTAATGTTACCCAGTTTCAGTAACTTGGCTCACACTTGTCCATCACTGCGATCATCGATGAAGAGATTCAACATCGGATCAGATGTGCATCTCAAGCCTTTGGCAAACTCCGTACCCGTGCCTTCATCTGTAGGAAGCTGAAATTATATATTAAGCTGAACGTATATCGATCAGTGGTCCTCACCACCCTGTTGTATGGCAGCGAGGCATGGGCCACACGTAGAAGGCACCCCAAGGCACTTGAAAATTTACACCAACGAAACCTACGTTCCATCTTCCGAGTTTGTTGGGAAGACAAGAGAACAAATGCCAGTATTCTTGCTGACACCAACTGTAGGAGCATCTAGGTTACCATTATCCATGAATACCTCCGTTGGACTAGCCATGTTACTCACATAGACGACAGCTATTTTACAGTCACCTAACGAATGATAAACGTAACGCTGGCGGGCAGCGGACAAACCTAAATAAGTGCCAAATCAACTCCATTCACCTGGGAGACGATCATTCTACTCCGTAACGCTTGGAGAAGCACCACAATAGAAGGTATCAATACTTTAGAGTTAACCCGACTGCATACCGAGGCAGATAAGTGTCAGCGCCGGAAAGACACTGCCGCCGCCCCAACCACACTAAATGTAGTTCTCCACACGTGCATTATCTGTGGACGGCCCTGCCTCTTGAGTCACCTCAGAGCTCACCAATGAAGGTGACATCTTTAATAACTCATATCATTGTATCATAATATCAGAACTGAATGATCGTCAAATTCGATTTCGAGCGACAGCAAAGTAATAATAGTAGTAGTAGTAGTAGTAATGTGTGCGTATGTGGTGACCTGTGTTTTAATGGTCAGCATGATCGCCTCACAAGCGAGTGGACCTGGGTTCGATCCCAAGGCAGGGTGAAACTATGGACAAGTTTCTTAGGTTATTTGCCTCTTTTTCCCAGCATTATTTGGGAACTTGGATGTTAATTGATTTGCGGATCGTGTTTCAGGGTAATGGTTAGCCATTTCAGTTGGCGGGTTGTCCAGTTTTCTCGAATTATTCCTTGACTATAAGTCATGCAACTCGTTAGCTTAGGGCGTGGCTGTTGTGTTAGCAACAGCTTCTACACCTTAAACAAATTCACGCCCATGTGGCCATCCTCGTACACAAGGGGCAACCATTATTATTCTTATTATTATTATTACTATTATTATTATTATTATTATTATTATTATTATTATTATTGTGTGTGTGTGTGTGTGAAAGAGAGGGGCAGCATAAAGACTGACCGATAACGCTGATAGTAAACTAGATATATAATCAAAGAATCACGGTATAAAATGAGGCGAGTATCGTAATTTTCTGATATCGAAAGACTCCACCATCTAATTTGCATTTAGTAGGACTTTCTTCGCTCGAGCTATGAAAGTCTCGTGTTTTTTTCTATTCCCCACATTCTTATAACAGGTAATCCTGATGAACCATGAAAGTGGTTAACTTTCTTCACCAAACTTCCATAACGTAATAACCAAGATAATATAAAGCCACCTTTAGGAGGTACCTTGTTACACAGGGCCAGTTTTAGGAGGCTATTCTAAACGTCGCCATGAAGAATTATGTAGTAAAATATCCCGCCTCATTACCCTCAAAGATTTTTCAGAGAGAGTTGTGAAATTTTCCTAAACTGGCAGATGTAACTTATACGACTGAGAGACATGGTTAAGGAGACAGTGAACGGCTGTGAGACATGGCTGACAAGACATTGAACGACTGAGAGACATGGTTGGGGATACATTGAACGACTGAGAGACATGGTTGAGGATACATTGAATGACTGAGAGACATGGTTGGGGAAACATTGAATGACTGAGAGACATGGCTGACGAGACACTGAACGACTGAGAGACATGGCTGACGAGACACTGAACGACTGAGAGACATGGTTAGGGAGACATTGAATGACAGAGACGTGATTGAGGAAACATTGAACGACTGAGAGAAGTGGTTGAGGATAAATTAAACGACTGAGAGACATGGATGAGGATACATTGAACCACTGAGAGACGTGGTTGGGGAAACATTGAACGACTGGGAGACATAGTTGAGGAGGCAATTGAACCACTGAGAGATGTGGTTGGGAAGACAATGCTCATGTGATTGTACTTGCAGGGCAGGGAAAACGGATAATAGGTACAGCCATGAACAAAAATCTGTTTACACTCCGGAGACTCCGAACGGCTGGAACGAGCCCCCAAATTGCCTGTCTACCCATGTGTTGGGTTGCAGTATGTCATGTGGTTTTGGTACAATTTCGTTTTTTTTTGTTCGTGACTGTACATTAATATAAATTCGTTTCTTGATCATTAAAGTTTTATTTTGATAACCTGCATTTGGATGTTTCCTTATAAAGACATTTACCATAAAAAAAACGTCTGAATAGTGACGATCGCTAGACACTAATAAAAACCCCACTTATTCCGAGGTCTCAAGAATTACTTTTTATCTTTGTTCTCTATATTAGATTACCTGTCACTCAAGAGATATATTACACACAAAATCAAATTGTCATGATGAAGGAGGTCATTAAAAGGACTTTTTACAGAAAACTTGGGCAGTGGAACCTATTATAAAAGTTTAACCCATAATGAAATTTGAACATTCATCGGGAGATAAATAGGTTTAAGGTATGTGTAAGATTAAATGTATTACCACAAATAATCAGCAATGTTTATTATGAGGAATCTCGTATTTGCTCTGTATAAAAAAAATTAAGAAACTTTTAATCTGAAATAATGAACCGAGTCTTGAAGTTTTGATAATCTTTCGATAGTTATATGCTTCCTTTCATTGAGTAATAGTCTTAACTCCTTGAGTACGATGACCTTATCCTATTGAGTACGATGATCTTAATACTGTCGTACTCATGGGGTTAAATAGTGTGTTGTTCTTGTAATTGTGTTACATTAACGCATTAGGTAGAACATGTTCAAAGGTCGCCGATATCACCAAGTCCCATCGTCTGCCTGGTGAACACTCTTGGCACTTTAACTTTTCTCTATCAGAGTGGAGTATGGTAATGTCTCTCTATCGCTATGTAAACTTGTCATCAAGTTCAAGTTGTTTGGGATTACTGGCCTCTTCGCCGTTAGGCTATTTCGGCCGAAGCTGATTGGTTGCACTTCTTTTTTTTCTTGGTTCTTCTTTTGGATTGTACTTTCCATTCCTCTTCTTCCTGGTCTTCTACTTTCTGGTCTTTTGGTAGGTTATTTTCGTACACTTCAATATACGATGTTAGAGATAGTGTAATGTATTCGGGTTTTTTTTGTTTATTCTTGTCTTGGTTGTTCATTTCTTCTTCTTGTTCTTCGTCTTCTTCTTCTTTCTGGTCTTCTATTGTGATAATGTTATCAGGTTCTTGATTGTTCTTTTCTAGTTCGTTTTTGTCTTGGTTGTTCTTTTCTTGTTTGTTTTGGTCTTGGTTGTTCTTTTCTAGATTCTTGACTGCAAGGAGAGCCTCCTTGTAAGTCAATTTTTCCTTAGTCCGCAGCCTGGCCACCCTGCACTCCTCCCTCCACTTGGGACAATGCCGGTCGGAGGAGGAGTGAGGGCCACCACAAGCCGCGCACTTCTTAACGGCCGCCTGGCAGCCAGCGTCAGTGTGGCCGGGTGCC
Organism: Homarus gammarus; assembly: GCA_958450375.1. NCBI lineage: Eukaryota > Metazoa > Arthropoda > Malacostraca > Decapoda > Nephropidae > Homarus > Homarus gammarus. The sequence goes on along the minus strand of CAUDMG010001137.1, from coordinate 67,352 downwards.
CCGCAGCTTGAGCACACCTCGCGAGCACGACACTTCCGCGCCAGGTGGCCATACTTCTGGCAATTGTAGCAGCGAGTGGGTTTTTGCTGGTAAGGCTTTACTGGGATTTTCTCCCAACCCAGTAAAGCGGTGCTAGGAAGTTCCTTAGGAAAACCAACAAGGGCAGTTGTGCTGGTCAGCTTCCTAAGGATTGTGAGCTGATCTCCGATCAGCTCAGCAAGCTCTTCTTTGTTGAGATGTTCAATTTCTTGGTGGGAAATGACTCCCAAAACGAGGTTGTCCTGAAGGCAGGCTTGAGGTATGATGCTGATTCTATTGAGGGTTCTAATGTTTTCTAATTGCCGGGCCTGTCCCCACTCGGCGAAGGTGACGATAAGGGTACCGCTGATACTCCGGACGACACCTGTCACCCCCGTGATACGGTAGCGGTCAAAAAATTTTCTCAAAACAAGGAGATTGAGTTCCTTGCGCGAAGGGTTACTGACCGGAATCAGTCTAACGACCTTCGCCTGGTCAAAGGTGAACATGGTCACGCGGTACCTCGGGGGGAAGGAGCGGGGAGCCGGGAGAACCTACCTCGCCGAGGTTCAGTTCTCAAGTGATTGTCATCAAAGTTCAAAGTTGTTAGGGATTTCTGGCCTCTTCGCCATTAGGCTATTTCGGCCGGAGCTGATGTTTTCTTTCTTCTTCTAATCTTGCTCTTCTTTTTTGCTACAACTAATCTGATGTTCTTGTTTCTTCTTTTCTTGTTATTCTTGTGTTCTTCTTGTTCTTGGTATTTTGGTTAGTTCTTTCTTCTTGTTGTTTTTTATTGGGATGAATTATGGTATGCATGAGTGATATGATGGTGAGTTACTGACAAACCAGATGAAATGGCTTGTCAGGTGACTAGTTTCTCTGTGATTTTTTTTTTTTTTTTTTTTTTTTTTTTTAAAGTCTTTTGTAGCCCGTGTCTTTTTGTTTGAATATGTGTTGGTGGGTGTCAGTTTAACTTGATAAATGTGAGTGTTGTATGTAATGATAAGGTTTGTGATGTGTTTCTCATGTTGTATGTTTTAATTTTGTTTTATTCATTTTTATTTTCTTTAGGCATGGTTGTATACATATAATAGATATAAAAAGAGTTCATGCGTGTGTCAATCATAGCATGCCGATAAGATGGGTCTCCTTGAGGAAGGTTATTACAGCGTCACTGATGGTGACATCATCTTGCAATAGGTTGGGTACAGTCAGCACGAAGCCTTGCTCGGCAGCTAGGATAACCAGCTGCCGGCGCTCTGGTTCGTACTGGCTGCACTCAGTCAGAATATGTTTGATGGAGAGAGTTTGGTTGCAAGTGGAACAGATGGGTGGAAAGGACTGATCAAGGTAGGCCCCTAGGTGGGTCAGATAGGTGCAGTTCAGCCTAAGTCTGGCGAGAACGACCTCTTCCCTCCTATTCTTCCTGTATGCTGAGGGCCAGTTACCTATGTTAGGCTTCCAGGTGTTGTGGAGATTTAGCCTAGTCCAATCATGTTGCCACTTTTCAAATGTATATGTCTTCCCCAAGGAGAGACACGACTGAATCTCCCAGGGCACATTAGTTGTCTCCCCGAGACCCACAGTCGCTCTTGCTAATCTGTCTGCCTGTTCATTGCCCCAAATGTTACAATGCCCAGGCACCCACACCAGCACAATATTCTTGGCACACTCATGTAATTTATTAATAATGTTGCCCTGTATTTCATTGCTGGTAGTATCACCACCTTCAATTGCTTTAAGAGCTGACATGGAATCTGAAATGACAGCAACATCACTGACATTGCTTGTTATTGCAATGTCAATGGCTTTACTAATTGCGAACATTTCTGCAGAGAAAATAGTTGCATGCCGCGGCAGGCGGGAGCTCCACTCCTCGTCTCTGCTCCAGATACCGGCTCCAACGTTGTCGTCAGTCTTGGACCCGTCGGTGTACACGTGAGTATAGGTGCTGAATCCTTCAAGAAATTGATAGAAAAGTTGCCTCAGGAGCTCAGGATGAAAGTCATTCTTTGCTCCCGGAAGCCACGATGTTTCCACATGGAGGTTGGGGTTCTCCCATGGCGGACACAACGGTGGAACGTATCTATCAACATCTCCGAAATGGATACCAGCACCCTGGCACAAGGTCTGGAGGCGGACAACCGAGGACGGGGACTTACGCAGCTGCAGGAAACGGAAGTTGGCAACAGCACACCAACCTGGGTGGCCTGTGCCGCGCTTCCTAGCCGCACTCAACCCGTACCTTAGCGTCAACATGTCCCTCCTGATGTGAAGTGGAGGGACGTGGGCCTCAACCTCTAGTTTAACTACACGTGTACACCTGTAGGCACCCAGACATAGACGAAGGCATCGGTTCTGTATTCTGGTTAGCCTTGCGAGTGTGGTGTCGCATGCCGAAGCATACAACTGGCATCCATAATCAAGTTTTGATCTGATCAGGGTCTTATACACCATTAATAAAGATTTCCTATCGGCTCCCCATGTAGTACCTGATAAAACTTTCAGGATGTTTGTGACTTTAAGACATTTACTTTCAAGTTCGTTAATGTGGTTTTTCCACGTTAATTTCCGGTCAAAATGAACACCAAGAAATTTTACTGAAGTCTGAAATTTAATAGGAGTATCATTTAATTTTAATACTGGATTTCTAATGTTACGTTTCTTAGTGAAGACTACTCCTACTGTCTTCTCAACTGAAAACCTAAATCCCCATTGTATTGCCCACTGTTCCGCGGCTTTTAGGCCGGCTTGCACCCTTTGTGCAGATAGCCTCTCAACTCGAGAGGAGCGCCAGATTGCGCAATCGTCAGCAAACAAGGAGAATTTGAGGTCACTCAAGCTGGGGGCTGGTGATAGGAAATCATTAATAATTACAAGAAATAAAATCGGGCCCAAAACGCTACCTTGTGGAACTCCATTTTCTAAGACAAATATGTCTGATTTTACGTTACCTTTTAGTTTGACGGAAAAAGTCCGGTCTTGCAAAAAATTACTGATGAAAATTGGCAAATTACCTCTCAGACCCATGGCGTGGAGCTTCATCATGAGGCCAGTCCGCCATGTCATGTCGAAAGCTTTTTCTATGTCTAAAAATACTGCAATTAATGTTTCTTTACTGCAAAGAGCTTTTGAGATGTCAGTTTCAAGACTTATTAAATGATCTAGTGTGCTTCTACCTTGGCGGAAACCACACTGTCGATCATTCAATAAGTTGTTACTTTCCAAAAAATACATTAGTCTACGCTTTATCATACGTTCCATGACCTTACACAGACAGTTTGTGAGCGAAATCGGACGGAATGAGTTGGTGTTATTCGGGCATTTGTCCCTCTTCGGGATCGGTACGACATGGGCAAAGTGCCATGAGTTTGGAAACGTTCTGGACGTCCAGATCTCATTGTACACTTCTAGCAATTTGTCCAGGTTTCCCTGGTCAAGGTGCTTAATCATCTCGTATCGTATACCGTCAGGTCCAGGAGTAGAGCCCTTGCCCTTATTAATAGCAAAGGAAAGTTCCTCTGGGGAAAATGCTCGATTGTAGCCCTGTTCGTCCCCGTTCTCGAAGTCGAGATGCAAGAGCTCGGCACGATCACGGAACACGCCGAAGCGTGGATCATGATTGGTGGAGCTACTGGCATCTGCAAACTTCTGGCCTAGGGTGTTGGCAATGGCCTGGGGATCGTCGAGAATCCGCCCTCCACTACTCACCTGTGGGATAAAACTCCTTCCTCCTTTGGATCTGACCCGGTTTATAGCGGACCATACCTCAGAGGAAGGGGTATCCTTGTTAATAGTGGAGACGAACGCCCGCCAAGACTCTCTCTTACACTCCCTGAGAACTCTCCTAGCCTTGGCTCTAGCTTTTTTATACTCAATTAAGTTTACAAGTGATGGAATTCTATTAAATAAACGGCAACTCCTATTTCGCTCACAGACAACTCGTCGGCAGTCTGGTGTCCACCATGGAACTCCAGGCCTGTGGGTTTTTGCAGAAGTCTTAGGAATTGTTAAATCTGCAGCGTGTATTATAGCTTGTTGTATGTGTGTAATTTTGGTGTTGATGTCTTGTCCAATGGTGTCTATACGAACGGCTTCTGAGTATGCCCCCCAGTCTGCCTTCCTAAGGTTGTAGCGCACCTCGGGAGTAGCCGTCGGGGCGCCACACTCATAAGAAATGCAGATCGGAAAATGGTCACTACCCAGAGAGTCGTCGTATGTAGAAAATTTACAATCTAATAGCAAGGCAGCGTCAACTATAGAAAGATCTATAGCCGACGCTGTGCCAAATCGTTCGTCCACTCGAGTCGCACTACCGTCATTCAGAAGAGACAAGTTGGAGTTGAGGATAGCTGCAGCCACCTGCTCTCCCCTTCCGTCACTCCGGACACTGCCCCACCGCAAATGGTGAGCATTGAGGTCGCCGAGGATCATTTTCTTTCCTGGCAGTTGGTTGAATAGCTCCTCAAGCTCACCATCGTCAATGAGCCCGCCCGGAGGACAGTATAGTGAACAGATGGCAACATAGCCAGTCCGAATCTTAACTCTGCACGCGACAGCCTGCAGGTTCAAGTTCAGACTGACTCTTTGTTGGGCGAATGAACTCCGAATGTATAGGGCTACCCCCCTTAGGTTGTCTCCCCTGTAGGACGTGTAGTTGTCGAATACAGGTGGGTCGTCGTGACCCGCAAGTAGCGTCTCTTGTAGGCAAAAAACGTCCGGCCGGAATAATGACATAAGTAAATGAAATTGAGCATTTTTATTCCTAGCACCTCTGCAATTCCACTGGATGATACTGAATTTTAAGTCTGAGAGTTGATATGGCCAGCGTTTTGGGCTTTATATTTCTGTCCTCTTGTATGTAGAGGGGAAAGGGGTGATGGGGGTGAAGGGGGGGGGGACGGATGAAGGGGGAGGATCCCCCTCATCAGGTGAGCAGTCTCCCGGCTCCAAAGAGCCAGTACTCTGCTCAGCAGGGGCTCCCTGCCCCGGGGGTCTTTCAACAATGCGAAAGATTGGTGGTTGTGATGAGTCTCTTGTCAAGTTCTCTAGTGACTGCGTTCTCCTCCTCCTCCTTACGTCGGGGTAGGTAAGGTCGCGAGTCCGTTTGGGTTTTGGGGTCAGGTATAGCGTGTTGTTAATTTCGGTCTCGTTATTAGTCATGGTTGTATTAGTGTTCTCGTCTTTGGTTAAATAACCGGTGATTGTGGAGTCAGTCTGTGTTGAGATGGTCCTGGTCTCAGTCTGGGTTCCAATGGTGCACATTTTGGGAGGTGAGGTATTTTTGGATACAGCAGATGCAAAGGACATTCCAGGTGTTGGTGTCTGCAAGGACATCTCCACCTGCCTCTTAGCCTCCCTGTAGTCCAAATTATTCTCTGCTCTCACCTTACCGATCTCATACTCCCTCAGGTAGGAAGGGCACTTCCTGTCTGAGGCAGCATGCTGACCGGAACAGTGGTAGCATTTTTCCTCCGTTTGTGTACAGTCATTGTCCCTGTGTCCAGTCTGAGCACACTTGGAGCATACCTGGATGTTACGGCAGGCCTTACCAGTGTGTCCAAATCTTTGACAGTTGAAACAACGCATTGGAAATGGAATATATGTTTTGGTCTGGACCCTCTCATATCCTACCAAGACATGAGTGGGCCTAACAAGTCCGTCAAAAGTCAGTACTGCTGTAGTCGATTGTTTACGTTCACCGTCTGTGGTCTTCCTACTAAATACGAAAGCATCGACGACTCCTTGATCTTTCATGTGGTACTTAATTTCGTCATTAGTCATCCCCTGAAATTCGTAGCTGATAACTACAGCCTTACAGGTGTTGAGAAATGCTGGGATATATGGTTCCACAGTCGTTGAATGGAAAGTTTTAAGATTCAAGGCGTCTCTCATTTGCTGTGCGTCTTTAACAGTAACTTGGAGTTCGCCTTTTCTTGTCTTTCGGACTTTCTCTACGTCCCCTATCTGATCCTTAATGGCCTTATGTATGATAAAGCCATTAATTTTGTCAAACGAGGTAGACGGGTCAACAGTCCGAAAGTGGATTACTCGGGCCTTCTCAGTTGATACTTGAATGTTTGGTCTTTGTTGCGTAGTTTTGTCGGTAGCCGTTACATTGTCAGTTGTTTTGTTGTTTAGATTGTCAGAGTTTGTCGTAGGTCGTGGCAGTCGTGGGTCATGATTGGCCTCCCGCCTCTGCCTGTCCCTGCCTGGACGAGCAGAGGGGGTCTTGGAGCTTCCCCTCCCAGAGGGCATGGTTGGGGTGGCTGGGAACCACCCCTTGTGTACAGCTTTGTTGATACTTTACATATATGATGTTGGTGCACTAAGGTTATGCAAGGCCCTTAAGTGCAAAAAAAAAAATACTTGTACTTAAGGACGACCCCCGAACAGTGGTGTGCCTGCACGATCACAGACGTCACTGCTGGATTGGCCCAGGTTTTTCCCCGACCCCCACTGGAGACACACAATCCCACTCCGTGAGGTGTGCACCACTGGGGGGGCTCTAGCACGAATACTGAATTAAAAAAATTCAGCAGGTGCCTCGGCCAGGGTAAGTATTAGAAAAAATAAAAGTAAGAGAGAAAGCCCTCCAACCACGTCAGGAAGGACAACAGTTAGCACTTCCCTCGCAGTTGTGTGGGTCACTCACACTAACTGTGGGGAGGGAATGCTAAGATTGTCAATCTTGAGCGCTCGTGAGGTGTCAAAAAATTATAAAGTGACAAAGCCACTTTTAAAAAGAATGATGAATGGAAGGATGAATTGTTAATGCTTGGTAGCAAGAACAACAACAACAAGAACAGGTGCAAGTAATTGCACAAGATGCAGCGGGCTATGGCGGAAAAAACCGTTACAGTGCAAGTGGAATTGCACAAGATGCAGCGGGCTATGGCGGAAAAAACCGTTACAAGAACGCAAGAACGTCCGTCTCCTCCCGTGTCCAATCAGCCTCTGATTGTCATCTTTGGAGCACAGCATATATATATCAGTGGTGTGGTTGGCTGATGAAAGAATCACACGTACTGGCATCACTCACTCTTAAGTCGTCTTTATTACTACTGACTCCCCAGTCTACTTTAGTAATAATCAGCACCACCTTGTTCGCCACACTGAGGTCTGCACCATTCTCTATCCTAAACCGCCCCTTGAATGAACGTTATTGAGCAGGTCGATCCCGGTCACTGTTCTATTGCTCCTATACACAATTGAATATTCGGAGCTCTTGTTTGTTCTCTCGTTGGTGATACAATAATATTACATATTGGTTCACTGAGGTGGAACTTATTGACAAGCTAGGTAATTGGAGCCGCGTCAGGCGGATGTTCGTAGTATTTATTGCTCTGTTGAACACCTATACCGGCTTCCACCACCTTTTTATAAAGTACACTGTTGAAAGTCAGAATGTCTCTCCCTATAAATTATTTTAACCAGGGTGAATTATATTGCTTGTTTGTATAAGGTGTCCACGTTTTTGTCTTCCACCCAATGTTTTGTTCGGGGTGTCCACAAGGGTCATGTTCATCCCATGGCTCTGTTCAGGGTGTCCATAATGTACTGTTCCTCCCATGGCTTTGTTCAGGGTGTCCACATTGTCCTTTTCCTCCCATAGCTTTGTTCAGGGTGTCCACAATGTCCTGTTCCTCCCATGGCTTTGTTCAGGGTGTCCACGATGTCCTGTTCCTCCCATGGCTTTTTTCAGGGTGTCCACAATGCCGTGTTGCCCCTAACAGGACTTTACACACAACCTGTATAAAACTTCGGAGATCATTGTGGACATCCTGTATGGTTACACATAATACAAGGGCAGCTGGGAAAAACAACTTTAATTTTGTCTTCAGACTCATCACATTACTGTATATACAGGACCTATCAGCAGTGAACACCAGAACCAACAAACAAGAAAAAATATCAGTTTTGACAATCGAAGTGAAATTTTGAAATACAGTTTGGGGTATTGTAGAAGGTCAATCTTTGAAGCGATGTAATCTACATACTGACATAAATCAAGAAAACCGATTTTCAAGTTTTAAAGTCTCCTCTATAGAAAGCAGTATGAGAAGAGGGACAGCAAGGAAGGAAAAATTATCCACATTGGTTTATTGATATATTTGTTTGTTCAAAAAATTAAATAAATGTGAATGTTTAAGTCATTTTTCTATAACTTTTGGTGTTGTGAGAGACAGTTGTCCAAGAGATGTATGCAAAGGCCTGAAATAAATACAAGAGACCTTAATAATAAGGCAACCAAAAATGGATAAAATAGGTCGTGTTACTAATCTATATTACTAATCTCTGAAGTGTTCATAGTTCAGTGTTTAGAGGATATTGACCTGTATAAGGTGGTCGAAAAGTCTGTTTACCTGCAATAATTATCTATAATAGTTCCTTATTATACCTTCATAGTTATATACCAGTCTTACTTACACGATATATTGGAAATGGTATCCACTTCTAACATTTACTGTGACTATTTCAAAATCGAATACGGGAGATAAGTGTCAGTAGAAGGTAAAGTAACTTTAGATTAAGTTTTCTCTTTATTACTGTGTATAAGCCATCCAAATGATGCAAAACTGATATACTGTGAGCTGCAGTACTGCATATACAGTAGTGTATTTAAAAACAAATCTTTTCGATTGTGTTACAAGTAGAAGATAATAATTATTATTTCGTTGCATGTTTAGTGGAACATTGATTTAAGAATTTCTGTGTATGAAGTTAAAGGACCAAATTATTTTAGGTACAGTAGAATATGTTAATAATGATTTGTTTCTTTGCCCTCAGGTAAGTGACTTCACCGTGACGTAGTGTTATAAGTAAGTGCGGTTGATGTTTGTTTTAATTATTGGTACTACTGTTACAGTCGGTCTCATCACCTGTCAAAGAGTCTCGAGTCTTTCATCAAGACCAACCGCATTAGTCACCAGGTGTAAACGAACAATTTCCCTCCTAAGTGTAGCATTAATTGAGTTAGCTACAATAGGGAGTAATGTGCTGGGATATGAGATATGCATCCTAAGTGTACTAATGACAATGTTTTTGGGTAAATAATACCCCGAGTATGTTCAGTGATGCTTTAATGTGGTCATAACAGTATATTAGTTTAGGTAATACTTAACTGGTGTCATTACGCTGAAGAGAGTAATGTTGAATATGGTACGGCTTCAGACACAATTATTAGGCTACCTTGATTAGACAACAAGTAGGAAATTTAAAGCTAAGATTGACAGTTCTTGTGTAAACTACCACAGTAAATACTGTGACAAGCGTGAATAGGTTTTTTTGCATTGGGGCATTTGCCTACAAAATATAAATATTTGACTATACGACCTATGTGTGAGCACGTGTGTTTGCACGATCGTGTTTGCGTGCGTGTGTGTATGTTCGATAAACTGTCAGTAACTTAGAGGAGACTGTACTGTAGACTCAGTATACATATTATTGTACTACCTTGAAGTTAGGTATGATATAGTTTAAAACATTAAATATCGTTGTCGACCCACACGAGACTAAGTCCTTTAACTACAAAGAACGACTTGTTTACCTTCAGTAGGCTATGGTTTTATAGTCTATATGCTTGTGGCGTGAACAGTGACGTATAGTATATGTTTATTATGTAGTCATCAGCATCATTTGTCTGGATGAATATGATAATTCAAACTAAGGAAAAAGAGTCACTCAGCTGTGATTGAAGTTTACCAACGAATAGAATGAGTATATATATATATATATATATATATATATATATATATATATATATATATATATATATATATATATATATATATATATATATATATATATGTATACTTTTTTTTTTTTACAGTAACAGACTTTCATCGTTAATTGTGTTTTGGAAATTTCACCAAATTCCTCCACACGAATTAACTTTATAAAGATGGGAAAATTCGGTAGCTGCAGTGTCATAATTTCTTTCGGTGACGTTTGTTACGATAAAGTAATCGCGTCTGTGTTTAGCAGATTTGACAGAATATAATTAACCTTTATAAAGCTCTTAAGAATAGTTACATTTAATTACTTTCCCCCTCTACTTGGATCTCTAAGAAGGAAATATCGCTTCTCTATATGTGGCAACACCTTCTTCAGTATAAGAGCACAAGAACCGTATCTTTGGAGACGTTGCCTTTAAGGTGACACACTTCTCCCTCGTAAAATATTCATTTGGTATATAATGGCATCAGTACCCAGGAGGGATTGAACAACCTCGTCTCCCAGTCCTAACCTGCCAGAACTGAAGGCCAGGTGAACATGTCCATTTTACATTCCCAAATAAGGTCTCAAGTTAGGACATCTTTCACAGGAGCCTCACTCTCTTCCGTCCAGTAGAGTTTAGTGTATTGTGGTGTATGTTGCTTACATTGTGGACTTACTGTACACACAACAACCTTTAATCTATCAAGTATAGTGTTGTGTTACTGTAGGAGAAACAACCACACACACACACACACACACACACACCTATTCCCTCATGGGGTGAGTATTGATCCACAATCAGCTAGATAAAGTGTTGCCGGACAGTCAATGGTGTGCATGAAGGTAGAAGAGGTAATGGACGTGGGCGTGGATGTTAAAGATTACAGTGGGCGTGGGTGGTAAAAATACAGTGGGCGTGGGTGGAAAAAACACAGTGGACGTGGATGTTAAAGAGACAATGGGCGTGGGTGGTAGAAACACAGTGGGCGTGAATGGTAGAGAGACAGTGGGCGTGGATGTTAAAGATTACAGTGAGCGTGGGTGGTAAAAACACAGTGGGCGTGAATGGTAGAGAGACAGTGGGCGTGGATGTTAAAGAGATAGTGAGCGGGGGTGGTAAAGACATAGTGGGCGTGGTTGGTGGAAGAAAACTATGACCGCCCCTAACCTCACCAATCACTGCCAATAACCTCAGCAATCACGACCGCAAAACTCTCTTGGCCACCAACCTCACCGCCGTCAGCAGATAAACCGTCAGCTGACCGAGAGGCTCCGGGAATGATCCAGTGTGAATGACACCTGACAATTATTTTTACATCCCAAGGAATTAACGAGCTTTAAATATGCCATGGAAAATGGGTATGAAAAAGTTTGGCGAAAAGAAATTGACCTTCGTGATATATATATATATATATATATATATATATATATATATATATATATATATATATATATATATATATATATATATATATATATATTATTTGTTTTGTTTTTTAATTTTTGAGTTTTTTTACTGGTACATGAACCAGAAAACGTATTAGGTTTCTTATTGGAGTTGTTCAGTGGTTGAAAATATCTATATATAATAATGTCTTTGTATTGAATTTGACTTTTTCAGTTAAGATACTGTAGCTTGTAAGATCCAAACACACATGAATTAAACAGTTTTATTTACCTTTTTTCTCTTTAATTATAAAATATGTTCATCTGCAGGTCAATCACTGGAAGAACACACCATTTCCCGAACAGTGTTCTTGTTTCTGTGTTTTTGTTTGTTTGTTTAGGTCTCTTGTACTATAGCTGTTACCAGCAGTTAATGTTCCATCAGGCTTCCGATGCTGCACTGGAAATTCTGGAGCAGTCATCCTCATCACCTCTTAACTTTTACCTGACTACTACAACGGTAGTTTAATTCAATCCACAGTGTAATTCCCAATCATTTTTGTATTCCACATTGCCGCCACCTGTCTATAATGGTTAGATGTTCAGGGGCCAGCGCTCCCCTCATACATACAAATGGATCTGTGAGGTGCAGAAGAGAAAAACCTCCCCACAAAACTTCTGTGACAGTTATTTATTGTAATTGATTAAATTACGTTCCTCGCTTACATTGTACTCACTGACCAGAGTGTGAAGTTTTTGTTTATGTGGACCTGACTTCATTAACTTTACTTTTACTTATATCCACGTGAACTGATGGTCGCTTTAGGGCATTTTTATCAATTCTGGACTTTGAAGACACGAAAAATGTAATCTCATTATAATTAACATTATAATATATTATAAATACTATATCTTTACCATAACCTGTCAATTGATAATGTACTAGATGTTAAAAATACTTCACTGTTTATAAATTGTCATACAAACGGACAAAAGACAAGATAGTTCTCTCCTCACGATGGTGCTATACCAAGACATGTCTGGAGAAGCAAGCATAATAACACACGCAAACAGGGAAGTTTACTTTGCTCATAACACTTGATTATACCAGGTCACGTGTAAACGAGCCAATCCCGCGAAGTAAAATAATGCTTGATGTAACGTAAATTATAATTACTCGAGTGTGTGTGTGTATTAAGAAGAAGAGTGTAATGCCTCATCCAATGAAATATTAAAGAAGTGGGTTTTTTTTCTCGTTTGCATCTTACTCCGTAATATGTGTAACAATAATAATAATAATAATAATAATAATACTTATGTATTAAGATATTTAATTTTAAGGTTATATAATGGCGGCGAAGGTGTGGCTATTGGGGGAGGCTGGAGGCCACGTTAAAAAAAATACTACTACTACTACTACTACTACTGCTACTAATAATAATAATAATATCAATAATAATAATAATAATATTATTATTATTATTATTATTATTATTATTATTATTATTATTACATGTAATATTTATAATAATAATAATAATAATAATAATAATAATAATGGAGATGGTGGTGGTGATGATAGTCGGTTCTATTGTGGTGTTAAGCCTACAGTATGTTTGTCCTCTCCGTCCTTGTTGTACACTTATTGGTCCTACAGCTCTGTTTTCAGTCTTGGCATGTGGGATGATAGTCTCTCCAAAGATGTTCAATGGGGGGAGGTGAAAATAACGGAAGATAAAAACTATTGTACCAGTTTAATGTAGGGGAATCACACTAATATAATATATACCCTTTCCATTTTCATATTTAGTACTGTTCCTTACAGGTATCTCCAAACAACGACCCTAACCTCCGTTTCCGATCTATATGATTCATGCTTCCTTCCGTCAAGGAGGGGGAACTTGTATCTTCAACAAGTATAATCTCAGCTCCCGTCACCCTAATTTCGAATTCCCAACTCCCCATCCCACACTAACCACGACCTGTTCTGTCTTGAGGATTCACTTCCCTACAACCTTCATTTGTATACTTTATCTTTCACTGTCGTGGCAATTATAATTTAATTCAGACTTTTTAATTTCTAAAATCAAAATCATTCTTCTAATCACTCGACTGAAATTATTGCTATTATGATTTTAGTATCTATAATATATATATATATATATATATATATATATATATATATATATATATATATATATATATATATATATATATATATATATATATATATTCAATCTTATCAGGCAGCTATAGATGATCCTGTAGTATAAATAATCCTTTGTTATTAATAATCTCGACCATTAAAATTATTCAAGCGATGACGCAAACTACGTACTTTTAGCCTTGTTCTTTTAGTCTTTTCTGTGATTGGTTCTTCGGTCAACGTCTTGTTTCTTTACCATGCACTCTTTCTTCCTGTCTCAGATCCTCCCTTTATCCGACATCCTCTATCTGGCCTTACTATAGAGCTGATTTATTCCATCCCACCGGGTACAAGCTCTCTGGAATCATCAGAGCTGAGCAGACGAGGTTGTCATCCTTCTGGACGCTGGGGTGCAATTCCGCTCCTCTTGGTAACGTAGAATAACTTCATTGTGCCATGTCGTCTAGGGGAGTTGCTATAAATACGGTCGTGGACCCATACTGAATGAATACCACTATTCTCCATACAGTATACACTTTAATTCAGCGTTAGCTTGGACGGTGAGGCAAAGTCATGCCAATATGAAGTGTTTGAAGATCGATGAGGAAATTAAGATGATCACAACGATCCCCGACGTAGAGGACAATTAGGGCTCAATCTGGTTTATATCTTTGTCTGATGATGCTTACTAAAGCGCTGCTCAAATCATATTTCTCCGTAGAGTGCTAACTCACCTAGATTGTTTATAAACTTCTGTGGCAGCTGCACTTGGCGGTAGGGTTGTTTTGGCATCCCATATTAATAATGTGCCCAGAAAGAATTTAACCCAATAGCTCATTGGTTACGATGGAGGATTATAGGAATAATATTAAGGCTGTCTGAGCGTCCAGGTACCTGAGACTGTAACTTACTTACACTGAGAGAGGTTGAAAGATTTTCAAACAAAAACTTAACCAAAGTGTCTTACTTAACCTGGGTCTGTTGTAAATGGGTGAAAAGGTGAAATGCTTTATGAGGGTGCACCTCTTTTACCCTGCAGGTCCTCCTGGTCAAGTTAGCACGGAGATCAAAAACACGTCACTAGAATATTTTGTTTAGTGTAATAACAGATGCAAGTCGCATCTCACTTTGCTGATAAATAGACGATATGATGTCATTAATAATGTCAGACATAATGATTTATAAGTCAAGAAAACTGAATCGACTGATACTTAAGTCTATTGTAACTTGTTTAGACGTTATCGATCACACGTGACCGAAACTAACCTGAGTCAGTCTGTGTAAACCGCGCACCTAATTTGTGACCTCATGTCAGCGTTGCGTATGGCAGGTACCGGACAGCCAACTCGGAGAACAAACAATGCAAACGTACCTACAACACTACATCTTGTGACTTTAGGTCAGCTGGGGTACAATAATGATGCAGCTGTCTTGTAACTCCTTGTGATCTATTCCATGTATCATCAAACATTACTGAGAGGCGCATTATTATTATGCCTTTTAATCCTGTACTACTATTCATACCAGTGTAAGGACCCCCCACACCAGTGTAGTGTAGTAGAGGGTGAACAGAATAAAATATAAATGAACTGAACAACTCAGTGTACGCGTGATGACATTTTTTTGCCGTTTTGGTACATGTTTATTAATCAAGTTATGAGATAGAAAATGTCATATAATAAAAAGTAATTTGACTATTCCATACGTTTTCGGTGTAGCATATATTATTTTATGTTCACATTATTATTTTTTTATATTCGTTTAACTTTTAATGAACACTAAAATAGAGCAACTGATATATACGAGGCGAGGATATATATATATATATATATATATATATATATATATATATATATATATATATATATATAAATAATGCGCGCGCACTCACTCACACACACACACACACACACACACACACACACACACACACACACATGTACAGTATGTGCGTGCTGTATGTACGTATATGAACAAGAAATAATAATTAAAATTTTATAGCAAATTAACAAGAAAAAATCACGGTTTATGAAGTATTGAAATGATGGAGGCAAATAAAATTTGGTCCATTTTACAAGTGATGACTATTACAGGGAGAGCCATGTGGGGTAATGTGTGGACCGTACAGGACTTTACTCCCTGTTAATAAAAATAATAAATTGGGTGATATTTATCAGTGAATTTCGTAAAATTGTTTAAAAGCATAATGAGCTCCACACCTAAGCATATTTATTCCAAAATATGCTGAAATATTGCTTAATTTTTCGAATAATTAATTAATGATATGAGAATTTATTTACTGAACAAACGTTCTGTTGAAATAAAGTTTATTTTGGTATTTGACGTAATTCAATTTGTTTCATTTCCAGTTTGTGTGTTTTTTTTTACTTATCTTCTTGATCTTTATCCTTTCTTATCCCATTCCTTCCTTCATGATTGTCCACTCTACTCCATGTTACTCTTGCCTACTTCACCCTACTCTTGCCCACTTCACCCTACCTTTGCCCACTTCACCCTACCTTTGCCCACTTCACCCTACTCCTGTCCACTTCACCCTACTCTTGCCCACTACACCCTACTCTTGCCCACTTTACCCTACTCTTGCCCACTTTACCCTGCTCTTGCCCACTTTACCCTGCTCTTGCCCACTTTACCCTGCTCTTGCCCACTTCACCCTACTCTTGCCCACTTCACCCTACTCTTGCCCACTTCACCCTACTCCTGCTCACTTCACCCTACTCCTGTCCACTTCACCCTACTCTTGCCCACTTCACCCTACTCCTGCCCACTGCACCCTGCTCTTGCCCACTTCACCCTGCTCTTGCCCACTTCACCCTACTCTTGCCCACTTCACCCTACTCTTGCCCACTTCACCCTACTCTTGCCCACCACCCCCTACTCTTGCCCACTCCACCCTACTCTTGCCCACTTCACCCTACTCTTGCCCACTACACCCTACTCTTGCCCACCACCCCCTACTCTTGCCCACCACCCCCTACTCTTGCCCACCACCCCCTGCTCTTGCCCACTTCACCCTACTCTTGCCCACTACACCCTACTCTTGCCCACTACACCCTACTCTTGCCCACCACTCCCTGCTCTTGCCCACTTCACCCTACTCCTGCCCACTTCACCCTACTCCTGCCCACTGCACCCTGCTCTTGCCCACTTCACCCTACTCTTGCCCACTACACCCTACTCTTGCCCACTACACCCTACTCTTGCCCACCACCCCCTGCTCTTGCCCACTCCACCCTACTCTTGCCCACTTCACCCTACTCTTGCCCACTTCACGCTGCTCTTGCCCACTTCACCCTACTCTTGCCCACTTCACCCTACTCTTGCCCACTTCACCCTACTCCTGCTCACTTCACCCTACTCCTGCTCACTTCACCCTACTCCTGTCACTACCCTCGTCCACTTCACCCTACTCTTGCCCACTTCACCCTACTCTTGCCCACTTCACCCTACTCCTGCCCACTTCACCCTACTCTTGCCCTTCCTTCGGTTGTGTTGATCATCTCCCGCCAGATCCGTGACTCTCTTCTCAGCCACCCGTACCTCCCCACACCCTAACTCTGGCTTGTTTCGACATTCTGGTGCCCGCTAAGCCTCTCCCTCTATCATGTTTCCTTCTGTAATTATGAAACTTTCTCACTCCTTTATCATCCTCCTGTTCTGCCTTACTGTACCTACCCTCCTAGCCTTTAATCTCTCTCTTGCTCCCTTTGCCCCAGCCTTCCCAACATTCAATCCTTCCCTCCCTTCCTTTCTTTTCTTCAACCTGTCCTTGTTTCTTCCCTCCCTCCCTCCTTGCCTTCTATCCTCCCTCTTTCTCCAACATCTCCCTCCCTTCAACATTCCCTCCCTCCCTCCCTTCCTCCCTCATAATCACCTACTCTCTCTACACCATCCCAGGTCACATAAGTTTTCCCATTCCCTCTTGGTCTCTCCTCTTTTTGTTTAGTCTAGTTCCTTGTCTCTCTTTCTCTGTCTCTCTCCATTACCATATAATCCTACTTCATTTTCATCTCACCCTTGTAAGTAATGTTTAAATTCACATAACTTAAACCATAGCTTATGAGCCCACTATTAAATTTTCACAAATCAATGCTTTTAATGTCTACTAATTAATGTGTACATAAATTACCCCATAACTCGTTTAAATTCAAAGTTCAAATTATTTTTTTTAATGGAGTCCGACAACAAAATGCATAAAATGGTGGTAAGCTGCAGCATAAAACAGTGTTATTAAGGAAGTCGTCAGAGGCAAGAGCTCTGGTTATAAGCCCATTAGGGAGTGTCTTGCTGTATTTTGTCTTGATGCCCGAGTGAAGATGTGCTGACACTGGAACACTCCCTCTGCGGTATTATATATATATATATATATATATATATATATATATATATATATATATATATATATATATATATATATATATATATATATACAGTATATATATGCGCGCTATCTTGTTATCCGTCGAGTTCCAATTTGATTCTTCGGGTCACTGGAGATGTAAATGCTAAGAGGCACTGACTCGACCACTAAGAGGCGTCATCCTGTCAGTTTGGTGTTAACGTGTTGGCCCTCACGGTGATTCATTGGGACTCACTCTTAATGGCACTCTCAAGACGCCTCTATTAACACGCTGTGGATACGCTAACGTTAACGAAGACATAAATTTCAGTGTTATGGATTCTATTTTTTGAAGTATACAGAACTATTTTGTTACGAATTTTCATAAATGCAGTTATGATAGTTTCACTACGCCTCTCATATTAATTAATATGCAAATAGCACTTAAAAACATTACAATATGTACAAATGCAATTAGGAATTTCTGAAATTTATTTATATATTGTACGGAACTTAATTATTCACTCACCTGTATTGTTTGATAAAGCGCTGTATTGTATACGCCTTTAATATGAAAACATGAAACTGCAATTGTCTGTAGACTGAAACATGACGAAATTCCTGAATTACACCCAGTGTCAACTAGGACGGCAAGAGTGGCAAGTGTGAGTCCATTGACTTTAATATACGAGTGTAACTACGGCGGGTACTGGAGGCTCTCATCTCCCAGCGCACCATGACGCCAGACTATCTCTAGTGAAGCGAATTGGATACAACAAATGCAGGGTGGATGTGTGTCAGTCCAGGAGGGATGGGCTGGCATGCCACTCTTGTTATCACGTCGAGTTTTACTCTAAATAACGTCCCCGTATATACCTGTCCTGTAAATAACTACTATATAAATACCTATCCCCTAAATAGATATATTTTAAATGTTCGTAAATAAATGTCAAATTTATAATACCTGTCTTGTACATAATTATTTAGCATATACGTATCAATAAGTACCTTACAAATAGCTGTCTTATAAATACTTAACGACCTCATAATTAACTGCCCATCGTTAAAAATACCTCCCTTGTACATTATATGCCAACTGTGTAAATACCTCCTTTGTAAATAATTGTCTATAATATGGTTATCCTTTGAAATAACTGTTCTGTAAATGCTTCCCCTCATATCTCCTTTTAAAATACGCCCCTTAAAATTCAACCCCTAATAAATGCGCACACCTGAAGATATATCAAATACGCCTTCTTAAAAAGTCTCGCCTTCAAATATTCCCCTCTATAAAATGCTCTTACTATAGCTTCCTTGTTAATTCGTACCTTTAAAATATCTCTTTATAAATACGCCGCTTTATAATATTTCGTCCCCTATAAATACACGCCTTAGAATATTTCCTCCCTGTAAATACCCCACTTTAAATTGTCTTCCCCTCATGAAAACGTCCCCTTGACATAGCTATTACTACTTTGCTGTCACTCGGAATCGGGTATGAAGATCATCCAGCTATGACACAATGATATGAATTATTAAGGATGTCACCTTCGTTGTTGAGCTCTGGGGTGACTAGAGAGGCCGATACAGGACCAGCAGAGTCGGTCACAGATGTTGCAAATGTGGAGGGCTATATCTAGTGCGGAAGTGGCGGCGGCAGCATCTTTCCGGCGTTGGCGCTTGTCTGCCTCGGTTTGTAGTTGGGCTAACTCGATAGTGTTGACACCTCGTGTGGTGCTCTTCCGAGCATCACAGTGTGCAGTAATCGTCTCCCAGGTGAGGGGGTCGATTTGGTACTTTTTCAGGTATGCCTTAAGACTATCCTACCTTTTCACTTGTCTGCCAGTATTACATTTACTATTCGTTAGGTGATTGTAAAGTAGCTGCTTTGGCAGTCTACTGTCGTCCATGCGAGTAACATTGCAAGTCCAACGTAGTTGTTCCTGGATAATGGTAGCATCGATGCTCCTACAGTTGGTGTCAGCGAAAATACTGTCATTTGTTCTCTTGTCTTCCCAGCGAACTCAGAGGATGGAACGTACACTACGTTGGTGAAAGTTTTCAAGTGTCTTGAGGTGCCTCCTGTATGTGACCCATGTCTCGCTGCCATACAACAGGCTGGGGAGGACCACTGCTCGATACACCTGCAACTTTCTGGATAATTTCACCTCCCTACCTCCCTACAGCTGAATACACGGGTACGGAGTCTGCCAAAGGCTCGAGATGCACATCTGATCGGATGTCGAATCTCCTCATCGATGAGGAGGTGGTGGACAGGTGGGAACTGAAATACAGAAAGTGGTTAACTTTAGAGAGGGTAGTACCGTTAAGCTGGATGAATGGTGCAAGTGTGGCAGAAACAAGGGGCTGGCTGACAGAGAATCCGAGTCTTATGTACATTCACCTCGAGGCCGAAGAGTGCATGTGCATCTACGTAGGTGTTCAGGATTTCCTGTAGGTAGCGTTCAGTGTGAGCGACAAGGGTAAGGTTTTCTGCATACTGAGGTTCAGTAATGGAAGCTGCCGACACCTATCTTCCTGCCTGGGGTTGTATTATGTTGAAAAGACTCTTCATCCAGTACTGGCTAAATTGGCACTGGCATGAGTAAGGAAGGCAGCCACGAAAATGGAAAAGAGAGTTGGTGCCAGTACACATCTTTGTTTTACCCCCCTTTTAAATGGCGAAGAACTCTTACTGGGTGCCATTGTGTAGGACACTGCCGTTCATGCCATCTTGGAGTTGCCTCACAATGGCAATGAATTTTCGTGGGCAGCCAAAACGGCTGAGCGTCCGCCAGATGGCTTCCCCGTTGACCAGGTCGAAGGCCTTGGTTAAGTCGATGAAGGCCATGTACAGGTCACGGCGTTGTTCTCTGCATTTTCCGGTATCTGGCGGGCAGCAAAGATCATGTCAGCGATGCCAAGTGATGGTCTAAAGCCACTGGGAGATTGTGGGAGGATATTTTAAACCTCAGAAAGAGGTCTGTTCAGGAGGACGCAGAAGATAATCTTGCCAGCTACGGACAGCAGCGAGATCCCCTGCTAGTTTGCACAGTCTGACCGGTCTTCCTTGTTGTTATGAATATTGATGATGGAGGCGTCTTTAAGAGCTTGGGGGATTTCTTCCCTTTCCCATATATTCTCCATGAAAGAGTGGAGACGGCTGGTAAGCAGAGGTCCTCCTGTATTATGCACCTCGGCTGGGATTCCATCAGGCCCTGAGGCTTTGTTATTTTTCATCTGTTTGAAGGCAGTAGCTACTTCACCCAGGGGTGGAGGAAAGCTGGGGTGAGTCAGCTCTGGATGCTGGGGGACCTGCTGGGTAGTCAGAACATCCAAATCGGTGTTTCGAATGAGCAGCGAATGGTAGTGCTCTTTCCAGCGCTGACGGATGCTTTATTCATCTTTAGTTAGGGAGTTACCATCGGATGAGCGCAGGGGGGCTGCACCATGAGTGATTGGCCCATAAATTCTTTTAGTGAAGTTGACAAATTCTCTCATCTTGTGCTGATCTGCAAATTTTTGCATTTCACTTGCTTTATTTTCTAAACCAGTCGTTCTTTAGTTTGTGAAGTTCATGCTGGGCCATCGCTTTCTTCATGTGGAGGTTATCTGCTTTGGTTTGAGACTGAGGATTGTTTTGCCAGTCAGTTAAAGCAACGCATTTATCATTGACGAGTAATTTGATTTCCGGGTCATTTTCATCAAGCCAATCCTGTTGTAGTCTTTCGATCTGGCCAAGGGCCTCTCTGCAGGTTTTAGTCATGTCTGTATCGAGAATACCCAATTCAGCACTGGGATTTGGGTTGTTTGTTGTCGGGTTGTTTATTTACCCATGTTCGAGCTGCTTTCCGAGAGCATGTGCTCTGGCTGGATCCTCCAGACTCTTAGTGTTAAAACGTCTTCTGGAGGCTTGTTGCCTTCGCCGTTTTGAGGCGATGGGAAGTGAGAGCTTGGCTTTGACGAGCCGATGATCAGTGTCGCAGTGGTCTGAACCACGCTTGGCTCGGGTGATGAGGTTATATCGGTGATCTCTTTCTCTGACAATAATGTAGTCAATGAGATGCCAGTGTTTGGATTGCTGGTGTTGCCACGAACCCTTGAACATGTCGGATTTTCTAAACAAGGTAGTGGTGATAGTGAGGTTGTGTGTAGTACACGTGCTGAAGAGAAGTAGGCCTTTGGGATTACACTTGTCAAGTCCATTTCTTCCTCTGATTCCCTGCCAAATGTCAGCATCTCTGGCATTGAAGTCACCCTAGAGAACAACCTTATCTTCTCTTGGGATAGAGGTTAGCACTCTGTCAAGGTCGGCATAAAAGGCTTCCTTGAAGTCATTCTCTGTGTCCAGTGTTGGGGCATGTACAGTTGTACACTGATGAAGAAGGCATGATGTGAGTGTTTCAGTGGGACTCGGAGCGTCATGAGGTGCTTGTTGAACCCAAAGGGCATTTCATTTAGCCTATGTAGGATGCGTTGGTGGATGGCAAGGCCAACTCCATAAATGCAGTTTCTCTCCGGATCAAGCTTATCCTTCCAGAAAAAGGTATAGCCAGAGCCCTGTTCTGTGAGTCGACCTCATCTGGGAGCCAGGTCTCACTAATCGTTGCTATGCCGATGTTATACCTAGCGAACTCCTTTACCATAAGGGCGGTTATTCATCCAGGACGCTCATTTGTGCTAGAATCCAGAAGGGTCCTGACATTCCATGCAGCGACCATAAGAGGCTGTGTATAGTTTGTTTCTGTTTTTTTCTGTAAGTATGACTGTTTTTTCAACCACATTAGGATGACCTTACTGGGTTTGGTTGCCCCGTTAGATTGGTTCTCTTAGCAGGCGATGTTTAGGACACTTTTTCTAGCCCCCTCCCCATGTGGGGTGAGCAGAGTGGCTCCTTGAAAGGGTTGCACAGTCGCACAGACATGACTGGATTGCACTGTTGCCGAGATCCAAGTGCATAAACGACTTCTTATCTATGCCACCCATGTGCAGAGTTGTGACGAGAGACTCCCGGCAGACATCTTTTGCCTGTCCCCGTTGCCACTCGTCCGTCTTATAGGGCCTTTGAGGGCATAGAGGTTTTGATGATGTTTAGAAGTATGATGAGCTGGATGATGGCTGCGCATGAGTGATTTAAGTAGTGAGACAGGAGAGTAGGCTGCAACCACATAGCTTGGCTTTCCCTTTTCCTGATTCAGTGGTGCAAGGGTTGCAATGAGTGGAGAGGAAGAGTTGCAATGGACTGCCAATAGCCCAGTTTGTTGGGTTTCGCCTTAGTAGCCTGTCCATCATGCATTGCCTTCGTCCGCCTATACAGCCGTTGGGGACTTGTTGGAGCTGTGTAAGCAAGTCTGCCTCATGCGGGGCTCCACCACATATTTTTTGTTTGGGGTTTACTTGCGTAGCCTTATACCTACCAAGGTTAATCTGCAGGGCAGCAGGGCAGTGGTTGGTAGGAGCCAGGACGTTTCCACATGCTAGTGGGCCTATGAGTCGTCCCTCTGGGGTCCACTGCTACTCGGAGATCCACCTGCTGGTCTAGCCTGGGCCCACGCGGCATCCAGTTACCGTGTGTTGCCACGAGGAGTTTGTGTACTGGCAGGGGAAGACTTATGCAAGATGCTTCACTGCTCTCCACAAGGGCTAGACAGCGGCGGTAGCTGAAAGCGAGAAGAAACAAGCAATGGTTGCACCTTAACACTAACATAACCTGGTGCTGCTCTGGCAGCAGCCACATCAACTGTTATGTTGGCCCATACTAACTCCCTCCCCTGAACCCCTCCTCCTCACCGGAATATCAACAAATTCTCGCCAGAAGTTACTATTTCATTTAGGAAAGGAATGGAACCAGTGTTGAATAGTGGTGAACAGTGCTTAAGTCAGTGAAAAACAACTCGGCGGCAACAGCTGAGTCGTACACAAGCTAACCTTCACACAGTGAGGTCCCAGGTACCCAGTGATAATTCCCCCTGAGACTCTACAACACCAGCTATGTGTTAATCCGTCCACGATAGGGAGGCCTGGGACCACACCTCACTCACTTAAGTGAGTGAGGTTCTGTGACACCAGACCACGTGGTGTCCCCATGATGCTACGACACCACGTAGTGAATGAGTTGCTTCAGCATCATGTGAGGTTCCTCATAACACCATCTGTGAGGGAATTACTACACCACATGATGACCCTCATAACACCATCCGTGAGGGAATTACTACACATAAGAACATAAAAAGGGAGGAAACTGCAGCGGGCCTATTGGCCCATACTGGGCAGTCCCTTTTACACCCAACCCCTATTGCTCATATAAGCATCCAACCTGTGTTTGAAACTATTCAGCGTATTCGAGTTAATGATGATATTTGGTAACTTGTTCCATTCATCCACTACTCTGTTTCCAAACCAGTGTTTACCTATTTCGCGCCTAAATCTAAATTTGTCTAATTTAAAACCATTGTTAGGAGTTCGCTCCTGGTTGGATAGTTTGAGTACCTTTGTAATGTCCCCTTTGTTTTGCCCTGTCTTCCATTTATAGACCTCTATCAGGTCGCTCTACGTCTCTCGAGGGAGTGCAAATTTAGATGCTTTAACCTGTCTCTATACTCAAGGTTCCTAATGCCCGGGATTAGTCTTGTCATTCTCCTCTGAATTCTTTCCAAGGATTCTATATCCATTCTGTAATACGGTGACCAGAACTGAACTGCGTAATCCAGGTGTGGTCTCACAAGCGCAAGATACAGTTTTAGGATGACCTCGCTAGTCCTTTAACTAACACTCCTTTGTATGAACCCAAGTACTTTATTAGCCTTGTTATGAGCAAAAACACATTGTTTACTTGGCTTAAGGTTCCTACTTATTATTACTCCAAAATCTCTCTCGTAGTCGGATTTCTCTATGGCATCGTTGTTCATCTGGTATCTGGTTTCCCTGTTTTCATCTCCTATACTGAGTACTTTACATTTGTCCACGTTGAATTTCATCTGCCATTTTTCAGACCATTTGAAAAATTTGTTTAGATCTTCCTGTAGTTTTGTGGACTTCTCGTCAGATTTAATAACGCGTCATATTTTAGTGTCATCAGCAAATTTACTTATTTTGCTGTCTATGCCGATATCTATGTCGCTTATGCATATAATAAATAATAATGGTCCAAGTACTGAGCCTTGGGGAACTCCACTAGTGACGTTGCTCCAATGGGACATAGTGCCGTTAATGCTCACTCACTGTTTCCTATCCTGTAACCACGCCCTAATCCATTTAAGGATATTACCTTTGATGCCATGTGCTTCTACCTTTCTAATTAGTGTTTCGTGGGGGACTCTATCGAAGGCTTTGCTAAAGTCGAGATATACCACATCATAATTGTGCCCGTCGTCCACCAATTCGAAAACTGATGAAAAGAATGTTAATAGATTAGTTAGACATGAACGTCCGCTTGTAAAGCCATGCTGGGAATCATTGATCAATCGGTGCTTCTCCAAGTGATTTCGAATAGAGTTTGAAATGATTGCTTCCAGTAATTTGCCTACTATTGATGTTAGACTGATTGGGCAGTAGTTAGAGGATAGTGATCTATCCCACTTCTTGAAAATCGGTATTACATTCGCTATCCTCTAGGATTCTGGTACTACACCTGTTTTTAAGGACATGTTAAACGACTTTGCTAAGGGCATACTAAGCTCTTCCTTACATTCCTTTAATACTCTGGCAAATATCTCATCGGGACCAGATGACTTATTAGGCTTTAGTTTGTCTATTTGCTTACTAACATCGTTATGAGTCACTACTATCCCGCTGAATTTGTTTTCTTCACAATCTCTGAATAGAGTCGGTGCCTCGGGTATCATGTTTAAATTTTCGGTGGTGAAAACTGTTGAAAAATATTTATTCAAATTATTGCTCATTTCTCCTCCGTTATCAGTGAGCTCGCCGGTATCTGACCGTATTGGTCCAATCTTTTCTCGTGTTTTAGTTCGATTCATTTGGTAGAATCCTTTGGGGTTTGTCTTCGCCTCCCTTGCTATCTTACCTCATTATTCCTCTTGGCTTTCCTTATCTCGGTTTTAACCATACTCGCCAATATCTTATAGTAATCCCGGAGGTAAATTTTGCCACGATTTATCCTTCTACCTATAGCCTTCCTTTGGCCAATGATGTTCTTTAAATAATTATTTATCCATTTAGGGTCATTGTTGTCTGATCTGAGTTTCTTGTATGGTATGTTCTGCCCTTATGCATTAAGTAACTCATTATTTAAATTGTCGTGGAACTCGGCAATCTCAGATCTCGTTATCAGGTCGGTGTCATCTGTCAGGTTCACGCCCAAGCGCGACACTCCCTCTCTCAGTTGCCTCTTTAAACTGTCAAAGTTTGCCCTTCTGAAATCTGGTACTTTAGTGGAATTTTCCTTACGTCTGCCCTGAAAATCTAACTGGAATCTAATTTCTTTGTGATCGCTGTTTGCAAGTTCGTTCCCTACTTCGACATTGCTAATGAGGTTTTCTCTGTTCAACAGAACTAAATCGAGTATATTATTACCCCTGGTGGGTTCGCTTATATGTTGACTTTGGAAACAGTCCTGAATCGTTTCGAGAAAATCCTCTGATTCTGAGTTACCCGTAAGGTCAGTCCAATCTATTTGGCCAAGGTTAAAGTCGCCTACTATACAGACTTTCGTGTGTATGGAAGCCCTGCGCATTTCATCCCAGATAAGTCTCTAATTGACTCTATCAAGATTGGGAGGTCTATATATTACTCCTGTGATAAATTTTTCCCTACCGTCTATTTATTCTATCCAAATTGTTTCTGTATTCCGCTCAGTTTTTATTTCCTTATTTATTTCACACTTCAGATTATCCCTGACATAGATTGCTACTCTGCCTCCTTTCCTGGTCTGCCTATCGGTATGGAACAATTTGTAACCCGCAATTTGGTATTCGACAGGTAACTCACGTGAGTCTAGGTTGATCAATGTTTCAGTGAATGCTATTATATCGATTTTTTCGGTACATACCAAGGCCCTAATATCATCCATTTTGTTTCTCATACTTCTACTGTTCGCGTAGTAGACATTTAAGTTAGTCGTGTTCTGAGTCCTCCCTTTACCGCGTTTAGGTTTAAACTCCCTGTCTAATTTAGTTTTGTCATCATTCCTAACACTATTTACCTGTAATCTTTCACTTTGTTTACCCGCTTCCACAGCAGTCTCCTCCACCCCCGTCCCCATATGTTCCCCTAGCAGTTTAAAGACTGATATCTTTTGAACTGCCCCTCTAGAAACCCAGCCAGGGTTGCCACCCCAATGTGATGCCCCTCATAACACCATCTGTGAGGGAATTATTACACCACATCAGGCCCCTCATGCACCATCTGTGAGGGAATTACTACATCATCAGGCCCTCATAACACCATCTGTGAGGGAATTACTACACCACGTCAAATCCATCATAACACCACCTGTGAGGGCACTACTACTCCACGTGATGCCCCTCATAACACCATCTGTGAGGGAGTTACTGCTGTTCCATACCTCAGCGCACAAGATCTACTTGACCTCCACTGTAAACATTAATCTGTATGTTCACTGTATGTTCCTTTACCTTTCTCTAATGAAGGCTTTTGTTAAACCACCAATGTCAATGTATGTAATAAGTCATTTATGTCCAATGTATATTTTCAGTCTTCGGGCTGCAGAACTTTTTCAATATGCCGTTAATTATTATTATTATAATTATTATTATTATTATTATTATTATTATTATTATTATTATCATTATCATTATTAATTTTAATTTTATTATTATTATTATTATTATTATTATTATTATTATTATTATTATTATTATGCTGCCATACTGGACACATTTCACCACCCTGTGTACACACACACACACATGAAATAGCTACCCTAATAAGTACTCCCCCTTAAAAATATAGCCCCTTACAATTGCTCCCATTATAAATATGTATCGTATAAATAACTCCCCCTATGAATACGTATCGTGTAAATGGCTCTAATAATGAATACTTCCTCCTTTAAAGTGCACCCCCTCCCCCCTGTAAATATGTATCGTGCCAATAGCTCCCTCATCCCCCAACGCTGTTATCACAAAATTACATCTACTTTCAGTCCCTGCGCCTGTGGTCATTATTAATTATCTAGATTACATGGTTGTGTATCGGGTCATGATATTCAAACATGTCATGGGGTCATTATAGAGAGTTATGACACGGGATGAGCCTATTGATGACGTTGCTTTACATGTGCAGCCTGATCTAATAAGGCACCGAGTGTGTGAATATAGGAGAGATTATTCCTTCTATGTTGTTCATTTTGGTTTAATGAGATTTGCTTAATCCTAACCCTCAAGGGCGACGGTTTTATTGTGTTTTTTGTGTGTATGTTTGTTTGTTTATTGTTAGTCTGTGTTGGAGGAAAATAGTTTTAAAAGTGGGTCAAGGGCGACGGATTATTGGGTTTGTGTTCGTATTGGTGTCTTTGTCTACCTTTGTTATTTGTCCTTATATCTCCGTCTATCTTCGTCTTTCTATCTTTTCTTTTCGGTCTTCTTTTTTGCCTCTCTGTCTGCCAGTGTTTATTGGTATAAAATAATTGTAAAGTGGATTAATCGACGTTGATGAAACTTATGGATTGAGTGTTGACTAAAATGATATGGTTTGATCTTTGAAAGTCAGGTCAGGTAAGGTTGAAGTTGTGCACGGGTTGCTTTGGGAGCCCGCTTGAGTGTAGTTTAATTTATTATATTTTCATAAAATTATCGACAATAGTTTCTTTAGTGTGGAGTTTAGTGACGCTACTGCTCCAGAACTCTCCTTCTGCCCATATGTGCTTTAACTGTTAGCTGGATATTGGTATCGCTGTTAGCTTTACTAATATTACTACAGATTAAGTGCTGAAGTCATCTTTGAGCTACGGAGGTGAACTGACGTATGCTATCATAACGTAAATTGACAAAATTTAGGAAAATCAGACCAAACTATTGATAAGCAGAGAAAATTTAATATCCATAGATTGCTTTAATGTAATTAGACGTATTGGAACGTGACCTAAACTAACCTCAGTCAACCTATTACAACTTTGACCCGAGCGTCAGCCGGGCTGGGAAGGAGCTACTGGGCGAATTTACGTATTGCTTGTATAACACAAAGTTCTGCGGTGTTTTTAATACACTACCCTCCCACTCCCCACACCCACAAAACGAATGCCGGGTATCTCGGACACTTTTGAATTTAAATGATGAAATTTTGTTCATAACATGGTACGTCCGGCTACTTGTTACTAATTTATTTGAATATACGATGGTGGTGAGGTACAACAGCCTTCAAGCCTCTGTGTACACACCAGTGTGGCCTTAAAACTGACTCAACAAAGCCCTCTCTCCTTGACACCCCCCTGTTACTGATTATTTTGGGGAAATTTCTTGCACTTTGCTTCCCTCACTGAAAAAAAAAGTTACATAATTCGTCATCGGCATCGATAACGTTTGACTGATGAAAGGTGACGGGTGGATTTTGAGCTAATAAATGGTGACTAAGGAAGAATTTTTCTCAATACTAAACCGTAATGTATAATCATTACCTAAGAATAACGACTATAGCTAGGTAATACCCTGATACAGTAACTGAGTTTGTGTTAAATTAGCTTAGTCACTGGCAGGACAAACACACAATATTCATCTCTCAATTCCTGCCTTTGTTGTCGATCTTGTGATGGTATCTGCATAATCAGGTAAGGAATAATTTGAATATCTCCAGCTCTGTGTATTTCCCTTTCATTTTTCTGGCTTCATTTTGTTAAGTCTGTGTTTGTTCACTCGAGCTGTTTCTTTTATATTCGTAAATTTTGTCATTCACTTTTTATTTATATATTTTGGGTATTTGTTAATAGTGTTTAACCTTCTTTTCATAACACTTTCTCTATATTTTTTCCTTCCTTTGTGGAGTTCATTTTCTATTTTCTTTCGTATTTGCTCACATCTGTTTGGAGATGTCTTCAATGACTGTATTAATTTTTAGGTGTTTCGACTGCCCAGTGTTGTTTGATACGTTCTGTATACGTACGTTATAGCATGGTAATTACCTCGTACTAAAATGCTTTAAGATACGAACTGTCATTTAGATTTTGTTTGCATATAGCCTAATATAAAAGAGGGTTTAAGATGTACGTACATAATGGAAAACAAACAATAACAATATGTAAAATAA
>CAUDMG010001137.1:0-32500 GCA_958450375.1 Homarus gammarus | reverse complement strand
GAATATAAAAGAAACAGCTCGAGTGAACAAACACAGACTTAACAAAATGAAGCCAGAAAAATGAAAGGGAAATACACAGAGCTGGAGATATTCAAATTATTCCTTACCTGATTATGCAGATACCATCACAAGATCGACAACAAAGGCAGGAATTGAGAGATGAATATTGTGTGTTTGTCCTGCCAGTGACTAAGCTAATTTAACACAAACTCAGTTACTGTATCAGGGTATTACCTAGCTATAGTCGTTATTCTTAGGTAATGATTATACATTACGGTTTAGTATTGAGAAAAATTCTTCCTTAGTCACCATTTATTAGCTCAAAATCCACCCGTCACCTTTCATCAGTCAAACGTTATCGATGCCGATGACGAATTATGTAACTTTTTTTTTCAGTGAGGGAAGCAAAGTGCAAGAAATTTCCCCAAAATAATCAGTAACAGGGGGGTGTCAAGGAGAGAGGGCTTTGTTGAGTCAGTTTTAAGGCCACACTGGTGTGTACACAGAGGCTTGAAGGCTGTTGTACCTCACCACCATCGTATATTCAAATAAATTAGTAACAAGTAGCCGGACGTACCATGTTATGAACAAAATTTCATCATTTAAATTCAAAAGTGTCCGAGATACCCGGCATTCGTTTTGTGGGTGTGGGGAGTGGGAGGGTAGTGTATTAAAAACACCGCAGAACTTTGTGTTATACAAGCAATACGTAAATTCGCCCAGTAGCTCCTTCCCAGCCCGGCTGACGCTCGGGTCAAAGTTGTAATAGGTTGACTGAGGTTAGTTTAGGTCACGTTCCAATACGTCTAATTACATTAAAGCAATCTATGGATATTAAATTTTCTCTGCTTATCAATAGTTTGGTCTGATTTTCCTAAATTTTGTCAATTTACGTTATGATAGCATACGTCAGTTCACCTCCGTAGCTCAAAGATGACTTCAGCACTTAATCTGTAGTAATATTAGTAAAGCTAACAGCGATACCAATATCCAGCTAACAGTTAAAGCACATATGGGCAGAAGGAGAGTTCTGGAGCAGTAGCGTCACTAAACTCCACACTAAAGAAACTATTGTCGAAAATTTTATGAAAATATAATAAATTAAACTACACTCAAGCGGGCTCCCAAAGCAACCCGTGCACAACTTCAACCTTACCTGACCTGACTTTCAAAGATCAAACCATATCATTTTAGTCAACACTCAATCCATAAGTTTCATCAACGTCGATTAATCCACTTTACAATTATTTTATACCAATAAACACTGGCAGACAGAGAGGCAAAAAAGAAGACCGAAAAGAAAAGATAGAAAGACGAAGATAGACGGAGATATAAGGACAAATAACAAAGGTAGACAAAGACACCAATACGAACACAAACCCAATAATCCGTCGCCCTTGACCCACTTTTAAAACTATTTTCCTCCAACACAGACTAACAATAAACAAACAAACATACACACAAAAAACACAATAAAACCGTCGCCCTTGAGGGTTAGGATTAAGCAAATCTCATTAAACCAAAATGAACAACATAGAAGGAATAATCTCTCCTATATTCACACACTCGGTGCCTTATTAGATCAGGCTGCACATGTAAAGCAACGTCATCAATAGGCTCATCCCGTGTCATAACTCTCTATAATGACCCCATGACATGTTTGAATATCATGACCCGATACACAACCATGTAATCTAGATAATTAATAATGACCACAGGCGCAGGGACTGAAAGTAGATGTAATTTTGTGATAACAGCGTTGGGGGATGAGGGAGCTATTGGCACGATACATATTTACAGGGGGGAGGGGGTGCACTTTAAAGGAGGAAGTATTCATTATTAGAGCCATTTACACGATACGTATTCATAGGGGGAGTTATTTATACGATACATATTTATAATGGGAGCAATTGTAAGGGGCTATATTTTTAAGGGGGAGTACTTATTAGGGTAGCTATTTCATGTGTGTGTGTGTGTACACAGGGTGGTGAAATGTGTCCAGTATGGCAGCATAATAATAATAATAATAATAATAATAATAATAATAATAATAATAATAATAATAAAATTAAAATTAATAATGATAATGATAATAATAATAATAATAATAATAATAATAATAATAATAATAATAATAATAATAATAATTATAATAATAATAATTAACGGCATATTGAAAAAGTTCTGCAGCCCGAAGACTGAAAATATACATTGGACATAAATGACTTATTACATACATTGACATTGGTGGTTTAACAAAAGCCTTCATTAGAGAAAGGTAAAGGAACATACAGTGAACATACAGATTAATGTTTACAGTGGAGGTCAAGTAGATCTTGTGCGCTGAGGTATGGAACAGCAGTAACTCCCTCACAGATGGTGTTATGAGGGGCATCACGTGGAGTAGTAGTGCCCTCACAGGTGGTGTTATGATGGATTTGACGTGGTGTAGTAATTCCCTCACAGATGGTGTTATGAGGGCCTGATGATGTAGTAATTCCCTCACAGATGGTGCATGAGGGGCCTGATGTGGTGTAATAATTCCCTCACAGATGGTGTTATGAGGGGCATCACATTGGGGTGGCAACCCTGGCTGGGTTTCTAGAGGGGCAGTTCAAAAGATATCAGTCTTTAAACTGCTAGGGGAACATATGGGGACGGGGGTGGAGGAGACTGCTGTGGAAGCGGGTAAACAAAGTGAAAGATTACAGGTAAATAGTGTTAGGAATGATGACAAAACTAAATTAGACAGGGAGTTTAAACCTAAACGCGGTAAAGGGAGGACTCAGAACACGACTAACTTAAATGTCTACTACGCGAACAGTAGAAGTATGAGAAACAAAATGGATGATATTAGGGCCTTGGTATGTACCGAAAAAATCGATATAATAGCATTCACTGAAACATTGATCAACCTAGACTCACGTGAGTTACCTGTCGAATACCAAATTGCGGGTTACAAATTGTTCCATACCGATAGGCAGACCAGGAAAGGAGGCAGAGTAGCAATCTATGTCAGGGATAATCTGAAGTGTGAAATAAATAAGGAAATAAAAACTGAGCGGAATACAGAAACAATTTGGATAGAATAAATAGACGGTAGGGAAAAATTTATCACAGGAGTAATATATAGACCTCCCAATCTTGATAGAGTCAATTAGAGACTTATCTGGGATGAAATGCGCAGGGCTTCCATACACACGAAAGTCTGTATAGTAGGCGACTTTAACCTTGGCCAAATAGATTGGACTGACCTTACGGGTAACTCAGAATCAGAGGATTTTCTCGAAACGATTCAGGACTGTTTCCAAAGTCAACATATAAGCGAACCCACCAGGGGTAATAATATACTCGATTTAGTTCTGTTGAACAGAGAAAACCTCATTAGCAATGTCGAAGTAGGGAACGAACTTGCAAACAGCGATCACAAAGAAATTAGATTCCAGTTAGATTTTCAGGGCAGACGTAAGGAAAATTCCACTAAAGTACCAGATTTCAGAAGGGCAAACTTTGACAGTTTAAAGAGGCAACTGAGAGAGGGAGTGTCGCGCTTGGGCGTGAACCTGACAGATGACACCGACCTGATAACGAGATCTGAGATTGCCGAGTTCCACGACAATTTAAATAATGAGTTACTTAATGCATAAGGGCAGAACATACCATACAAGAAACTCAGATCAGACAACAATGACCCTAAATGGATAAATAATTATTTAAAGAACATCATTGGCCAAAGGAAGGCTATAGGTAGAAGGATAAATCGTGGCAAAATTTACCTCCGGGATTACTATAAGATATTGGCGAGTATGGTTAAAACCGAGATAAGGAAAGCCAAGAGGAATAATGAGGTAAGATAGCAAGGGAGGCGAAGACAAACCCCAAAGGATTCTACCAAATGAATCGAACTAAAACACGAGAAAAGATTGGACCAATACGGTCAGATACCGGCGAGCTCACTGATAACGGAGGAGAAATGAGCAATAATTTGAATAAATATTTTTCAACAGTTTTCACCACCGAAAATTTAAACATGATACCCGAGGCACCGACTCTATTCAGAGATTGTGAAGAAAACAAATTCAGCGGGATAGTAGTGACTCATAACGATGTTAGTAAGCAAATAGACAAACTAAAGCCTAATAAGTCACCTGGTCCCGATGAGATATTTGCCAGAGTATTAAAGGAATGTAAGGAAGAGCTTAGTATGCCCTTAGCAAAGTCGTTTAACATGTCCTTAAAAACAGGTGTAGTACCAGAATCCTAGAGGATAGCGAATGTAATACCGATTTTCAAGAAGTGGGATAGATCACTATCCTCTAACTACTGCCCAATCAGTCTAACATCAATAGTAGGCAAATTACTGGAAGCAATCATTTCAAACTCTATTCGAAATCACTTGGAGAAGCACCGATTGATCAATGATTCCCAGCATGGCTTTACAAGCGGACGTTCATGTCTAACTAATCTATTAACATTCTTTTCATCAGTTTTCGAATTGGTGGACGACGGGCACAATTATGATGTGGTATATCTCGACTTTAGCAAAGCCTTCGATAGAGTCCCCCACGAAACACTAATTAGAAAGGTAGAAGCACATGGCATCAAAGGTAATATCCTTAAATGGATTAGGGCGTGGTTACAGGATAGGAAACAGTGAGTGAGCATTAACGGCACTATGTCCCATTGGAGCAACGTCACTAGTGGAGTTCCCCAAGGCTCAGTACTTGGACCATTATTATTTATTATATGCATAAGCGACATAGATATCGGCATAGACAGCAAAATAAGTAAATTTGCTGATGACACTAAAATATGACGCGTTATTAAATCTGACGAGGAGTCCACAAAACTACAGGAAGATCTAAACAAATTTTTCAAATGGTCTGAAAAATGGCAGATGAAATTCAACGTGGACAAATGTAAAGTACTCAGTATAGGAGATGAAAACAGGGAAACCAGATACCAGATGAACAACGATGCCATAGAGAAATCCGACTACGAGAGAGATTTTGGAGTAATAATAAGTAGGAACCTTAAGCCAAGTAAACAATGTGTTTTTGCTCATAACAAGGCTAATAAAGTACTTGGGTTCATACAAAGGAGTGTTAGTTAAAGGACTAGCGAGGTCATCCTAAAACTGTATCTTGCGCTTGTGAGACCACACCTGGATTACGCAGTTCAGTTCTGGTCACCGTATTACAGAATGGATATAGAATCCTTGGAAAGAATTCAGAGGAGAATGACAAGACTAATCCCGGGCATTAGGAACCTTGAGTATAGAGACAGGTTAAAGCATCTAAATTTGCACTCCCTCGAGAGACGTAGAGAGCGACCTGATAGAGGTCTATAAATGGAAGACAGGGCAAAACAAAGGGGACATTACAAAGGTACTCAAACTATCCAACCAGGAGCGAACTCCTAACAATGGTTTTAAATTAGACAAATTTAGATTTAGGCGCGAAATAGGTAAACACTGGTTTGGAAACAGAGTAGTGGATGAATGGAACAAGTTACCAAATATCATCATTAACTCGAATACGCTGAATAGTTTCAAACACAGGTTGGATGCTTATATGAGCAATAGGGGTTGGGTGTAAAAGGGACTGCCCAGTATGGGCCAATAGGCCCGCTGCAGTTTCCTCCCTTTTTATGTTCTTATGTGTAGTAATTCCCTCACGGATGGTGTTATGAGGGTCATCATGTGGTGTAGTAATTCCCTCACAGATGGTGTTATGAGGAACCTCACATGATGCTGAAGCAACTCATTCACTACGTGGTGTCGTAGCATCATGGGGACACCACGTGGTCTGGTGTCACAGAACCTCACTCACTTAAGTGAGTGAGGTGTGGTCCCAGGCCTCCCTATCGTGGACGGATTAACACATAGCTGGTGTTGTAGAGTCTCAGGGGGAATTATCACTGGGTACCTGGGACCTCACTGTGTGAAGGTTAGCTTGTGTACGACTCAGCTGTTGCTGCCGAGTTGTTTTTCACTGACTTAAGCACTGTTCACCACTATTCAACACTGGTTCCATTCCTTTCCTAAATGAAATAGTAACTTCTGGCGAGAATTTGTTGATATTCCGGTGAGGAGGAGGGGTTCAGGGGAGGGAGTTAGTATGGGCCAACATAACAGTTGATGTGGCTGCTGCCAGAGCAGCACCAGGTTATGTTAGTGTTAAGGTGCAACCATTGCTTGTTTCTTCTCGCTTTCAGCTACCGCCGCTGTCTAGCCCTTGTGGAGAGCAGTGAAGCATCTTGCATAAGTCTTCCCCTGCCAGTACACAAACTCCTCGTGGCAACACACGGTAACTGGATGCCGCGTGGGCCCAGGCTAGACCAGCAGGTGGATCTCCGAGTAGCAGTGGACCCCAGAGGGACGACTCATAGGCCCACTAGCATGTGGAAACGTCCTGGCTCCTACCAACCACTGCCCTGCTGCCCTGCAGATTAACCTTGGTAGGTATAAGGCTACGCAAGTAAACCCCAAACAAAAAATATGTGGTGGAGCCCCGCATGAGGCAGACTTGCTTACACAGCTCCAACAAGTCCCCAACGGCTGTATAGGCGGACGAAGGCAATGCATGATGGACAGGCTACTAAGGCGAAACCCAACAAACTGGGCTATTGGCAGTCCATTGCAACTCTTCCTCTCCACTCATTGCAACCCTTGCACCACTGAATCAGGAAAAGGGAAAGCCAAGCTATGTGGTTGCAGCCTACTCTCCTGTCTCACTACTTAAATCACTCATGCGCAGCCATCATCCAGCTCATCATACTTCTAAACATCATCAAAACCTCTATGCCCTCAAAGGCCCTATAAGACGGACGAGTGGCAACGGGGACAGGCAAAAGATGTCTGCCGGGAGTCTCTCGTCACAACTCTGCACATGGGTGGCATAGATAAGAAGTCGTTTATGCACTTGGATCTAGGCAACAGTGCAATCCAGTCATGTTTGTGCGACTGTGCAACCCTTTCAAGGAGCCACTCTGCTCACCCCACATGGGGAGGGGGCTAGAAAAAGTGTCCTAAACATCGCCTGCTAAGAGAACCAATCTAACGGGGCAACCAAACCCAGTAAGGTCATCCTAATGTGGTTGAAAAAACAGTCATACTTACAGAAAAAAACAGAAACAAACTATACACAGCCTCTTATGGTCGCTGCATGGAATGTCAGGACCCTTCTGGATTCTAGCACAAATGAGCGTCCTGGATGAATAACCGCCCTTATGGTAAAGGAGTTCGCTAGGTATAACATCGGCATAGCAACGATTAGTGAGACCTGGCTCCCAGATGAGGTCGACTCACAGAACAGGGCTCTGGCTATACCTTTTTCTGGAAGGATAAGCTTGATCCGGAGAGAAACTGCATTTATGGAGTTGGCCTTGCCATCCACCAACGCATCCTACATAGGCTAAATGAAATGCCCTTTGGGTTCAACAAGCACCTCATGACGCTCCGAGTCCCACTGAAACACTCACATCATGCCTTCTTCATCAGTGTACAACTGTACATGCCCCAACACTGGACACAGAGAATGACTTCAAGGAAGCCTTTTATGCCGACCTTGACAGAGTGCTAACCTCTATCCCAAGAGAAGATAAGGTTGTTCTCTAGGGTGACTTCAATGCCAGAGATGCTGACATTTGGCAGGGAATCAGAGGAAGAAATGGACTTGACAAGTGTAATCCCAAAGGCCTACTTCTCTTCAGCACGTGTACTACACACAACCTCACTATCACCACTACCTTGTTTAGAAAATCCGACATGTTCAAGGGTTCGTGGCAACACCAGCAATCCAAACACTGGCATCTCATTGACTACATTATTGTCAGAGAAAGAGATCACCGATATAACCTCATCACCCGAGCCAAGCGTGGTTCAGACCACTGCGACACTGATCATCGGCTCGTCAAAGCCAAGCTCTCACTTCCCATCGCCTCAAAACGGCGAAGGCAACAAGCCTCCAGAAGACGTTTTAACACTAAGAGTCTGGAGGATCCAGCCAGAGCACATGCTCTCGGAAAGCAGCTCGAACATGGGTAAATAAACAACCCGACAACAAACAACCCAAATCCCAGTGCTGAATTGGGTATTCTCGATACAGACATGACTAAAACCTGCAGAGAGGCCCTTGGCCAGATCGAAAGACTACAACAGGATTGGCTTGATGAAAATGACCCGGAAATCAAATTACTCGTCAATGATAAATGCGTTGCTTTAACTGACTGGCAAAACAATCCTCAGTCTCAAACCAAAGCAGATAACCTCCACATGAAGAAAGCGATGGCCCAGCATGAACTTCACAAACTAAAGAACGACTGGTTTAGAAAATAAAGCAAGTGAAATGCAAAAATTTGCAGATCAGCACAAGATGAGAGAATTTGTCAACTTCACTAAAAGAATTTATGGGCCAATCACTCATGGTGCAGCCCCCCTGCGCTCATCCGATGGTAACTCCCTAACTAAAGATGAATAAAGCATCCGTCAGCGCTGGAAAGAGCACTACCATTCGCTGCTCATTCGAAACACCGATTTGGATGTTCTGACTACCCAGCAGGTCCCCCAGCATCCAGAGCTGACTCACCCCAGCTTTCCTCCACCCCTGGGTGAAGTAGCTACTGCCTTCAAACAGATGAAAAATAACAAAGCCTCAGGGCCTGATGGAATCCCAGCCGAGGTGCATAATACAGGAGGACCTCTGCTTACCAGCCGTCTCCACTCTTTCATGGAGAATATATGGGAAAGGGAAGAAATCCCCCAAGCTCTTAAAGACGCCTCCATCATCAATATTCATAACAACAAGGAAGACCGGTCAGACTGTGCAAACTAGCAGGGGATCTCGCTGCTGTCCGTAGCTGGCAAGATTATCTTCTGCGTCCTCCTGAACAGACCTCTTTCTGAGGTTTAAAATATCCTCCCACAATCTCCCAGTGGCTTTAGACCATCACTTGGCATCGCTGACATGATCTTTGCTGCCCGCCAGATACCGGAAAATGCAGAGAACAACGCCGTGACCTGTACATGGCCTTCATCGACTTAACCAAGGCCTTCGACCTGGTCAACGGGGAAGCCATCTGGCGGACGCTCAGCCGTTTTGGCTGCCCACGAAAATTCATTGCCATTGTGAGGCAACTCCAAGATGGCATGAACGGCAGTGTCCTACACAATGGCACCCAGTAAGAGTTCTTCGCCATTTAAAAGGGGGGTAAAACAAAGATGTGTACTGGCACCAACTCTCTTTTCCATTTTCGTGGCTGCCTTCCTTACTCATGCCAGTGCCAATTTAGCCAGTACTGGATGAAGAGTCTTTTCAACATAATACAACCCCAGGCAGGAAGATAGGTGTCGGCAGCTTCCATTACTGAACCTCAGTATGCAGAAAACCTTACCCTTGTCGCTCACACTGAACGCTACCTACAGGAAATCCTGAACACCTACGTAGATGCACATGCACTCTTCGGCCTCGAGGTGAATGTACATAAGACTCGGATTCTCTGTCAGCCAGCCCCTTGTTTCTGCCACACTTGCACCATTCATCCAGCTTAACGGTACTACCCTCTCTAAAGTTAACCACTTTCTGTATTTCAGTTCCCACCTGTCCACCACCTCCTCATCGATGAGGAGATTCGACATCCGATCAGATGTGCATCTCGAGCCTTTGGCAGACTCCGTACCCGTGTATTCAGCTGTAGGGAGGTAGGGAGGTGAAATTATCCAGAAAGTTGCAGGTGTATCGAGCAGTGGTCCTCCCCAGCCTGTTGTATGGCAGCGAGACATGGGTCACATACAGGAGGCACCTCAAGACACTTGAAAACTTTCACCAACGTAGTGTACGTTCCATCCTCTGAGTTCGCTGGGAAGACAAGAGAACAAATGACAGTATTTTCGCTGACACCAACTGTAGGAGCATCGATGCTACCATTATCCAGGAACAACTACGTTGGACTTGCAATGTTACTCGCATGGACGACAGTAGACTGCCAAAGCAGCTACTTTACAATCACCTAACGAATAGTAAATGTAATACTGGCAGACAAGTGAAAAGGTAGGATAGTCTTAAGGCATACCTGAAAAAGTACCAAATCGACCCCCTCACCTGGGAGACGATTACTGCACTCTGTGATGCTCGGAAGAGCACCACACGAGGTGTCAACACTATCGAGTTAGCCCAACTACAAACCGAGGCAGACAAGCGCCAACGCCGGAAAGATGCTGCCGCCGCCACTTCCGCACTAGATATAGCCCTCCACATTTGCAACATCTGTGACCGACTCTGCTGGTCCTGTATCGGCCTCTCTAGTCACCCCAGAGCTCAACAACGAAGGTGACATCCTTAATAATTCATATCATTGTGTCATAGCTGGATGATCTTCATACCCGATTCCGAGTGACAGCAAAGTAGTAATAGCTATGTCAAGGGGACGTTTTCATGAGGGGAAGACAATTTAAAGTGGGGTATTTACAGGGAGGAAATATTCTAAGGCGTGTATTTATAGGGGACGAAATATTATAAAGCGGCGTATTTATAAAGAGATATTTTAAAGGTACGAATTAACAAGGAAGCTATAGTAAGAGCATTGTATAGAGGGGAATATTTGAAGGCGAGACTTTTTAAGAAGGCGTATTTGATATATCTTCAGGTGTGCGCATTTATTAGGGGTTGAATTTTAAGGGGAGTATTTTAAAAGGAGATATGAGGGGAAGCATTTACAGAACAGTTATTTCAAAGGATAACCATATTATAGACAATTATTTACAAAGGAGGTATTTACACAGTTGGCATATAATGTACAAGGGAGGTATTTTTAACGATGGGCAGTTAATTATGAGGTCGTTAAGTATTTATAAGACAGCTATTTGTAAGGTACTTATTGATACGTATATGCTAAATAATTATGTACAAGACAGGTATTATAAATTTGACATTTATTTACGAACATTTAAAATATATCTATTTAGGGGATAGGTATTTATATAGTAGTTATTTACAGGACAGGTATATACGGGGACGTTATTTAGAGTAAAACTCGACGTGATAACAAGAGTGGCATGCCAGCCCATCCCTCCTGGACTGACACACATCCACCCTGCATTTGTTGTATCCAATTCGCTTCACTAGAGATAGTTTGGCGTCATGGTGCGCTGGGAGATGAGAGCCTCCAGTACCCGCCGTAGTTACACTCGTATATTAAAGTCAATGGACTCACACTTGCCACTCTTGCCGTCCTAGTTGACACTGGGTGTAATTCAGGAATTTCGTCATGTTTCAGTCTACAGACAATTGCAGTTTCATGTTTTCATATTAAAGGCGTATACAATACAGCGCTTTATCAAACAATACAGGTGAGTGAATAATTAAGTTCCGTACAATATATAAATAAATTTCAGAAATTCCTAATTGCATTTGTACATATTGTAATGTTTTTAAGTGCTATTTGCATATTAATTAATATGAGAGGCGTAGTGAAACTATCATAACTGCATTTATGAAAATTCGTAACAAAATAGTTCTGTATACTTCAAAAAATAGAATCCATAACACTGAAATTTATGTCTTCGTTAACGTTAGCGTATCCACAGCGTGTTAATAGAGGCGTCTTGAGAGTGCCATTAAGAGTGAGTCCCAATGAATCACCGTGAGGGCCAACACGTTAACACCAAACTGACAGGATGACGCCTCTTAGTGGTCGAGTCAGTGCCTCTTAGCATTTACATCTCCAGTGACCCGAAGAATCAAATTGGAACTCGACGGATAACAAGATAGCGCGCATATATATACTGTATATATATATATATATATATATATATATATATATATATATATATATATATATATATATATATATATATATATATATAATACCGCAGAGGGAGTGTTCCAGTGTCAGCACATCTTCACTCGGGCATCAAGACAAAATACAGCAAGACACTCCCTAATGGGCTTATAACCAGAGCTCTTGCCTCTGACGACTTCCTTAATAACACTGTTTTATGCTGCAGCTTACCACCATTTTATGCATTTTGTTGTCGGACTCCATTAAAAAAAATAATTTGAACTTTGAATTTAAACGAGTTATGGGGTAATTTATGTACACATTAATTAGTAGACATTAAAAGCATTGATTTGTGAAAATTAATAGTGGGCTCATAAGCTATGGTTTAAGTTATGTGAATTTAAACATTACTTACAAGGGTGAGATGAAAATGAAGTAGGATTATATGGTAATGGAGAGAGACAGAGAAAGAGAGACAAGGAACTAGACTAAACAAAAAGAGGAGAGACCAAGAGGGAATGGGAAAACTTATGTGACCTGGGATGGTGTAGAGAGAGTAGGTGATTATGAGGGAGGAAGGGAGGGAGGGAGGGAATGTTGAAGGGAGGGAGATGTTGGAGAAAGAGGGAGGATAGAAGGCAAGGAGGGAGGGAGGGAAGAAACAAGGACAGGTTGAAGAAAAGAAAGGAAGGGAGGGAAGGATTGAATGTTGGGAAGGCTGGGGCAAAGGGAGCAAGAGAGAGATTAAAGGCTAGGAGGGTAGGTACAGTAAGGCAGAACAGGAGGATGATAAAGGAGTGAGAAAGTTTCATAATTACAGAAGGAAACATGATAGAGGGAGAGGCTTAGCGGGCACCAGAATGTCGAAACAAGCCAGAGTTAGGGTGTGGGGAGGTACGGGTGGCTGAGAAGAGAGTCACGGATCTGGCGGGAGATGATCAACACAACCGAAGGAAGGGCAAGAGTAGGGTGAAGTGGGCAGGAGTAGGGTGAAGTGGGCAAGAGTAGGGTGAAGTGGGCAAGAGTAGGGTGAAGTGGACAGGAGTAGGGTGAAGTGAGCAGGAGTAGGGTGAAGTGAGCAGGAGTAGGGTGAAGTGGGCAAGAGTAGGGTGAAGTGGGCAAGAGTAGGGTGAAGTGGGCAAGAGCAGCGTGAAGTGGGCAAGAGTAGGGTGAAGTGGGCAAGAGTAGGGTGGAGTGGGCAAGAGCAGGGGGTGGTGGGCAAGAGTAGGGTGTAGTGGGCAAGAGTAGGGTGTAGTGGGCAAGAGTAGGGTGAAGTGGGCAAGAGCAGGGTGCAGTGGGCAGGAGTAGGGTGAAGTGGGCAGGAGTAGGGTGAAGTGGGCAAGAGCAGGGAGTGGTGGGCAAGAGTAGGGTGTAGTGGGCAAGAGTAGGGTGTAGTGGGCAAGAGTAGGGTGAAGTGGGCAAGAGCAGGGGGTGGTGGGCAAGAGTAGGGGGTGGTGGGCAAGAGTAGGGGGTGGTGGGCAAGAGTAGGGTGTAGTGGGCAAGAGTAGGGTGAAGTGGGCAAGAGTAGGGTGGAGTGGGCAAGAGTAGGGGGTGGTGGGCAAGAGTAGGGTGAAGTGGGCAAGAGTAGGGTGAAGTGGGCAAGAGTAGGGTGAAGTGGGCAAGAGCAGGGTGAAGTGGGCAAGAGCAGGGTGCAGTGGGCAGGAGTAGGGTGAAGTGGGCAAGAGTAGGGTGAAGTGGACAGGAGTAGGGTGAAGTGAGCAGGAGTAGGGTGAAGTGGGCAAGAGTAGGGTGAAGTGGGCAAGAGTAGGGTGAAGTGGGCAAGAGCAGGGTAAAGTGGGCAAGAGCAGGGTAAAGTGGGCAAGAGCAGGGTAAAGTGGGCAAGAGTAGGGTAAAGTGGGCAAGAGTAGGGTGTAGTGGGCAAGAGTAGGGTGAAGTGGACAGGAGTAGGGTGAAGTGGGCAAAGGTAGGGTGAAGTGGGCAAAGGTAGGGTGAAGTGGGCAAGAGTAGGGTGAAGTAGGCAAGAGTAACATGGAGTAGAGTGGACAATCATGAAGGAAGGAATGGGATAAGAAAGGATAAAGATCAAGAAGATAAGTAAAAAAAAACACACAAACTGGAAATGAAACAAATTGAATTACGTCAAATACCAAAATAAACTTTATTTCAACAGAACGTTTGTTCAGTAAATAAATTCTCATATCATTAATTAATTATTCGAAAAATTAAGCAATATTTCAGCATATTTTGGAATAAATATGCTTAGGTGTGGAGCTCATTATGCTTTTAAACAATTTTACGAAATTCACTGATAAATATCACCCAATTTATTATTTTTATTAACAGGGAGTAAAGTCCTGTACGGTCCACACATTACCCCACATGGCTCTCCCTGTAATAGTCATCACTTGTAAAATGGACCAAATTTTATTTGCCTCCATCATTTCAATACTTCATAAACCGTGATTTTTTCTTGTTAATTTGCTATAAAATTTTAATTATTATTTCTTGTTCATATACGTACATACAGCACGCACATACTGTACATGTGTGTGTGTGTGTGTGTGTGTGTGTGTGTGTGTGTGTGTGTGAGTGAGTGCGCGCGCATTATGTGTATATATATATATATATATATATATATATATATATATATATATATATATATATATATATCCTCGCCTCGTATATATCAGTTGCTCTATTTTAGTGTTCATTAAAAGTTA
The DNA here is from genome assembly GCA_958450375.1 of Homarus gammarus. Lineage (NCBI taxonomy): Eukaryota > Metazoa > Arthropoda > Malacostraca > Decapoda > Nephropidae > Homarus > Homarus gammarus. Next base: position 18,041 of record CAUDMG010001137.1, on the reverse strand, counting down.
AACGAATATAAAAAAATAATAATGTGAACATAAAATAATATATGCTACACCGAAAACGTATGGAATAGTCAAATTACTTTTTATTATATGACATTTTCTATCTCATAACTTGATTAATAAACATGTACCAAAACGGCAAAAAAATGTCATCACGCGTACACTGAGTTGTTCAGTTCATTTATATTTTATTCTGTTCACCCTCTACTACACTACACTGGTGTGGGGGGTCCTTACACTGGTATGAATAGTAGTACAGGATTAAAAGGCATAATAATAATGCGCCTCTCAGTAATGTTTGATGATACATGGAATAGATCACAAGGAGTTACAAGACAGCTGCATCATTATTGTACCCCAGCTGACCTAAAGTCACAAGATGTAGTGTTGTAGGTACGTTTGCATTGTTTGTTCTCCGAGTTGGCTGTCCGGTACCTGCCATACGCAACGCTGACATGAGGTCACAAATTAGGTGCGCGGTTTACACAGACTGACTCAGGTTAGTTTCGGTCACGTGTGATCGATAACGTCTAAACAAGTTACAATAGACTTAAGTATCAGTCGATTCAGTTTTCTTGACTTATAAATCATTATGTCTGACATTATTAATGACATCATATCGTCTATTTATCAGCAAAGTGAGATGCGACTTGCATCTGTTATTACACTAAACAAAATATTCTAGTGACGTGTTTTTGATCTCCGTGCTAACTTGACCAGGAGGACCTGCAGGGTAAAAGAGGTGCACCCTCATAAAGCATTTCACCTTTTCACCCATTTACAACAGACCCAGGTTAAGTAAGACACTTTGGTTAAGTTTTTGTTTGAAAATCTTTCAACCTCTCTCAGTGTAAGTAAGTTACAGTCTCAGGTACCTGGACGCTCAGACAGCCTTAATATTATTCCTATAATCCTCCATCGTAACCAATGAGCTATTGGGTTAAATTCTTTCTGGGCACATTATTAACATGGGATGCCAAAACAACCCTACCGCCAAGTGCAGCTGCCACAGAAGTTTATAAACAATCTAGGTGAGTTAGCACTCTACGGAGAAATATGATTTGAGCAGCGCTTTAGTAAGCATCATCAGACAAAGATATAAACCAGATTGAGCCCTAATTGTCCTCTACGTCGGGGATCGTTGTGATCATCTTAATTTCCTCATCGATCTTCAAACACTTCATATTGGCATGACTTTGCCTCACCGTCCAAGCTAACGCTGAATTAAAGTGTATACTGTATGGAGAATAGTGGTATTCATTCAGTATGGGTCCACGACCGTATTTATAGCAACTCCCCTAGACGACATGGCACAATGAAGTTATTCTACGTTACCAAGAGGAGCGGAATTGCACCCCAGCGTCCAGAAGGATGACAACCTCGTCTGCTCAGCTCTGATGATTCCAGAGAGCTTGTACCCGGTGGGATGGAATAAATCAGCTCTATAGTAAGGCCAGATAGAGGATGTCGGATAAAGGGAGGATCTGAGACAGGAAGAAAGAGTGCATGGTAAAGAAACAAGACGTTGACCGAAGAACCAATCACAGAAAAGACTAAAAGAACAAGGCTAAAAGTACGTAGTTTGCGTCATCGCTTGAATAATTTTAATGGTCGAGATTATTAATAACAAAGGATTATTTATACTACAGGATCATCTATAGCTGCCTGATAAGATTGAATATATATATATATATATATATATATATATATATATATATATATATATATATATATATATATATATATATATATATATATATATATTATAGATACTAAAATCATAATAGCAATAATTTCAGTCGAGTGATTAGAAGAATGATTTTGATTTTAGAAATTAAAAAGTCTGAATTAAATTATAATTGCCACGACAGTGAAAGATAAAGTATACAAATGAAGGTTGTAGGGAAGTGAATCCTCAAGACAGAACAGGTCGTGGTTAGTGTGGGATGGGGAGTTGGGAATTCGAAATTAGGGTGACGGGAGCTGAGATTATACTTGTTGAAGATACAAGTTCCCCCTCCTTGACGGAAGGAAGCATGAATCATATAGATCGGAAACGGAGGTTAGGGTCGTTGTTTGGAGATACCTGTAAGGAACAGTACTAAATATGAAAATGGAAAGGGTATATATTATATTAGTGTGATTCCCCTACATTAAACTGGTACAATAGTTTTTATCTTCCGTTATTTTCACCTCCCCCCATTGAACATCTTTGGAGAGACTATCATCCCACATGCCAAGACTGAAAACAGAGCTGTAGGACCAATAAGTGTACAACAAGGACGGAGAGGACAAACATACTGTAGGCTTAACACCACAATAGAACCGACTATCATCACCACCACCATCTCCATTATTATTATTATTATTATTATTATTATTATTATAAATATTACATGTAATAATAATAATAATAATAATAATAATAATAATAATAATAATATTATTATTATTATTATTGATATTATTATTATTATTAGTAGCAGTAGTAGTAGTAGTAGTAGTAGTATTTTTTTTAACGTGGCCTCCAGCCTCCCCCAATAGCCACACCTTCGCCGCCATTATATAACCTTAAAATTAAATATCTTAATACATAAGTATTATTATTATTATTATTATTATTATTGTTACACATATTACGGAGTAAGATGCAAACGAGAAAAAAAACCCACTTCTTTAATATTTCATTGGATGAGGCATTACACTCTTCTTCTTAATACACACACACACTCGAGTAATTATAATTTACGTTACATCAAGCATTATTTTACTTCGCGGGATTGGCTCGTTTACACGTGACCTGGTATAATCAAGTGTTATGAGCAAAGTAAACTTCCCTGTTTGCGTGTGTTATTATGCTTGCTTCTCCAGACATATCTTGGTATAGCACCATCGTGAGGAGAGAACTATCTTGTCTTTTGTCCGTTTGCATGACAATTTATAAACAGTGAAGTATTTTTAACATCTAGTACATTATCAATTGACAGGTTATGGTAAAGATATAGTATTTATAATATATTATAATGTTAATTATAATGAGATTACATTTTTCGTGTCTTCAAAGTCCAGAATTGATAAAAATGCCCTAAAGCGACCATCAGTTCACGTGGATATAAGTAAAAGTAAAGTTAATGAAGTCAGGTCCACATAAACAAAAACTTCACACTCTGGTCAGCGAGTACAATGTAAGCGAGGAACGTAATTTAATCAATTACAATAAATAACTGTCACAGAAGTTTTGTGGGGAGGTTTTTCTCTTCTGCACCTCACAGATCCATTTGTATGTATGAGGGGAGCGCTGGCCCCTGAACATCTAACCATTATAGACAGGTGGCGGCAATGTGGAATACAAAAATGATTGGGAATTACACTGTGGATTGAATTAAACTACCGTTGTAGTAGTCAGGTAAAAGTTAAGAGGTGATGAGGATGACTGCTCCAGAATTTCCAGTGCAGCATCGGAAGCCTGATGGAACATTAACTGCTGGTAACAGCTATAGTACAAGAGACCTAAACAAACAAACAAAAACACAGAAACAAGAACACTGTTCGGGAAATGGTGTGTTCTTCCAGTGATTGACCTGCAGATGAACATATTTTATAATTAAAGAGAAAAAAGGTAAATAAAACTGTTTAATTCATGTGTGTTTGGATCTTACAAGCTACAGTATCTTAACTGAAAAAGTCAAATTCAATACAAAGACATTATTATATATAGATATTTTCAACCACTGAACAACTCCAATAAGAAACCTAATACGTTTTCTGGTTCATGTACCAGTAAAAAAACTCAAAAATTAAAAAACAAAACAAATAATATATATATATATATATATATATATATATATATATATATATATATATATATATATATATATATATATATATATATATATATATCACGAAGGTCAATTTCTTTTCGCCAAACTTTTTCATACCCATTTTCCATGGCATATTTAAAGCTCGTTAATTCCTTGGGATGTAAAAATAATTGTCAGGTGTCATTCACACTGGATCATTCCCGGAGCCTCTCGGTCAGCTGACGGTTTATCTGCTGACGGCGGTGAGGTTGGTGGCCAAGAGAGTTTTGCGGTCGTGATTGCTGAGGTTATTGGCAGTGATTGGTGAGGTTAGGGGCGGTCATAGTTTTCTTCCACCAACCACGCCCACTATGTCTTTACCACCCCCGCTCACTATCTCTTTAACATCCACGCCCACTGTCTCTCTACCATTCACGCCCACTGTGTTTTTACCACCCACGCTCACTGTAATCTTTAACATCCACGCCCACTGTCTCTCTACCATTCACGCCCACTGTGTTTCTACCACCCACGCCCATTGTCTCTTTAACATCCACGTCCACTGTGTTTTTTCCACCCACGCCCACTGTATTTTTACCACCCACGCCCACTGTAATCTTTAACATCCACGCCCACGTCCATTACCTCTTCTACCTTCATGCACACCATTGACTGTCCGGCAACACTTTATCTAGCTGATTGTGGATCAATACTCACCCCATGAGGGAATAGGTGTGTGTGTGTGTGTGTGTGTGTGTGGTTGTTTCTCCTACAGTAACACAACACTATACTTGATAGATTAAAGGTTGTTGTGTGTACAGTAAGTCCACAATGTAAGCAACATACACCACAATACACTAAACTCTACTGGACGGAAGAGAGTGAGGCTCCTGTGAAAGATGTCCTAACTTGAGACCTTATTTGGGAATGTAAAATGGACATGTTCACCTGGCCTTCAGTTCTGGCAGGTTAGGACTGGGAGACGAGGTTGTTCAATCCCTCCTGGGTACTGATGCCATTATATACCAAATGAATATTTTACGAGGGAGAAGTGTGTCACCTTAAAGGCAACGTCTCCAAAGATACGGTTCTTGTGCTCTTATACTGAAGAAGGTGTTGCCACATATAGAGAAGCGATATTTCCTTCTTAGAGATCCAAGTAGAGGGGGAAAGTAATTAAATGTAACTATTCTTAAGAGCTTTATAAAGGTTAATTATATTCTGTCAAATCTGCTAAACACAGACGCGATTACTTTATCGTAACAAACGTCACCGAAAGAAATTATGACACTGCAGCTACCGAATTTTCCCATCTTTATAAAGTTAATTCGTGTGGAGGAATTTGGTGAAATTTCCAAAACACAATTAACGATGAAAGTCTGTTACTGTAAAAAAAAAAAAGTATATATATATATATATATATATATATATATATATATATATATATATATATATATATATATATATATATATATATATATATATATATAAATATACTCATTCTATTCGTTGGTAAACTTCAATCACAGCTGAGTGACTCTTTTTCCTTAGTTTGAATTATCATATTCATCCAGACAAATGATGCTGATGACTACATAATAAACATATACTATACGTCACTGTTCACGCCACAAGCATATAGACTATAAAACCATAGCCTACTGAAGGTAAACAAGTCGTTCTTTGTAGTTAAAGGACTTAGTCTCGTGTGGGTCGACAACGATATTTAATGTTTTAAACTATATCATACCTAACTTCAAGGTAGTACAATAATATGTATACTGAGTCTACAGTACAGTCTCCTCTAAGTTACTGACAGTTTATCGAACATACACACACGCACGCAAACACGATCGTGCAAACACACGTGCTCACACATAGGTCGTATAGTCAAATATTTATATTTTGTAGGCAAATGCCCCAATGCAAAAAAACCTATTCACGCTTGTCACAGTATTTACTGTGGTAGTTTACACAAGAACTGTCAATCTTAGCTTTAAATTTCCTACTTGTTGTCTAATCAAGGTAGCCTAATAATTGTGTCTGAAGCCGTACCATATTCAACATTACTCTCTTCAGCGTAATGACACCAGTTAAGTATTACCTAAACTAATATACTGTTATGACCACATTAAAGCATCACTGAACATACTCGGGGTATTATTTACCCAAAAACATTGTCATTAGTACACTTAGGATGCATATCTCATATCCCAGCACATTACTCCCTATTGTAGCTAACTCAATTAATGCTACACTTAGGAGGGAAATTGTTCGTTTACACCTGGTGACTAATGCGGTTGGTCTTGATGAAAGACTCGAGACTCTTTGACAGGTGATGAGACCGACTGTAACAGTAGTACCAATAATTAAAACAAACATCAACCGCACTTACTTATAACACTACGTCACGGTGAAGTCACTTACCTGAGGGCAAAGAAACAAATCATTATTAACATATTCTACTGTACCTAAAATAATTTGGTCCTTTAACTTCATACACAGAAATTCTTAAATCAATGTTCCACTAAACATGCAACGAAATAATAATTATTATCTTCTACTTGTAACACAATCGAAAAGATTTGTTTTTAAATACACTACTGTATATGCAGTACTGCAGCTCACAGTATATCAGTTTTGCATCATTTGGATGGCTTATACACAGTAATAAAGAGAAAACTTAATCTAAAGTTACTTTACCTTCTACTGACACTTATCTCCCGTATTCGATTTTGAAATAGTCACAGTAAATGTTAGAAGTGGATACCATTTCCAATATATCGTGTAAGTAAGACTGGTATATAACTATGAAGGTATAATAAGGAACTATTATAGATAATTATTGCAGGTAAACAGACTTTTCGACCACCTTATACAGGTCAATATCCTCTAAACACTGAACTATGAACACTTCAGAGATTAGTAATATAGATTAGTAACACGACCTATTTTATCCATTTTTGGTTGCCTTATTATTAAGGTCTCTTGTATTTATTTCAGGCCTTTGCATACATCTCTTGGACAACTGTCTCTCACAACACCAAAAGTTATAGAAAAATGACTTAAACATTCACATTTATTTAATTTTTTGAACAAACAAATATATCAATAAACCAATGTGGATAATTTTTCCTTCCTTGCTGTCCCTCTTCTCATACTGCTTTCTATAGAGGAGACTTTAAAACTTGAAAATCGGTTTTCTTGATTTATGTCAGTATGTAGATTACATCGCTTCAAAGATTGACCTTCTACAATACCCCAAACTGTATTTCAAAATTTCACTTCGATTGTCAAAACTGATATTTTTTCTTGTTTGTTGGTTCTGGTGTTCACTGCTGATAGGTCCTGTATATACAGTAATGTGATGAGTCTGAAGACAAAATTAAAGTTGTTTTTCCCAGCTGCCCTTGTATTATGTGTAACCATACAGGATGTCCACAATGATCTCCGAAGTTTTATACAGGTTGTGTGTAAAGTCCTGTTAGGGGCAACACGGCATTGTGGACACCCTGAAAAAAGCCATGGGAGGAACAGGACATCGTGGACACCCTGAACAAAGCCATGGGAGGAACAGGACATTGTGGACACCCTGAACAAAGCTATGGGAGGAAAAGGACAATGTGGACACCCTGAACAAAGCCATGGGAGGAACAGTACATTATGGACACCCTGAACAGAGCCATGGGATGAACATGACCCTTGTGGACACCCCGAACAAAACATTGGGTGGAAGACAAAAACGTGGACACCTTATACAAACAAGCAATATAATTCACCCTGGTTAAAATAATTTATAGGGAGAGACATTCTGACTTTCAACAGTGTACTTTATAAAAAGGTGGTGGAAGCCGGTATAGGTGTTCAACAGAGCAATAAATACTACGAACATCCGCCTGACGCGGCTCCAATTACCTAGCTTGTCAATAAGTTCCACCTCAGTGAACCAATATGTAATATTATTGTATCACCAACGAGAGAACAAACAAGAGCTCCGAATATTCAATTGTGTATAGGAGCAATAGAACAGTGACCGGGATCGACCTGCTCAATAACGTTCATTCAAGGGGCGGTTTAGGATAGAGAATGGTGCAGACCTCAGTGTGGCGAACAAGGTGGTGCTGATTATTACTAAAGTAGACTGGGGAGTCAGTAGTAATAAAGACGACTTAAGAGTGAGTGATGCCAGTACGTGTGATTCTTTCATCAGCCAACCACACCACTGATATATATATGCTGTGCTCCAAAGATGACAATCAGAGGCTGATTGGACACGGGAGGAGACGGACGTTCTTGCGTTCTTGTAACGGTTTTTTCCGCCATAGCCCGCTGCATCTTGTGCAATTCCACTTGCACTGTAACGGTTTTTTCCGCCATAGCCCGCTGCATCTTGTGCAATTACTTGCACCTGTTCTTGTTGTTGTTGTTCTTGCTACCAAGCATTAACAATTCATCCTTCCATTCATCATTCTTTTTAAAAGTGGCTTTGTCACTTTATAATTTTTTGACACCTCACGAGCGCTCAAGATTGACAATCTTAGCATTCCCTCCCCACAGTTAGTGTGAGTGACCCACACAACTGCGAGGGAAGTGCTAACTGTTGTCCTTCCTGACGTGGTTGGAGGGCTTTCTCTCTTACTTTTATTTTTTCTAATACTTACCCTGGCCGAGGCACCTGCTGAATTTTTTTAATTCAGTATTCGTGCTAGAGCCCCCCCAGTGGTGCACACCTCACGGAGTGGGATTGTGTGTCTCCAGTGGGGGTCGGGGAAAAACCTGGGCCAATCCAGCAGTGACGTCTGTGATCGTGCAGGCACACCACTGTTCGGGGGTCGTCCTTAAGTACAAGTATTTTTTTTTTTGCACTTAAGGGCCTTGCATAACCTTAGTGCACCAACATCATATATGTAAAGTATCAACAAAGCTGTACACAAGGGGTGGTTCCCAGCCACCCCAACCATGCCCTCTGGGAGGGGAAGCTCCAAGACCCCCTCTGCTCGTCCAGGCAGGGACAGGCAGAGGCGGGAGGCCAATCATGACCCACGACTGCCACGACCTACGACAAACTCTGACAATCTAAACAACAAAACAACTGACAATGTAACGGCTACCGACAAAACTACGCAACAAAGACCAAACATTCAAGTATCAACTGAGAAGGCCCGAGTAATCCACTTTCGGACTGTTGACCCGTCTACCTCGTTTGACAAAATTAATGGCTTTATCATACATAAGGCCATTAAGGATCAGATAGGGGACGTAGAGAAAGTCCGAAAGACAAGAAAAGGCGAACTCCAAGTTACTGTTAAAGACGCACAGCAAATGAGAGACGCCTTGAATCTTAAAACTTTCCATTCAACGACTGTGGAACCATATATCCCAGCATTTCTCAACACCTGTAAGGCTGTAGTTATCAGCTACGAATTTCAGGGGATGACTAATGACGAAATTAAGTACCACATGAAAGATCAAGGAGTCGTCGATGCTTTCGTATTTAGTAGGAAGACCACAGACGGTGAACGTAAACAATCGACTACAGCAGTACTGACTTTTGACGGACTTGTTAGGCCCACTCATGTCTTGGTAGGATATGAGAGGGTCCAGACCAAAACATATATTCCATTTCCAATGCGTTGTTTCAACTGTCAAAGATTTGGACACACTGGTAAGGCCTGCCGTAACATCCAGGTATGCTCCAAGTGTGCTCAGACTGGACACAGGGACAATGACTGTACACAAACGGAGGAAAAATGCTACCACTGTTCCGGTCAGCATGCTGCCTCAGACAGGAAGTGCCCTTCCTACCTGAGGGAGTATGAGATCGGTAAGGTGAGAGCAGAGAATAATTTGGACTACAGGGAGGCTAAGAGGCAGGTGGAGATGTCCTTGCAGACACCAACACCTGGAATGTCCTTTGCATCTGCTGTATCCAAAAATACCTCACCTCCCAAAATGTGCACCATTGGAACCCAGACTGAGACCAGGACCATCTCAACACAGACTGACTCCACAATCACCGGTTATTTAACCAAAGACGAGAACACTAATACAACCATGACTAATAACGAGACCGAAATTAACAACACGCTATACCTGACCCCAAAACCCAAACGGACTCGCGACCTTACCTACCCCGACGTAAGGAGGAGGAGGAGAACGCAGTCACTAGAGAACTTGACAAGAGACTCATCACAACCACCAATCTTTCGCATTGTTGAAAGACCCCCGGGGCAGGGAGCCCCTGCTGAGCAGAGTACTGGCTCTTTGGAGCCGGGAGACTGCTCACCTGATGAGGGGGATCCTCCCCCTTCATCCGTCCCCCCCCCTTCACCCCCATCACCCCTTTCCCCTCTACATACAAGAGGACAGAAATATAAAGCCCAAAACGCTGGCCATATCAACTCTCAGACTTAAAATTCAGTATCATCCAGTGGAATTGCAGAGGTGCTAGGAATAAAAATGCTCAATTTCATTTACTTATGTCATTATTCCGGCCGGACGTTTTTTGCCTACAAGAGACGCTACTTGCGGGTCACGACGACCCACCTGTATTCGACAACTACACGTCCTACAGGGGAGACAACCTAAGGGGGGTAGCCCTATACATTCGGAGTTCATTCGCCCAACAAAGAGTCAGTCTGAACTTGAACCTGCAGGCTGTCGCGTGCAGAGTTAAGATTCGGACTGGCTATGTTGCCATCTGTTCACTATACTGTCCTCCGGGCGGGCTCATTGACGATGGTGAGCTTGAGGAGCTATTCAACCAACTGCCAGGAAAGAAAATGATCCTCGGCGACCTCAATGCTCACCATTTGCGGTGGGGCAGTGTCCGGAGTGACGGAAGGGGAGAGCAGGTGGCTGCAGCTATCCTCAACTCCAACTTGTCTCTTCTGAATGACGGTAGTGCGACTCGAGTGGACGAACGATTTGGCACAGCGTCGGCTATAGATCTTTCTATAGTTGACGCTGCCTTGCTATTAGATTGTAAATTTTCTACATACGACGACTCTCTGGGTAGTGACCATTTTCCGATCTGCATTTCTTATGAGTGTGGCGCCCCGACGGATACTCCCGAGGTGCGCTACAACCTTAGGAAGGCAGACTGGGGGGCATACTCAGAAGCCGTTCGTATAGACACCATTGGACAAGACATCAACACCAAAATTACACACATACAACAAGCTATAATACACGCTGCAGATTTAACAATTCCTAAGACTTCTGCAAAAACCCACAGGCCTGGAGTTCCATGGTGGACACCAGACTGCCGACGAGTTGTCTGTGAGCGAAATAGGAGTTGCCGTTTATTTAATAGAATTCCATCACTTGTAAACTTAATTGAGTATAAAAAAGCTAGAGCCAAGGCTAGGAGAGTTCTCAGGGAGTGTAAGAGAGAGTCTTGGCGGGCGTTCGTCTCCACTATTAACAAGGATACCCCTTCCTCTGAGGTATGGTCCGCTATAAACCGGGTCAGATCCAAAGGAGGAAGGAGTTTTATCCCACAGGTGAGTAGTGGAGGGCGGATTCTCGACGATCCCCAGGCCATTGCCAACACCCTAGGCCAGAAGTTTGCAGATGCCAGTAGCTCCACCAATCATGATCCACGCTTCGGCGTGTTCCGTGATCGTGCCGAGCTCTTGCATCTCGACTTCGAGAACGGGGACGAACAGGGCTACAATCGAGCATTTTCCCCAGAGGAACTTTCCTTTGCTATTAATAAGGGCAAGGGCTCTACTCCTGGACCTGACGGTATACGATACGAGATGATTAAGCACCTTGACCAGGGAAACCTGGACAAATTGCTAGAAGTGTACAATGAGATCTGGACGTCCAGAACGTTTCCAAACTCATGGCACTTTGCCCATGTCGTACCGATCCCGAAGAGGGACAAATGCCCGAATAACACCAACTCATTCCGTCCGATTTCGCTCACAAACTGTCTGTGTAAGGTCATGGAACGTATGATAAAGCGTAGACTAATGTATTTTTTGGAAAGTAACAACTTATTGAATGATCGACAGTGTGGTTTCCGCCAAGGTAGAAGCACACTAGATCATTTAATAAGTCTTGAAACTGACATCTCAAAAGCTCTTTGCAGTAAAGAAACATTAATTGCAGTATTTTTAGACATAGAAAAAGCTTTCGACATGACATGGCGGACTGGCCTCATGATGAAGCTCCACGCCATGGGTCTGAGAGGTAATTTGCCAATTTTCATCAGTAATTTTTTGCAAGACCGGACTTTTTCCGTCAAACTAAAAGGTAACGTAAAATCAGACATATTTGTCTTAGAAAATGGAGTTCCACAAGGTAGCGTTTTGGGCCCGATTTTATTTCTTGTAATTATTAATGATTTCCTATCACCAGCCCCCAGCTTGAGTGACCTCAAATTCTCCTTGTTTGCTGACGATTGCGCAATCTGGCGCTCCTCTCGAGTTGAGAGGCTATCTGCACAAAGGGTGCAAGCCGGCCTAAAAGCCGCGGAACAGTGGGCAATACAATGGGGATTTAGGTTTTCAGTTGAGAAGACAGTAGGAGTAGTCTTCACTAAGAAACGTAACATTAGAAATCCAGTATTAAAATTAAATGATACTCCTATTAAATTTCAGACTTCAGTAAAATTTCTTGGTGTTCATTTTGACCGGAAATTAACGTGGAAAAACCACATTAACGAACTTGAAAGTAAATGTCTTAAAGTCACAAACATCCTGAAAGTTTTATCAGGTACTACATGGGGAGCCGATAGGAAATCTTTATTAATGGTGTATAAGACCCTGATCAGATCAAAACTTGATTATGGATGCCAGTTGTATGCTTCGGCATGCGACACCACACTCGCAAGGCTAACCAGAATACAGAACCGATGCCTTCGTCTATGTCTGGGTGCCTACAGGTGTACACGTGTAGTTAAACTAGAGGTTGAGGCCCACGTCCCTCCACTTCACATCAGGAGGGACATGTTGACGCTAAGGTACGGGTTGAGTGCGGCTAGGAAGCGCGGCACAGGCCACCCAGGTTGGTGTGCTGTTGCCAACTTCCGTTTCCTGCAGCTGCGTAAGTCCCCGTCCTCGGTTGTCCGCCTCCAGACCTTGTGCCAGGGTGCTGGTATCCATTTCGGAGATGTTGATAGATACGTTCCACCGTTGTGTCCGCCATGGGAGAACCCCAACCTCCATGTGGAAACATCGTGGCTTCCGGGAGCAAAGAATGACTTTCATCCTGAGCTCCTGAGGCAACTTTTCTATCAATTTCTTGAAGGATTCAGCACCTATACTCACGTGTACACCGACGGGTCCAAGACTGACGACAACGTTGGAGCCGGTATCTGGAGCAGAGACGAGGAGTGGAGCTCCCGCCTGCCGCGGCATGCAACTATTTTCTCTGCAGAAATGTTCGCAATTAGTAAAGCCATTGACATTGCAATAACAAGCAATGTCAGTGATGTTGCTGTCATTTCAGATTCCATGTCAGCTCTTAAAGCAATTGAAGGTGGTGATACTACCAGCAATGAAATACAGGGCAACATTATTAATAAATTACATGAGTGTGCCAAGAATATTGTGCTGGTGTGGGTGCCTGGGCATTGTAACATTTGGGGCAATGAACAGGCAGACAGATTAGCAAGAGCGACTGTGGGTCTCGGGGAGACAACTAATGTGCCCTGGGAGATTCAGTCGTGTCTCTCCTTGGGGAAGACATATACATTTGAAAAGTGGCAACATGATTGGACTAGGCTAAATCTCCACAACACCTGGAAGCCTAACATAGGTAACTGGCCCTCAGCATACAGGAAGAATAGGAGGGAAGAGGTCGTTCTCGCCAGACTTAGGCTGAACTGCACCTATCTGACCCACCTAGGGGCCTACCTTGATCAGTCCTTTCCACCCATCTGTTCCACTTGCAACCAAACTCTCTCCATCAAACATATTCTGACTGAGTGCAGCCAGTACGAACCAGAGCGCCGGCAGCTGGTTATCCTAGCTGCCGAGCAAGGCTTCGTGCTGACTGTACCCAACCTATTGCAAGATGATGTCACCATCAGTGACGCTGTAATAACCTTCCTCAAGGAGACCCATCTTATCGGCATGCTATGATTGACACACGCATGAACTCTTTTTATATCTATTATATGTATACAACCATGCCTAAAGAAAATAAAAATGAATAAAACAAAATTAAAACATACAACATGAGAAACACATCACAAACCTTATCATTACATACAACACTCACATTTATCAAGTTAAACTGACACCCACCAACACATATTCAAACAAAAAGACACGGGCTACAAAAGACTTTAAAAAAAAAAAAAAAAAAAAAAAAAAAATCACAGAGAAACTAGTCACCTGACAAGCCATTTCATCTGGTTTGTCAGTAACTCACCATCATATCACTCATGCATACCATAATTCATCCCCAATAAAAAACAACAAGAAGAAAGAACTAACCAAAATACCAAGAACAAGAAGAACACAAGAATAACAAGAAAAGAAGAAACAAGAACATCAGATTAGTTGTAGCAAAAAAGAAGAGCAAGATTAGAAGAAGAAAGAAAACATCAGCTCCGGCCGAAATAGCCTAATGGCGAAGAGGCCAGAAATCCCTAACAACTTTGAACTTTGATGACAATCACTTGAGAACTGAACCTCGGCGAGGTAGGTTCTCCCGGCTCCCCGCTCCTTCCCCCCGAGGTACCGCGTGACCATGTTCACCTTTGACCAGGCGAAGGTCGTTAGACTGATTCCGGTCAGTAACCCTTCGCGCAAGGAACTCAATCTCCTTGTTTTGAGAAAATTTTTTGACCGCTACCGTATCACGGGGGTGACAGGTGTCGTCCGGAGTATCAGCGGTACCCTTATCGTCACCTTCGCCGAGTGGGGACAGGCCCGGCAATTAGAAAACATTAGAACCCTCAATAGAATCAGCATCATACCTCAAGCCTGCCTTCAGGACAACCTCGTTTTGGGAGTCATTTCCCACCAAGAAATTGAACATCTCAACAAAGAAGAGCTTGCTGAGCTGATCGGAGATCAGCTCACAATCCTTAGGAAGCTGACCAGCACAACTGCCCTTGTTGGTTTTCCTAAGGAACTTCCTAGCACCGCTTTACTGGGTTGGGAGAAAATCCCAGTAAAGCCTTACCAGCAAAAACCCACTCGCTGCTACAATTGCCAGAAGTATGGCCACCTGGCGCGGAAGTGTCGTGCTCGCGAGGTGTGCTCAAGCTGCGGGGCACCCGGCCACACTGACGCTGGCTGCCAGGCGGCCGTTAAGAAGTGCGCGGCTTGTGGTGGCCCTCACTCCTCCTCCGACCGGCATTGTCCCAAGTGGAGGGAGGAGTGCAGGGTGGCCAGGCTGCGGACTAAGGAAAAATTGACTTACAAGGAGGCTCTCCTTGCAGTCAAGAATCTAGAAAAGAACAACCAAGACCAAAACAAACAAGAAAAGAACAACCAAGACAAAAACGAACTAGAAAAGAACAATCAAGAACCTGATAACATTATCACAATAGAAGACCAGAAAGAAGAAGAAGACGAAGAACAAGAAGAAGAAATGAACAACCAAGACAAGAATAAACAAAAAAAACCCGAATACATTACACTATCTCTAACATCGTATATTGAAGTGTACGAAAATAACCTACCAAAAGACCAGAAAGTAGAAGACCAGGAAGAAGAGGAATGGAAAGTACAATCCAAAAGAAGAACCAAGAAAAAAAAGAAGTGCAACCAATCAGCTTCGGCCGAAATAGCCTAACGGCGAAGAGGCCAGTAATCCCAAACAACTTGAACTTGATGACAAGTTTACATAGCGATAGAGAGACATTACCATACTCCACTCTGATAGAGAAAAGTTAAAGTGCCAAGAGTGTTCACCAGGCAGACGATGGGACTTGGTGATATCGGCGATCTTTGAACATGTTCTACCTAATGCGTTAATGTAACACAATTACAAGAACAACACACTATTTAACCCCATGAGTACGACAGTATTAAGATCATCGTACTCAATAGGATAAGGTCATCGTACTCAAGGAGTTAAGACTATTACTCAATGAAAGGAAGCATATAACTATCGAAAGATTATCAAAACTTCAAGACTCGGTTCATTATTTCAGATTAAAAGTTTCTTAATTTTTTTTATACAGAGCAAATACGAGATTCCTCATAATAAACATTGCTGATTATTTGTGGTAATACATTTAATCTTACACATACCTTAAACCTATTTATCTCCCGATGAATGTTCAAATTTCATTATGGGTTAAACTTTTATAATAGGTTCCACTGCCCAAGTTTTCTGTAAAAAGTCCTTTTAATGACCTCCTTCATCATGACAATTTGATTTTGTGTGTAATATATCTCTTGAGTGACAGGTAATCTAATATAGAGAACAAAGATAAAAAGTAATTCTTGAGACCTCGGAATAAGTGGGGGTTTTATTAGTGTCTAGCGATCGTCACTATTCAGACGTTTTTTTTATGGTAAATGTCTTTATAAGGAAACATCCAAATGCAGGTTATCAAAATAAAACTTTAATGATCAAGAAACGAATTTATATTAATGTACAGTCACGAACAAAAAAAAACGAAATTGTACCAAAACCACATGACATACTACAACCCAACACATGGGTAGACAGGCAATTTGGGGGCTCGTTCCAGCCGTTCGGAGTCTCCGGAGTGTAAACAGATTTTTGTTCATGGCTGTACCTATTATCCGTTTTCCCTGCCCTGCAAGTACAATCACATGAGCATTGTCTTCCCAACCACATCTCTCAGTGGTTCAATTGCCTCCTCAACTATGTCTCCCAGTCGTTCAATGTTTCCCCAACCACGTCTCTCAGTGGTTCAATGTATCCTCATCCATGTCTCTCAGTCGTTTAATTTATCCTCAACCACTTCTCTCAGTCGTTCAATGTTTCCTCAATCACGTCTCTGTCATTCAATGTCTCCCTAACCATGTCTCTCAGTCGTTCAGTGTCTCGTCAGCCATGTCTCTCAGTCGTTCAGTGTCTCGTCAGCCATGTCTCTCAGTCATTCAATGTTTCCCCAACCATGTCTCTCAGTCATTCAATGTATCCTCAACCATGTCTCTCAGTCGTTCAATGTATCCCCAACCATGTCTCTCAGTCGTTCAATGTCTTGTCAGCCATGTCTCACAGCCGTTCACTGTCTCCTTAACCATGTCTCTCAGTCGTATAAGTTACATCTGCCAGTTTAGGAAAATTTCACAACTCTCTCTGAAAAATCTTTGAGGGTAATGAGGCGGGATATTTTACTACATAATTCTTCATGGCGACGTTTAGAATAGCCTCCTAAAACTGGCCCTGTGTAACAAGGTACCTCCTAAAGGTGGCTTTATATTATCTTGGTTATTACGTTATGGAAGTTTGGTGAAGAAAGTTAACCACTTTCATGGTTCATCAGGATTACCTGTTATAAGAATGTGGGGAATAGAAAAAAACACGAGACTTTCATAGCTCGAGCGAAGAAAGTCCTACTAAATGCAAATTAGATGGTGGAGTCTTTCGATATCAGAAAATTACGATACTCGCCTCATTTTATACCGTGATTCTTTGATTATATATCTAGTTTACTATCAGCGTTATCGGTCAGTCTTTATGCTGCCCCTCTCTTTCACACACACACACACACACACACAATAATAATAATAATAATAATAATAATAATAATAATAATAAGAATAATAATGGTTGCCCCTTGTGTACGAGGATGGCCACATGGGCGTGAATTTGTTTAAGGTGTAGAAGCTGTTGCTAACACAACAGCCACGCCCTAAGCTAACGAGTTGCATGACTTATAGTCAAGGAATAATTCGAGAAAACTGGACAACCCGCCAACTGAAATGGCTAACCATTACCCTGAAACACGATCCGCAAATCAATTAACATCCAAGTTCCCAAATAATGCTGGGAAAAAGAGGCAAATAACCTAAGAAACTTGTCCATAGTTTCACCCTGCCTTGGGATCGAACCCAGGTCCACTCGCTTGTGAGGCGATCATGCTGACCATTAAAACACAGGTCACCACATACGCACACATTACTACTACTACTACTACTATTATTACTTTGCTGTCGCTCGAAATCGAATTTGACGATCATTCAGTTCTGATATTATGATACAATGATATGAGTTATTAAAGATGTCACCTTCATTGGTGAGCTCTGAGGTGACTCAAGAGGCAGGGCCGTCCACAGATATTGCACGTGTGGAGAA
>CAUDMG010001135.1:2525000-2537138 GCA_958450375.1 Homarus gammarus | reverse complement strand
TTTGAACAAGTTATAATCAAGATATCAAATTTTGGTTAACAGATCCTTAAGCAGCACATTCAGGAGTACCTATACTGAAATTTTGAACAAAATCCATTTTTTGGCCGAAATGACGAAAATTGTAAGTCTAAAGCCTTAAAGGATTTTTGGCCAAAAATACGTTTTCTCTCTGAACTAAAATTTAATGTGCCTAACTATTTAAGTACATCCAGAATAATACACAAGCACCAAGAAATGACCTCGAAAACCCATAAGTGGCGAGTAATTAGCATTGCAAAAGTAATTAAAATATTCTAAAAATCATTTGAACATTTTCTAAAAGCCATTTGAACAAGTTATAATCAAGATATCAAATTTTGGTTAACAGATCCTTAAGCAGCACATTCAGGAGTACCTATACTGAAATTTTGAACAAAATCCATTTTTTGGCCGAAATGACGAAAATTGTAAGTCTAAAGCCTTAAAGGATTTTTGGCCAAAAATACGTTTTCTCTCTGAACTAAAATTTAATGTGCCTAACTATTTAAGAACATCCGGAATAATACACAAGCACCAAGAAATGACCTCGAAAACCCATAAGTGGCGAGTAATTAGCATTGCAAAAGTAATTAAAATATTCTAAAAATCATTTGAACATTTTCTAAAAGCCATTTGAACAAGTTATAATCAAGATATCAAATTTTGGTTAACAGATCCTTAAGCAGCACATTCAGGAGTACCTATACTGAAATTTTGAACAAAATCCATTTTTTGGCCGAAATGACGAAAATTGTAAGTCTAAAGCCTTAAAGGATTTTTGGCCAAAAATACGTTTTCTCTCTGAACTAAAATTTAATGTGCCTAACTATTTAAGTACATCCAGAATAATACACAAGCACCAAGAAATGACCTCGAAAACCCATAAGTGGCGAGTAATTAGCATTGCAAAAGTAATTAAAATATTCTAAAAATCATTTGAACATTTTCTAAAAGCCATTTGAACAAGTTATAATCAAGATATCAAATTTTGGTTAACAGATCCTTAAGCAGCACATTCAGGAGTACCTATACTGAAATTTTGAACAAAATCCATTTTTTGGCCGAAATGACGAAAATTGTAAGTCTAAAGCCTTAAAGGATTTTTGGCCAAAAATACGTTTTCTCTCTGAACTAAAATTTAATGTGCCTAACTATTTAAGTACATCCAGAATAATACACAAGCACCAAGAAATGACCTCGAAAACCCATAAGTGGCGAGTAATTAGCATTGCAAAAGTAATTAAAATATTCTAAAAATCATTTGAACATTTTCTAAAAGCCATTTGAACAAGTTATAATCAAGATATCAAATTTTGGTTAACAGATCCTTAAGCAGCACATTCAGGAGTACCTATACTGAAATTTTGAACAAAATCCATTTTTTGGCCGAAATGACAAAAATTGTAAGTCTAAAGCCTTAAAGGATTTTTGGCCAAAAATACGTTTTCTCTCTGAACTAAAATTTAATGTGCCTAACTATTTAAGTACATCCAGAATAATACACAAGCACCAAGAAATGACCTCGAAAACCCATAAGTGTCGAGTAATTAGCATTGCAAAAGTAATTAAAATATTCTAAAAATCATTTGAACATTTTCTAAAAGCCATTTGAACAAGTTATAATCAAGATATCAAATTTGGTTAACAGATCCTTAAGCAGCACATTCAGGAGTACCTATACTGAAATTTTGAACAAAATCCATTTTTTGGCCGAAAATGACAAAAATTGTAAGTCTAAAGCCTTAAAGGATTTTTGGCCAAAAATACGTTTTCTCTCTGAACTAAAATTTAATGTGCCTAACTATTTAAGTACATCCAGAATAATACACAAGCACCAAGAAATGACCTCGAAAACCCATAAGTGGCGAGTAATTAGCATTGCAAAAGTAATTAAAATATTCTAAAAATCATTTGAACATTTTCTAAAAGCCATTTGAACAAGTTATAATCAAGATATCAAATTTTGGTTAACAGATCCTTAAGCAGCACATTCAGGAGTACCTATACTGAAATTTTGAACAAAATCCATTTTTTGGCCGAAATGACGAAAATTGTAAGTCTAAAGCCTTAAAGGATTTTTGGCCAAAAATACGTTTTCTCTCTGAACTAAAATTTAATGTGCCTAACTATTTAAGTACATCCAGAATAATACACAAGCACCAAGAAATGACCTCGAAAACCCATAAGTGGCGAGTAATTAGCATTGCAAAAGTAATTAAAATATTCTAAAAATCATATGAACATTCTCTAAAAGCCATTTGAACAAGTTATAATCAAGATATCAAATTTTGGTTAACAGATCCTTAAGCAGCACATTCAGGAGTACCTATACTGAAATTTTGAACAAAATCCATTTTTTGGCCGAAATGACAAAAATTGTAAGTTTAAAGCCTTAAAGGATTTTTGGCCAAAAATACTTTTTCTCTCTGAACTAAAATTTAATGTGCCTAACTATTTAAGTACATCCAGAATAATACACAAGCACCAAGAAATGACCTCGAAAACCCATTGCAAAAGTAATTAAAATATTCTAAAAATCATTTGAACATTTTCTAAAAGCCATTTGAACAAGTTATAATCAAGATATCAAATTTTGGTTAACAGATCTTTAAGCAGCACATTCAGGAGTACCTAATTCAGGGCTGTGGAGTTGGAGTCGGAGTCGCAGTCGGAGTCGAGGAGTCGGAGGATATTTCGGCTTGTGGAGTCGGAGTCGGTAAAATTGTCAAGACTCCGACTCCGACTCCGACTGAAGCTATTCTGTTCCTAAGAACAAATATATGAACTCAGGGATATTCATTGCAGTGATTCCACTGATCCCACTAATTTTCTTAAATTATTAAAAGAATTTATTTCCATTTTATAAGCATTATTATGAATTTATTGTAGCAGGCACAGTATAGCACTATAATTTTGGACGATAGTCTCTTCTTTACCATTTGAAATTTTGAATTATATCAAATTTTGTTTCGTTGAAAACTGCACAGAGGCTCTCAGCTACAAAACAATTAGCTACAACCTGTTTTTGGTGAGATTAAGGCAAATTTAATTTAATAACTTAATCATGTAAGGTTTATCCATTTTCCTTAATAAGGTATTCATTTCTTTAATGTACATAAATATATAACTTTACTTTAAAAGGAATTGTAGGATCATCATTTAGATCCACATCAGATTATGAGCTTAAACAAAATTCATATGATGAGATCGAACTTTCAGATATACTTGTAAATGGTGTTTTCTAGTTAATATCTTGAATTCTTAATAAATTTATTTTTCTTTTGATTGAAACTTTGAAAGTCAAGCCTATCATCTTTTTGTAGTTCTTAAATATCGTCCAGATCATTAATAAAGCTGTAGCAGTATAGCCACGGTGTTTTACTTTTTACCTATGCAGGTTACAACATACAAATTACACTTAGGATGGTAGAAATAGTTGTTACAAATAGGCCAAGGAGTCGGAGTCGGAGTCGGAATCGGAATCGGAAGCATAAAAATTTGAGGAGTCGGAGTCGGAGTCGGAGTCGAAGGTTTTGTCTTCGACTCCACAGCCCTGTTGAGAAGGCAAGATGTTTGGTTAATTATCTTGGTTTACTAGTCCCCAACGCCTGGGTCATTACGCCCTTGGCACAGTTGAGGTGATCCGTGAAAGAGAGAGAGAGAGAGAGAGAGAGAGAGAGAGAGAGAGAGAGAGAGAGAGACGGCATCGCATGAACCAAGGGATTTATAGCGTTTGATAGGCGGTGTTCTTAGATCTCTGAATTCTGTGGCATCGGCGAGGAGGCGTTCTCAGATCCGTGGGCTAAAGTAAGTGTTCTCAGATCCGTGGGCTAAAGTAAGTGTTCTCAGATCCGTGGGCTAAAGTAAGTGTTCTCAGATCCGTGGGCTAAAGTAAGTGTTCTCAGATCCGTGGGCTAAAGTAAGTGTTCTCAGATCCGTGGGCTAAAGTAAGTGTTCTCAGATCCGTGGGCTAAAGTAAGTGTTCTCAGATCCGTGGGCTAAAGTAAGTGTTCTCAGATCCGTGGGCTAAAGTAAGTGTTCTCAGATCCGTGGGCTAAAGTAAGTGTTCTCAGATCCGTGGGCTAAAGTAAGTGTTCTCAGATCCGTGGGCTAAAGTAAGTGTTCTCAGATCCGTGGGCTAAAGTAAGTGTTCTCAGATCCGTGGGCTAAAGTAAGTGTTCTCAGATCCGTGGGCTAAAGTAAGTGTTCTCAGATCCGTGGGCTAAAGTAAGTGTTCTCAGATCCGTGGGCTAAAGTAAGTGTTCTCAGATCCGTGGGCTAAAGTAAGTGTTCTCAGATCCGTGGGCTAAAGTAAGTGTTCTCAGATCCGTGGGCTAAAGTAAGTGTTCTCAGATCCGTGGGCTAAAGTAAGTGTTCTCAGATCCGTGGGCTAAAGTAAGTGTTCTCAGATCCGTGGGCTAAAGTAAGTGTTCTCAGATCCGTGGGGTAAAGTAAGTGTTCTCAGATCCGTGGGCTAAAGTAAGTGTTCTCAGATCCGTGGGCTAAAGTAAGTGTTCTCAGATCCGTGGGGTAAAGTAAGTGTTCTCAGATCCGTGGGCTAAAGTAAGTGTTCTCAGATCCGTGGGCTAAAGTAAGTGTTCTCAGATCCGTGGGCTAAAGTAAGTGTTCTCAGATCCGTGGGCTAAAGTAAGTGTTCTCAGATCCGTGGGCTAAAGTAAGTGTTCTCAGATCCGTGGGCTAAAGTAAGTGTTCTCAGATCCGTGGGCTAAAGTAAGTGTTCTCAGATCCGTGGGCTAAAGTAAGTGTTCTCAGATCCGTGGGGTAAAGTAAGTGTTCTCAGATCCGTGGGCTAAAGTAAGTGTTCTCAGATCCGTGGGCTAAAGTAGGCGTTCTCAGACCCAAAGGCGGCTTTCTCTGATCCTTCATATTGATACACCTGGATTGATGTCATAGGAAGGGTGGGGGATAGGGGGGGAGGAGCCAAGGATTATTCGTGTATAAGGAGGCATTTAACTTAACACAGGTGGATCGATCCTTATCAGTTAATTGGATAGGCTCTTAATGACCTCTGTAAACAGGTAAGATATACCGTTGTTATTCGAGAGAGAGAGAGAGAGAGAGAGAGAGAGAGAGAGAGAGAGAGAGAGAGAGAGAGAGAGAGAGAGAGAGATATTCCACCTTTAAATCAACATAGAGATTAACTTACAGAAGACCCCCCTAAAAAATATATATTACCTGGGCCATAATTAAGATACGACACCATAAAGCCACGACCCATTATTTAAGGGGGGAACTTAATAACACCAAGTTAATTACCGGTGACTGTTAATGGTTAAAAGGGTGTGATTAAGGATATTGGGGTGTATAGGGGTGATGATGGGGTGGTGATGATGGGGTGGTGATGATGGGGTGGTGATGATGGGGTGGTGATGAGGGGGTGGTGATGATGGGGTGATGATGATGATAGGGTGATGAGGTGATGATGGGGTGATGAGGTGGTGATGGGGTGGTGATGAGGGGGTGATAGGAGGGAAAGATAGAGGAAGGGGAAATGGAAGGGGAAAGAGGGAACTGTAAGAATCAAGGGAATAAGAGTAGGAGTGAGAGGAGGGAAGGGGATTGGGAGGGGGGAAGGGAGAGGAGGGGGAAGAGGAGGGGGAGTTGAAGGGGGAAATAGTGACGGTGAAAGAGGCAAGGAAGGAAGAAAGAAAGAAAGAAAGGACCAGAGAGAGAGAGAGAGAGAGAGAGAGAGAGAGAGAGAGAGAGAGAGAGAGAGAGAGAGAGAGAGCTGGCAGTGACACGGAACACTTTATACGAAGTTATTAGAGCCATATTATATCTTCCATAACTGCTATATTATGACTGGAGAAAATATTATCACTATCTCTCTTTCTCTCTCTCTCTCTCTCTCCCTTTATCTCAAATGGCTGAAATTTTTTGGCACTCAGGAAGACAGTTTAATGGTCTCAGATCACCCAGTCCAGGAGATAAGTGCTCCATGATTATTACGTGAAGTGAGTAAGAATTTTTCCTATCCTACATTTAATTTGCATATTAGGATTTTAATTTTATTCTCAATGTGTGTGTGTGTGTGTGTGTGTGTGTGTGTGTGTGTGTGTGTGTGTGTGTGTGTAATTTACCTTCATACATATTCTAGACTTGGCATGAGATGGTAATTCTCATGAAGATATCCTGGACTGATAAAACCCATGGAATTCTTAATGATGCTTTTTGATAATATGAAGTTACAGCTTAATGAGTCTGTGTACCTAATATGCTTATTGAAGGTTGCCGATGTTGACTTAACGAACGTCCTTCAAAATAAAAATGAGTTAGATCACGTAAAGATTAAACATCCCGGATTAGTTTATCTTGAGATTAACCACACTTAAGTTAATCCAATGTTGTCTAAACCGACGTAACGTAACCTAATCTAACTTACGCTAACTTAATCCACCTTAACCTAATCTAAAAGCAACAAAAAAATAGCTAGGGGTGTCTAATCTTCACCTGATCCAAATAGCAATACAACCACCATAGACAAAATAAAAATAAATAATAATAAAAGAAGTGACGAGAAAATTGGTCATTAGTAACGTCAAATCGCCCTTAATATAAATCATCCCTCATTTGTGTAAAACATCCATACGTCAGAACAGGAAAGGCGGAAATTGACCTAATTATACCAAACTTACACCCAAAAAATTATATACTAAAACATACAGGAAGGAAGTAATTAGCAGGTGAAAATGAATTGTACATCAATTTGAAGGTCACCTGAAGATTAGACACCCTAGCTTATTTCACCTGATGAATTAAAATACTCTAATGTTACCTGGGATAGATTGGATAGGTTGGGTTAGGTCGAAACAAACCAGATTTAAGGAGAACCGAAACACAACCCTTACCTAACCAAAGTAATCGACAACCAATACAAAACCCTGATTTACTTAAAAGCCATAATACAAACCTGAATTAAGAAGAGCCAAAACACCAGACCACAACCCCCACCTAAACAAAACACACCATGACCACTACACAACCCTACTCTAGACTGTCCTCAGCATACATTAAAGAGCCCCAGGAATGCCGAATTAGGACAAATTCAGCGTGTTGTGGTTTAGGGGAAGGTACTGGGAACGTGTGGGACTACCTTACCTTACTCCTTGTGCCTACGGGGGGGGGGGGGGGTATGGGAGGGGGTATGAAGATGATAGTAAAAGTGTGAAGAAAGACGGGGGAAGAAAGAAGATAGATCAAGAGTGAGTGTATGGGTAGGAGGGAGGAAAGAAGGAGAGGTGATAGAAAAGACGGAGAAGTAGGCAAGGAAAAGAAGAAAAGGAAGAAATTACCTCAGAGGTGGAAGGAAGGAAGGAAGGAAGGAAGGAAATTAATAAATAGAATTAGAAGAAAGAATAAAGTACAGAAGAAGAATGATCGTGAACTGATGAAATGAGATAAGTACGGGTTGCACAATAAACTAGCTGATGTCTGCGGTCAAATTAATTCACACACACACACACACACACACACACACACACACCACCTCATCCATCACCACCAGTAACACAACACCACCACGACCACTACTACCATCCACCCCCCCCCCTCGTTTCAACAACCACCACTCACATCACCACAACTACCAACATTAATCACTGATGTCCTTAACGTCTTAATCATCTGTTTTGGTGTCTATTTCAGTATTGTCTATTTCGATACACAATAAGACAATGAAACCTCTATCACAGTATAATGAATGAAGCTTCACTCACAAATATAATGAATTAAATTTTTATGTAATTTTTTTCAATATTTTTCTTACGTTTTTTTCCTCTCTCTCTCTCTCTCTCTCTCTCTCTCCCTTCCAGTGTTACCAACATCCCTTAGACTGGCCACCCATCCAGAGCAGCACCCCTGGACGGACAACCCAACACAACGGTGGACAGCTACAAGACTCGGTGCAGCTGGGGGTAACACTGCCTTACTGATAATCTCACCTTACATAGGGAGTCTGACTGGCTTACGTCGATTATACACAACCCGATTATATCTATGAAACACAGACACTACCACAAATAACCAACCACAAACACGAACAAACAAAACACATGTATAGAAACTCTACCTTAACCATTACTAAAACATACGCTTCATAAACACTACACCTGGACAGAGAGAGAGAGAGAGAGAGAGAGAGAGAGAGAAACAACACCTGGACAGAAGGACAGACAGAGACAGACAGAATCACCATGTCAACCAGCAAGCAGCAGTAGTAGTCTTAACAGCACCACGATATACCAGTAAAGTAAAGACATATGGTTGTGTCTCTTTACACCTGTAGGACAAAAACAATCAGCCTTTGACACCTTCAGGAGTTCCATCTCTCTACCTGGTGTCACCTGTTACCTGTCCCTCACTGACATAGGGGTCATCACAGGTTGGGTGGCGGTGGCTGTGGAATAGTTGAAAGGTCTGTTTGGGTCGTAAGATACATTGAGCGGTGGACCATTGGATACTTATAGGTAAAGGAATTCGAGATGTATATATATTTTTGTAAAGGGTTTGTTTGTTTGTCTGATATATTACTTGTTGTTATAGGTTTGTGTTGATATTGTGTTAGAGATCATTAGTTTGTGATACTATTTGGAAATTTAGATGAAATTTAAATGTATTTTAAATATATCTTTATGTGTGTGTAGTGTGTTTGTGTGTGTGTGTGTGTAGCTCGAATGTGATAGTATACACCATGTGCGTGCGTACGTGTTTATGGTAATCGTATGTATAGGTATGTATATATGTATGCGTATCGTATGAATGTCAAAAGGTTGCGTGTCACCACCCAGATCATCCCTAGTGGGCCAGCGTGACGAGGAATAATGAGCCCATTTAGTGCCAGCCATCCTAAACCATCCTACACCAGACACCATCCTCAACACTCACCTCCGTATAGACCAACACCTACTATAATTTGGTCTCCTTCAGGGCCTTCGTTAACATCAATTATAGAATGGGAGTAGCGCTTCTAGTCTTCCCAATTAGAGGGTGGATTTGATTTTTTTCAATTAGGATTGGTTGTGACGATGCTGATGATGATCATGATAATAATATACATAGACGGACACACACACACACACACACATATATATATATATATATATATATATATATATATATATATATATAATATATATATATATATATATATATATATATATATATATATATATACGTATATATACTGTATGTGTGTCTGTCTGTGTGTGTGTGTGTGTGTGTGTTCGCGCACGTTTACGCATACCTGTATAAAACACCTTATCTCTATACAATGAACTTCCTGGACAACAAAACACCGTTACTTCATGACAACATACACAAACACATACACACAGATAAAACAAAACAAAAAACACATAATACAATCGGGTAAATGGGCGGGGGTGGGCGGGCGGGTGGTAGAGTTTACAAGCCGTGCGCATTGTGTTCGTCGTTTGTTTCAATTGTCCTGTCCATCATGGCGGTGAGGGCGAGCGGACCCAACCTCTCCGCCGGGGTGATTTACATCCTGAATTATCCCCCACATCACCGATACACCGACCACTCTTATGGTCTGAGAACCATGTCCAAGGTGTTAATAGTTGATGGAATGTGGTAACTTTTGAGTCGCTGGAGAGAACAATGCGAGTTTTTTTTTTAAGTGTTAATGGTTTTATGTGTGTGTGTGTGTGTGTGTGTGTGTGTGTTTTGTTATCTCATCTGCTTTGTTATCCGTTTATCCTCTCTTTCTTTCCTTGTTATTTGCTTATTCATTGAATTATACCCGTTCTCTCTCTCTCTCTCTCTCTCTCTCTCTCTCTCTCTCTCTCTCTCAAATTCTTAAAAAAAAACCCATGGAAGTTCACTCTCATTATTCGGCTTATCAGACAAACTATCCCTCTCATTCATACAGTCAACACATCCCTCTCATTCATACAGTCAACACATCCCTCTCATTCATACAGTCAAGACATACCTCTCATTCATACAGTCAAGACATACCTCTCATTCATACAGTCAACACATCCCTCTCATTCATACAGTCAACACATCCCTCTCATTCATACAGTCAAGACATACCTCTCATTCATACAGTCAACACATACCTCTCATTCATACAGTCAACACATACCTCTCATTCATACAGTCAACACATCTCACGTTCCCCCTGTACATGTAGACTACAACGCAGGTATCTTTACAATTTCCAATTGTAAAAGGTATTTCGTTTGGGATTCATAATTCTTTGGTGGTTATTGAGAACTCACATGGTAGAGAGGAGGAATTCTGCGTTTTGTTGTGCATTCAGAATAGAGTAGTTAGCCTTTCTGTCTGTTTCCGTTTTTTGTTGACCCTTCACTCTTTATTGGAACTATTTTTGTGGGTCCGTTTCTTTTATTTATTTTTTAATGTGTTGATTTGCTTGATGTATACATACTAACGTATGTACAGACATACATAGTTATAATGGTTGCCCCTCGTGTAACGAGGATGGCCGGCCCAAGGACCACCTAGGCGTGAATTTGTTTAGTAGAAGCTGTCGCCAACACAACAACCATACTCTAAGTTAACGAGTTGCATGACCCTGTATCAAGGAATAGTCCGAGAAGACCGGAAAACTCACCAACTGCACTGGCTGACCATTACCCCGGAGCACGATCCGCAAATCGATTAACATTCAGGTTCCCAGTTACTGCTGGGTAGACCGAGGCAAATGGCGTAAAGAAACTTGCCCATAGTTTTACCCTGCCCGAGGATAGAACTCAAGTCCATAGCACACACACACACACACACACACACACACACACACACCAGCAAATAAAAGAGGTAATCCCAGTGTATATACTGTAAATGTAGCTATCCCCCCCCCAAAAAAAAAAAGTAATCCAAACATTAAAAAAGGGTGTTCGAAAGTATACAAAAATAATCCCAATGTAATATCAGAAATCCCATCGTACACAAGAGGTAAATCCAACATAATTCCAGGAAGGTAATCCCAAGGTAATTTCAGGAGGCCACTAAACACACAGAGACTAATTAAGAAGGTCATATACTTTCTCAGGAGTCTTATGTCCTCGTTGGGTTTTTTATTTTAATTTTTTCAATTAATTTTATTCATATTTTTAAATTTTCGAAGGCAGGATATAACGAGTGGGGAATTATATTGTGGGGAGGTTTATCAGAATGTTTCGTTTTACCGGAATGTTTCGTTTTTACCGGAATGTTTCGTTTTTACCGGAATGTTTTGTTTTTACCGGAATGTTTTGTTTTTACCGGAATGTTTTGTTTTTACCGGAATGTTTCATTTTTACTGGAATGTCTCGTTTTTACCGGAATGTTTTGTTTTTACCGGAATGTTTTGTTTTTACCGGAATGTTTCATTTTTACTGGAATGTCTCGTTTTACCGGAATGTTTCGTTTTACCGGAATATTTCGTTTACCGGAATGTTTCGTTTTTACCGGAATGTTTCGTTTTTACCGGAATGTTTCATTTTTACCGGAATGTCTCATTTTACCGGAATATTACTGAAAAAACGAGGAAGGGCTTCAGTATTAAGATTAGTTATAAGCGTTAATGTTATTGTTGTTGTTGTTGTTGTTGTTGCGATTGTTGTTACTGGTGTTGTTGTTACTGGTGTTGTTGTTGGCTTTTCATTAAGTGTTGACTTCGTATTTGTTACTGCCATTGTTATTTTTGTTATTCTTGATCCAATTATTGAAGTTGTTGTTGTGTTCATTGTTGTTGTTGGTTACTGTTGTTGTAATTGTCGTCGTCACTACCGTAGTCACACTCGCCCTGACTACAACTATTGTTACATACATTTTTTGTAACCACTTGTGGCTACTTACTACTACAGTGTCTGTTATCTGGGTCTGTCTGTCTGCCTGTTGCTTCATCTTTTATCAACAATGCTGTACCCGAGACAATAGCAGCCCACTGTTGTGCCTTCCAGCTATGTCAACAATGGTCCGGGGAGCTTCAAGAAGACATGTCAATATTGTTGCATCTTTTTCATGAATCTAGCGAGGGTGGGGGTGGGTGGGGAGGGAGGTGCTTCTTATGCCTTTGCAGCGAGCGTTCTTAAAGCTTGCAACCTCCTGTGTAAATTTTGGAACATTGGA
>CAUDMG010001135.1:2515000-2520000 GCA_958450375.1 Homarus gammarus | reverse complement strand
CATTCAGCGAAACAAGGCTATTAAGTAGTTAACTGCTGAGTATCATAAACAGACACCTTTTACATCCTCTAGGAGCCTTAACAGCCCTCTCAACTACTTCCTCGACCAATCACAGCTCGGCCAGGGGATGAAGTAACTGCCTATAACTACTGACCCCTAATTGACCTCGGCCCATAAACTAGCGCCTGGCGATTGTTAGCGACCGACGAAAAGAGCGATAGACTGCAGAGATAATTTCCCGGGTGATAATTTCCTGGGTTAATTTTGTTGTATTTTCATGAAGTGCTCTTGACACACACACACACACACACACACACACACACAGACACAGACACAGACACACCTACAACTTAACATCATAACTCAGGTACAACAGACAACAACCACTACAACACAGAATAGAAATTCCTCCCTTACCTGCACATCCTTTCTCTAGCCTTCTCCTCCTCCTTCCCTCTATCTCCTCCCTCTCCTTCCCACCCTACCTCCCTCCCTCCTCATCTACTACTCCTCCTCCCTCTCCTTCCCACCCTACCTCCCTCCCTCCTTATCTACTACTCCTCCTCCCTCTCCCTCTCACCCTCCCTCTCATTTCTCCACATCATACCTCCCTCCCTCCCTCCCCCCCCCACTCCTTCCCTCTCTCTCTCGCCACCTCAACTTTATCCAACCTCTCGCTCCTCTTATCCCCTGGAGCCTTGACACACACACACACACACACACACGGGGTACTATTGCTATCCTCCTAAAGGCTTTTCTCATCACCATCAACAAGACAAAAATGTGTTACCAAGAACTAATCATAGCTGGGTTAGTGCGTACGTCTGGCAGTACATAGAAAGAGACGTATTAGAAGAAAAAAAAACTCCATCACGGGGATAAACAACGTCAGTCAGATCAGGAAAGGCGAATAATGAAGTTAGATAATGTAATTAATATTGGAAGAATGTTTTAGGAAGCAAAATTTTTTATCAGTGGGATGGACGACTCCTTAGTGTGAGGGAGGAGTAAGAGAGACGACTCCTTAGTGTGAGGGAGTAGTAAGAGGGACGACTCCTTAGTGTGAGGGAGTAGTAAAAGGGACGACTCCTTAGTGTGAGGGAGAAGTAAGAGGGACGACTCCTTAGTGTGAGGGAGTAGTAAGAGAGACGACTCCTTAGTGTGAGGGAGGAGTAAGAGAGACGACTCCTTAGTGTGAGGGAGGAGTAAGAGAGACGACTCCTTAGTGTGAGGGAGAAGTAAGAGGGACGACTCCTTAGTGTGAGGGAGAAATAAGAGGGACGACTCCTTAGTGTGAGGGAGAAATAAGAGGGACGACTCCTTAGTGTGAGGGAGTAGTAAGAGAGACGACTCCTTAGTGTGAGGGAGTAGTAAGAGAGACGACTCCTTCATTACCAGTGTAAAAGGGTCGTATCTGGGACCTGGAGAGTGTAGGGTCGGGGCAAGTAAACACACAAGGTATTCAGACCATTAACTAGCTGTGTCCCCCAATTTATAATCAGACGCGTGATTAATAGGTGTGAGAGGCTGTGTGTCTGTCCTAAGTGTGTGTAATCTGATGAAATTAAGAGGCGTGGTTAAGATGTCTCACTTAAACTTATTTCCAATTTATTTCATCCTATTTTCATTCTTTTTCAGTTTATTTTAAGGAAGTTGATTTATTTTTATTTATTTTCAAGTTTGTTATTTTATTCATTGTTATTTAGTGTTTATTCTTCTTCATAATGTAAAAGATGCGTTTTATTATATGACAAGGCTTCGTGTACCTACTTCACCACCTGTCGCTTCAGGTAGTGTGTTTATTAATTGGCGATAATTGGCGCTGATTAACTGGCGATAATTGGCACTGATTAATTGGCGATATAAGATTCCGATTAATTTGTTATGAAAGATGCTGATTAAATGACGATATACAAAGATCAGTGAACAGGTTAGGTTAGGTTAGGTAAGGTTTTAGTTAATAGCCATAATGGGTGGAATTAAGCCATAATAGAACACTAAAAGAGATAAATGAATGATGTAGAGTCATAAAATAGCACACACACACACACACACACACACACACACAGTCAACACCTGAACGGTCACCTTTAATTATATTTTCCCTATATCTTGCGTGAATTAAACCTAACCTAACCTAATTTAACACTGTATTACCAATAAGCTGTACAATAAATAAGTGACTCAAACTTATCCACCAGACTTACTTACAAAAGGTTGGTTTAATTTGATGACGTTTATTTATAAGTGTAAGTAATAAATCCAAGTAACACATTTTATCCCCACTGTCTACTTAACACATAATTAAGTATATAAGTGTGTATATTAAATAGAACACATAATTATAAGTATAAACCTCGGCAATGAAACTAATACCCCACCCTCTACTTAAAACCACTTAAATTGGTATACAAATTAAGTAACTTGTCTACAGTATACTTATAAAGTGTATTTTAACTAGCTAGAAAATACAACTAGTGATAATAGGGACACCACTATCACCCTCTTCTCTGTAGCTAGATGTAGGTGTGCCATTATTAACCCCTAATACCTGTACCTGCTTCATTAAGTATTGGACAACTCAGGTACATAAGATTACAGATTAGATAAATCGACCGTTCTAACCGGCCCTAGCCTATCTTAACCCTAACTAATTCAATCTAAGTAAACTTAATTTAACCTAATCTATTATAACCTAATTTAATACCGGATTAATCTAACGTAATTAAACTTAACCTAACCTCCTAACCTAACCTAACCTAACCTAAATTAATATAACTAAACCTCTACCTGATGTAATCTAACCAAATTTAATTTAACTTAACATTACCTAACTTAACCTGATGTAACCTAACCTAATCTAACCAAACCCATTACGATTGAGGTCCCTAAAGCTTAGACCCATTAGAACTCACTATATTTGCCTAGGGCTCACTAAGTCCTCTTAAGGCATATTAGGGCAAGGGCCTATTTGGACTAGCTAGGGCCCTTTAGGACTACCTGGGGCCTATCAAAACTAGGGTCCAAAACGTATTATACTTTAATTTTGAATGTAGCTATAACTCACTAAGTCCTGCTGGGGCCCATTAGGACAAAGGGCCCATTAGGACTAGGTTCCATGAGGTAATGGGGCCCGCAAACCTATACTACTTTAACTCCGGGTAAAAGCTCACTAAATCTTGTTGGGAAGGGGGGGGGGGGTGGGACCATTTGCCTCATCACACTTGTACTTACCTGGGTGGGGCCATGGCCAATGATGCCTCTTATCGTCTCGGTACGTGTACAAGTACCTGTCCTTCATCAACTAGTACGACAACAGGAGAGATCGCACCCTTGTAGTACCCAATACCAACAACGCCACTATACCAAAGGTCATTACTATACTCAGGTCCTAAGGAGGTGTTCAATGCGTTTGTTTTATTTGTACGTGTTGAGATATTCAGCTTGAGTCAGTTTACAGAGGCGGGATTGTCGAACTAAATCTGCCTTTGTAAATATAAGACCGATATTCCTGGTATATTTGTAAATTAAGAGCCGGTATACTGGTATAAATTATTCCTAGTACCTTTGTAAATAAATGAATATATTGGTAAAGAAGCAACAATTATCATTGATGCTTTTGTATATAAACAACCAATACCCATCGTCTTTTGTAAATAAACAACCACTAACCTTATTACCCTTGTAAACGAAGCACCATTAACCGGGGCGCCTTCACAGTGGTGCCGTTATCAGGTGAAGCCGACGAGTGATTTAGTCGAGCAATAAAACCAAGCTCATCATTCCGAGGGAGTCAATTAATTGCAATGACGCTGTGATTTACGGGTTCTGAGCTGAAGACTGACCTGTGATTTATAAGAGGACGAGAGACTGAGATTATTGCCCACCTGCAGAGTGTGTGGTGGTGGGGAGGGGTTATGGGATTGCTATGGTGGGGGAAGATTGAGTGGGGGGATGGAATGGGTATTGTTATAGGGGTTTGATGGGTGTGGCGAGTATAGAAAGTGAAGAGGAAGACTTGGATTGGTGATACACTTACATACATACAAACATACAGACACTCATTCATATATATATATATATATATATATATATATATATATATATATATATATATATATATATATATATATATATATATATATATATATATACAACTAATCTGTTAACTAAGCTCCCGCGTGTTCTTGATTGGTCATTGTTTTTTACGTATTTCCCTCATTGGTCAGGACCTTTGGAGTCCTCATTACTTGTATACAGTGTGAGGAGAGACAATGAGTACGACTTAGAACGAAAGAATACAAAAAATCTAAAAAGAAAAAAATGAGAAAATTTAATACTAAATACGACATGAAGGAACCACGTGTGAGATCTAAAAGTACATACGGGCCCTCCTCCTCGTCTTCCTACTCCTCCTCCTCTCACGACACGGCCCAGCGATTCCTTCCTCTCATCTCTGGGTACGAAGACTCTTCTCGCGAGGTTGGCATCCCCGCCTCGTCCAAGCACCGCGCCTGTGTGTTGTGTGTGGGACCAGACACCCCACACCCTTGTTCACTACCTCCTGGAGATGACCTCCTCATACACACCCGTTCCGTGACGCCTCCTGGACCATCCGCTTCACCATCATCATCTCCACCGCCATCATCACCGCCACCAACACCGTCCCCACCACCAGGTAACTATGACCCAACGTCCCACCTCACCACACTGGACGTAGACTTTGTAAATAATAATAATGATGTTAAAAAGCATTGTTCAACTTTTCTTAAGCTGCGACGGCGAGGGAGTGGAGTGGTGGCTGGCATGATAGAGGGACAGACAACCTCCCTGTACCTGACGCCCAGCTGATGGTAGTAACGAAGCAATCCTCCACACCTTTAGGCGGGTCAACATTACGAGGCTCCACTCTGACACAAGATACGATGCTTCCTTTACCAGATTTTAAGATTCTTACGTCATCAAGGGAAAAAGTCATCTCTGTTATTTTATTAGCTCTG